>VZTB01013241.1:596040-623694 GCA_013397245.1 Thryothorus ludovicianus
GGTCCTGCCGGCCCTGGTGGGTGTGGGGCGCCCGGGCGAGGCGCTTCCCCTCCCCGTGAACGCGAGGCTCGGCGGCTCCGGGTCCCGCCGGTGCGGCTGAAGCTCTTAAGGCCCACTGGTGGTGCAGTTTTCCTCGTGTAAGGTTTACCCTGTTCTGTGATGTTAAAGACTTCCCTTTCCGAAGCAGAACCATAAATTTGAGCTGTGTTTCTCCAGCGAGCTCGAGGGGCTGGGTACCAGCCCTATCTTAGTTAGTTTGCCAAGAAAATTCTCTTTACTATTAACAACTGCCGAGAGATACCAGTCCTACCTACCATGCAACCAGTTACAATGGTCTCCTGCTATGGCAGCCTTGCCTATTAAATATCTCGCCTGGGCTGCCTCACTTATTACATCTGTATGCTAGTCTAAGTGTGTATATAACGTACGTTTCAAATTTAAGTGTATTATAATGTACATAGTCAGAAGTCCTGTTGCTGTGGCCCCAGTGTTTAAACGTGAACAGCTTATTTGTCTTTACAGCAATAATGTTTCATCTTCCTCGGGCTTGAGCACAGGAATTCCCTTGTGTTACAGCGAGCGTGTCATTATTTCAGATAGTTTCTTTGCTTCCTGTCATTGTTGACCATGGCATTTCCTAGTCGGAAAAGGCACAGATAGGGACTAGCTGGAAGGTCACTGGGAATTACCTTTAAGGCCTGTTCTGCCGGCCCTGGAGTGCTTACAGCTGAGTGGAGCTTCTTGCTGAGCAATAGCTTATACCAGTCTTGAGGAAGAAGCTCCATGCGTGCATGATTGTGTGCACCAGGAAGAATTCTCCTGGTGGCAGGAATTGCATCACGCTGAAATTCTGGTCGTCCGCCACATGGTGCCATCTACAGGTCACGTTCCCATCGCCGAGAAGTCATTTTAAGTTCAATATATGAGGAATATAAATTTAATTGTGTGTCTTAGGTGTTCAAATCTTGCTTTATATTGAAGATGAACATTTTATTCGTGTCATACTAGAGAACAGAATAAGATTATGTTTTTACACACATGTGTTTGATCATTTTGCACAGAACCTTCATGTAACAGTGTAAAGAATATGTGATTATTTGTATTATTTGTATCTTGAATTTTGTCCTGCACTGAGGACTCTTCTGGCATCATGAATCTTGAACTGAGTGGCTCATCCATAAGAATTCAATGCAGGATGGATATTGGCTGTACTGAGAAACATTTCAGTGGATTTCAACACTTGTCCATTATTTGGACAGCTTTAAAATAACCAAAACAATTCTTTCAGAGTTGTTTCTTTATCTGTATAGAGTGTATTTGTGAGGTTTTTGTTTTGCCAGTGGCTACCAATAAGTTCATGCAACATATTATTTGGAACAGCAGAATTTTTGTCTGGTACCTAAAGCAGCAATAACAGTATCTGAGGGAAAAAATAGCCATTAAAAAGAATAAAAAGCCACGGTGCTAATGAAACCTCTAGGCCCACTGACTCCAAAGCATTAGCTGTGGTTACATATTGGCTGTAATGGAACCTTACACCTTAACTGTCTATTGACAAAGATGTATTTTTAAAATATTAGTGGAGTTCATCACGTAGACTGTTGAAAATTGTTTTGCCTGTTAGGTGTAATTTAGGTTCAGGGGCAGGTAAGGGCTTGGGGTGATTTGTTAGATTTTTTTCAGGTTTCTTGTTTTCTTTTTTTTCCCATCCTTAACACTTTGCAGGCAAGACTGATTTACAGTCAGGGTTTGGAATTGTAGCCTGTACTGATTCACAAGCAGGAATCACTTTTGGTTGTATTTCACACAAAGACTGTAATGCTCACAATCTAACTGGATTTTGCTGAATAGAACTATCAGTTAATTTTAAAGTTTCTGAATTTTTAACTTTCTGAACATTTATATACAAGGTGAATAAATTCTGAAATATCCCTTTTACAGGATGTTACCAAGTTGACGCCTCTTTCACCAGAAGTCATCAGCAGACAAGCAACAATTAATATAGGTAAAAAAAACCTTATTTAAAAGAGAAGTGTGTTAAGGTGACTGTTTTTGGCACTCATGCAGTAGCAAATGGGGACTATATGGTAACACTTTCAAGAAATTTGTGCAGAAACACAGTAGTTTTAGGGACTTGTCAAGCCCTTTTGACTTGAAAAGCTCTGATTTTACTTCAGGAGCATAGTTGAATGGTGTGGAGAATAGTTGCTAAAGCAAAATTTATTTTACCTTGAAATAAAGTATTGAAATTATTTTCATTAAAATGCAAAGATCTGTCCATTTGGAGCACAATTTCAGGTCTTGTTTGTTTGAACAAAAATTATTACAAATTTCATATGTATTCCATATGGACTTACTGGCTATGGAGATTTTAGGGTAATTGTGTATTGATTGCAGTGGAACATTGCACAAAATTGAACTAAGCTTTATTGACAAACATTTTGTTTCAAAACAGGTACAATTGGTCACGTAGCCCATGGTAAGTCGACAGTAGTCAAAGCTATATCTGGAGTTCATACTGTCAGATTTAAAAATGAACTGGAAAGAAATATCACAATCAAGCTGGGTTATGCTAATGCAAAGGTGAGTCATCACTGTAAATGTAGCAGTTATGTTGCTAATATATTTCAGGGGGGATGTAAGATTACAGGTAACTAACCCTTGAGGAATTAAACCTTTTTTCAATTTTAAAAAATCACAGATTTACAAGCTTGATGACCCAAGCTGCTCTCGGCCAGAGTGTTACCGATCCTGTGGAAGTAGCACCCCAGATGAGTTCCCTACAGACATTCCTGGCACCAAAGGGAACTTTAAACTAGTCAGGTAACTGCTTGAAATTACTGGAACAAATTGTGTTTACTTCCCTTTGTGTGAAAAGAGGATTGAGCTTTGAGCTGAATGCTCTCAGTTCTGGTGGACCAGACATTCTCAGATGGGCACCCCTGGCTGAGGCATTGTTTAAACTGTCCCGAATTCATCGGTGCTGACGAGCTCTCCGTGGTGCAGCACAGCTGTGTCTGCTGCCCTCAGCTACTTGCAGGACTTTGAAGTTAAATATTTCTGCTATTAATATAAATACATTTTGTGGACCTTACAAAAGCATCTTCAAAATCCCTTTTGGAAGGGTGATCTTTGAAAAACTTTTTCTTCCTAAGGGCAGAGTTTCCAAAGTTTTTTTTAAATGAATATATGAAAGTCTGACACTTAATGTGAGATCAGGTCTCTCACTGGAGGCTGAGTGTTCTTTATTTGATTTCTGATAAAGTATAACCTGGTCTCTGTGTAGTGGTTATGTGGATCTGCACAATGATTGCTGAAATGAGAGCAGTCATGAAGACTGTTGTACAAGATTCTTAGTTTGTGTTTGTGATGAAATACATGTGGGGCTGTAACCATGTCTTTCCTTTTCTCAGATTCCCAGCAGGGCACTTGTACTAAGATTAACTTCTGTTGGAGTGTGACAGGCAGCCATTGTGAAACAACTGGTTAAAAGCTTTGCAGCTTTGCATTCTTTATCCTACTGGTTATTTGCTTGTAGTAGATTTCTGACATCATCAGCAAAACATCAAATTAGTCCCTTGCTTTTTGGTGGCCTGCTGCTAAGAACAAGGATTCTTCCCTAGATAGGTTCAGGAAAGAATATAATGAATCAACTATCTTGGTCTGCACAATAAAATCATAAAGCTGGAAATGTAACATCATGTCTGTAGACAGATCTTTGAAGTGCAGTTATAACCATGTAATTAAAGATGCATAATTTCCTAAAATTGAAGAATGAGAGGTGCCTTTTAAAAGAGATAAGAAAAATCCCATATGGTGTGTTGGGGTTTGAGTTAGTTGGAGTGAGTTGGTTTGTTGAAAATCTTTTATCCTGGTGCATTTAACTCTAATCAAATTTATGAGTAGATTGGTGAAATATTAAAAAGGTACTTAATGTGAATATGTGGTATTAAATCTTAAAACTCAGGAAAAGTATTCAATAGCTGTTCAGTAGCATTTGTGTTCTTTTAGAACTTTTTTGAAAATACTATTTTAAGGATACTTTTAACTTCCATGTCTGCCTAATCACTGACATAAATCAGTCAGAGGAGTTGTTGATAAGGGGCTTTTGGCTTTCTCTTTCCCCTTCTCCCACAACAGGCACGTCTCTTTTGTGGATTGCCCTGGCCACGACATTTTGATGGCGACCATGCTGAACGGTGCCGCAGTTATGGATGCAGCTTTACTCTTGATAGGTAATGGCTGGACCCAAAAGCACAGCTCCATTCTGTAGTAGCATGAAGCAGCTTTGTATGGGCTTTAAAATCTCCTGGGATGTGGTGAGCAATTTAAGCAGTGAAAGCTTTTGAGATTTGTTAAAGAAAATAAAGTGTTGCTGCAATGGCAATGTGCTCATGTACAAGCTGGCTTGTTTAAACACAGCTATCCATACTCACTAGTCTGGTAGCTGGCCACATTGATAGAAGATAGTAATACAAAACCTTGTAGCAATATAGTACTGTAAAATTGTTACAATTTTATGGAAATGGATTAGCTGCATTTTGAGTTAATTTGAAGGTTCAATTTCCTTTAAATGTGCATGTAGTCTTTGCCATACAGTAGAGTTCACAAACTACAGTACAAACAGTAAACTCAGATAAATATAGGCAAAATTTAAGTACAGGAGATTTAATGTAATCCAGACAACTTTTGTTCTGATTTGCAAGCAACAGAAAGTGAGTAAAACTGATTTTTCTCTGTCTGTAGCATATCCTAGTGCTCTGTAGTGATACGTAGCAATTATCTTACCTTGATAGGATATGTCAACAAAAGAAAAAAACAGCTTCAGATATTGTAATTTGAAGTCTGAGATAGATGATGAGCTATCATTTCTTCTGCCTGTTTATCTCCAGAAAGTGTGATAGACCAAACTTCAGGCAAGATTAACCACCATAATGGCACATGAGCCAACGTTGGCTTCTTAGCTGAAATGTAAACCATACTGATAGCAGCCCTATTCACATCCTTGACAGAATTGTAACAGAGTTTGGGGATCTTGGTATTTTTATGGCTTTACTGATAAGAAAATGTTAAGATATTTCTTTGAGGATAATTTGTCTATTATACTGCAGTCAGCTGAGATATCTGAAGAGCTAAAGGATGGAGTTAACCAAGTTAGGTGTTGGTATCTTTGGATATTTTAGGTGGGTGTTCCTAGTGGGAGCAGGTAGAATGGGAGAGCCAGTAGAAGAGTTGCTTATTGACTTGATTGCTTCACCTGTAAATTACTGAGAGACAACTCTTTTTTTATTTTTTTTTTACATAGTGACAGTAGATGGAAGTAGATATCCTAACTGTAGGAGTTTTGTCTGTCTTTATAGTTTCTATATTCCAGTCACTTCTCTTCTTGCAGCTGGTAATGAGTCATGCCCTCAACCTCAGACCTCAGAACATTTAGCTGCTATAGAAATCATGAAACTGAAGCACATTTTGATTCTACAGAATAAGATCGACTTGGTGAAAGAGAGCCAGGCTAAAGAACAGTATGAACAGATTCTTGCATTTGTACAAGGTAAGTTTTCAAGAGCAGAAATCCAGTTAGGGGTGGAAATTCAGTGTTGAGACATGGGCATACTGGGTTTCTGTATGCTCATAGAACAGCTTATCTTAGACTGTGCTGGTGAACGTGGTCTGTTCATGTGAAAATTAGACCCTGGGAGTTGTGCTTCTTGCCTGTTTCAGCCTGCTTGCTTTCTTGCTCTGCCTTTTCTTGCT
Source organism: Thryothorus ludovicianus (assembly GCA_013397245.1). NCBI lineage: Eukaryota > Metazoa > Chordata > Aves > Passeriformes > Certhiidae > Thryothorus > Thryothorus ludovicianus. The sequence goes on from VZTB01013241.1 coordinate 601,795, forward strand.
CCCCCCTTTCTTGCCCCTTCTTTTTTTTTGTAATTCATAATTGTTGCCTTGCAGAAGGTGTTCATAACTCTGTCAGAGTGGCTTGATGTGTGAACTTGGAGTTTGAAAACTGGAGTTATCACAAGAAACATAGACATAATTAAAACTAATGATGTCTAACTAACCTGGATTACTAAATGCATTCTTCTGTAAAATTAGGATTTTTCTAAAATATATATCTATATTGCAGAATTTGAAAAACAGAAATCATTAAATTAACAGGAAATTTAGTTTGTCATAATGAAATCTGATTGTAAAATTATCACTGCTGTATCCAATACGGAGATATTGATCTCTCTTAGGAAATCTTAACATTATTTCTGATCACAATGTAGGAAGTGAATTCTCCCTTAGAGTGGAAGATTATCTTGCACAATTTCAGAATGCCTCAAAAAGCAGGTGTGGCTGACATGAGCTAAAATGTTCCCTGAAAAGGGAAGGACAGATGCTCTGATGTTGCTTTGGGAAATACACATAGAACATGCCACGAAATTAATTCGTATTTTTAATAAGGACAGAACACTTGGTCATATTAAGACTTAATGTTGACCTTGATTTTGCTTTAGGTACAGTTGCAGAAGGAGCTCCAATCATTCCTATCTCAGCCCAGTTGAAGTACAACATTGAGGTGGTTTGTGAGTACATAGTGAAGAAAATCCCGGTCCCTTTGCGAGACTTCACATCTGAACCAAGGCTCATTGGTATGTAAATGTTCAGGCCTGGGTGTCTGTGGCCAAACATCTTCTGAACTGGTCTGCACTTAGAATAGCACATGCTGAGTGCCTTAAACAGAAGTGGGTTTAAAAGGAGTATTTAGGATGCTCTTCTTTTAAAACTTGAATGTCTTCTGAGAGCTGTATTGCTTGTTCACTGTTAATTGCTGTTGGTTTTGTGTATATTCTGTGCATATGACAGCACTAAAATGCAATAAAAGTGAGAGATTTGTCTGTATCTTAAAAACATCCCTTCAATTACTGTGGATTTAGTTTTGATTTAACAAAATATTGGCAAACTGATGAATTCGATAATTAATTTTTTTCCTTGGAAATATTTTGGGTAGCTTGGTTAAATCTTTTGTCTTAGTCTCCTGTTTCCTGGTTGTAATTGTCAAAATTTCAGTTCTTGTCCAGTATACTATGAAATGCAGTTCCTACAAGGAATTTGTTTACCTTTTTTTTTTTCAAATAATCCAAGGGAGTCCTACATTGCCCAAATGCATGAAAATTGACCACGTTACATCATGGTTACAGTATTCAGCCATGAGTACATTAGAACTAAGTTCTGGTATTCACAATTAACATTGTGAATATTGAGGGGATTTTGTAGAATGGTTGATCATTGCTTTCTCTTTCAGATCTTTAAGTTACTTTCTGCTATGCAGAAGTCTTATGAAACATTTACATTTATGAGCAATTTAAATGGTTTTGAGAATAAAATTAACTGCCTAAAAATTTGGGATAAAATATTCATTGTTCTGCTTTTGTAATGTTTATGAATATCTGTATCCTTTCATATGAACAGAGAAGCAGTCTAAGTTGCTAAAGAAAGACATTGTTTAAAAACCTGATAGTAAATATAAACCTGGTTGTGGTCTTTTCAGTAATTAGATCTTTTGATGTCAACAAGCCTGGCTGTGAAGTTGATGACCTTAAGGGAGGTGTTGCTGGTGGCAGTATTCTAAAGGGTGTATTAAAGGTAAACCTTTCTCTTTCTTGACTGAAATTTGTAATGACAGTGAGTACAGTTTTTCCATGCTTGCTACAAAATGTATCTAATTTTTTTAAACTTCAGTACAGTCACATGGCACATATCCTTTCTGTCTGTACTTCATTTTCACTTTACTGTTTTAAAATACCAGGACAAGAAGCACTTTTAATTTTTTAAATATATTATTGTAGTCTTAACTTTTGCTAATAATGATAACAGATTTAATCCCTCACAAAAAAGGAAGGAGCTATTTCTATTCCTGTCCTACCACTCCCACTTGCTGAATTGTTGTGGGGAAGAGGAGAGCAAAAGAACTTTAAAAGCACCTTGGAAGTGTGTGTGGGTTCTCAAAGGTCCCACTTCCCCATTTAAGTGTTCTGTATATTTTGACTGTTTTATTTTGCTTGCTTGCCAGCAATAAACAGAAACTTTAGACTATTGCTTTGCTAGGTTGGAGAGCAAACTATGTTTTTGAACATAGCTTGTACTACAGCTTGTACTTTCTCTGGTTTGAAGTGTATTGATGTCTATCAGTTACACTGATTGAATTAACTCCATTTTTTTCAGTGCTGAATTTTTGAATGAAATACAGTGTTTAAAAATTAAACTAAAAATTTAATTGTTGGAATTATTGCTGATAAAGATCCTTTGCTAAAGCAGTTTTACAAATTGTGTTGAAAATCAGTTGTTACATTGGTTGTAAGTATTGTTCAATTTGCAGCAAATGGTGCAACAGAAATCCTACAAGTTCTACAGTAGCTCAGAACCAAGGACTTGTATAAAAAGTAGATCTTGGGAGATGTAAGTCTTATCTGTGACTGGTCAGCTTTGTGTTCCTGTGAAATAACCAGTTAAACACTTCTTCACTTCTGTCATTAGGTGGGCCAGGAAATTGAGGTGCGGCCTGGTATTGTGTCCAAGGACAGTGAAGGCAAACTCATGTGCAAGCCAATCTTCTCCAAAATTGTGTCACTCTTTGCTGAGCACAACGATCTGCAATATGCTGCTCCAGGAGGCCTTATAGGTAAGAATATTCTCTTACTAAAAGATTCATTTCTTCATGCTTATAGAAGACACTTGGTTTCATTCAACTGTGAATTTCAGTATAATTAACAAAAGTACCATGAGCATTTTTAGGTAATTCATATATGTAGAGAGAGACAAGGTTGATATGAAAAATGGATATTTAAGAATTAAATCATTTTCCTGAATGTCACTGGCCAATGCAGATCAGCTTGCACTGTTAGTTGTACCAGCTTTAACAGCAGAATATTTCTTCATCTGTTTAGACAGAGCTCACAGTCTTGCTGACATTCTGAAAGTGCTGTCCAGCTAACAGGGAATTCCCAGTACATTCTCTGTTCTTTTAGATCATCCTCAGATATTTTAGCACACAGAAATGACAGCTACCTTTCAGTTTTTCCTTCTGACTTCCCTTGCTGTAGGTGTTGGCACTAAGATTGATCCCACCTTGTGCCGGGCTGACCGCATGGTGGGCCAAGTCCTTGGTGCGGTTGGGGCACTGCCAGAAATATTTACAGAGCTGGAAATTTCCTACTTCCTGCTGAGACGGCTCCTAGGTGTGCGCACTGAAGGAGACAAGAAAGCTGCAAAGGTCTGGGCCCCTTCTTTTGTTTTCCCTGATTTTACTTCCTGTGCTAATTTTCATTAATGAATATATTTCTTTGATCGTATGTAGAAATTTTGTCTCAGCGTTGATACAAGCTTGTCACAAAACTTCTTTTTTAATACTGTAGAAGAATGGTTTTCAGAGAAAAATTCGTATCAGTGGTTTAAAGTAGCATAAAGTGTTTATATATCAAGTATTTTTCTAAACATGCTGGTAGTTGTTTTCTTTTGCTATCACCATATTCATTTGTGCAGTAATTGGTTTTACAGTGGTACTGATCTACTTCCTGCTACCATGCTTTTTGTAGGTTTTTTTCACTGAAGATTTTTTTAAAGTTTTATTTTTTACATACTCTGGTTGAAAAAAACCTGAACTTCAGGCACAGCACAAACTCATGTAACACAATCTGTTCTACACAAATCAACTAAAAGATCATAATTTTCCCTGTTAGCATTTAAATCTTTAAACTGCTTCATGCAACAGTAAGTGAAGTGCTTCAGCACTCTCTTATTCTGTGAAATTAATTCTTTTTGATTTTTTTTTGTACATAGGCATAAGGGAAATGAGAATACACCATCCTAAATAATCTGTATCACATCACAATTTGTAACAATATCTGACTGTTTGTGTTTTTAATATGTTATGTGAAATTATCAGTATAGTTTATAGAAAGTGTAGATAAATCCCAAGAAAGTATATCATACCAAGAACCTCAGAACTACATGTACAACATCTTTATGTATTTGTTCTTTTGCATATAAAACCTTTATCTACTGACACTGCTGCCCATGGTCTGTGTGTGTATATTTACAGTATTTTTTTGGCAATAAGGTAACAGAAGATACTTGGTACTGTCTGTGCTATTTGTTTTTTACTACTAAAGCTTGTTTCAGAGTTTTGTATGTCTGTCTTCAGGTGCAAAAGCTATCGAAGAATGAAGTTCTAATGGTAAACATAGGATCCTTATCTACTGGAGGGAGAGTCAGTGCTGTAAAGGCTGATTTGGGGAAGATTGTGCTAACTAACCCTGTATGCACAGAAGTGGGAGAAAAAATCGCTCTGAGTCGAAGAGTTGAGAAACACTGGCGGTAAGTTGGTGCAGAGTTGGTAGAGTACCTGTTAGACTACATTGTTAACAAAAAAATACCTGGGTCTGATTTTCTACTACAATAGGTAAGTATATGTCTGTTTTAAAATTTTTTCTGGATTCTTCTAACACATTGGCAGCACAGTTGTGGAATGCTTCATTTCATTGCTGTCCCTTTCTCAAACAAGCGCAGTGATCGGGAGGGTACCTGTTAGTTAACACACAAGGAAACACCTGAGGTCTGTGTTTGTTGCCCAAACTGCCAAGCTGTAAATTGAACTCAGCAGGGAATCTTGGCAGAGGGGTTGGGAAATTCTCAGAATGTAAAGCCAAACACCCACCTTAATGCACACCTCAGTGGTTTTTTACCTGTGGAGCTGCATGTGATTTCTAGTGCAGGGAAACAGAGGAGGGATGTTTGAGTGTTTTATGTACTGCAAGCACAGAGGAAAGAATAAAGTATCAACTGGATTGACCATTCAAATTACAAGTATAAAATGTCTGACTGCACAGAAGCATCTGGAGGCTGAAAATGATGAACGGAATTGATTGGTGATTCAATTTATCACAGTGCCTGACTCTTCTTTAGGTGATTACACATACTGTACTTGTCACGTGTTTCATAAGACTGGATTGATAAGAACATAAGAGTATTTAGATTTGTTGGCTCTGCACAGCCCTTCTAGTATGAGAGAGTACAGCCATTTTTACAAGCAGTCTGTACTGTATGGAGAGGAACCAAGCTTTAAATATCCATGGATGCATGTTTCTTTTTCAGATGACAAGAAAATGTAGACAGGAATTTAGTGCTTGCTGTCTCAGAGCAAGATGACAAATTAGGGAAGAGATTATTCTCTGAAAAAATAATCCAAGGCAAAAGATAACATGTCTTGAACGGGAGGAAAATAAAAGGCAGGACCCAAATTAAGTCAGGTAAAGCAGAAGGAAGAGGAGAAACTATATTAGAAATTATGCTTTTTTTTTCTTTTTTTAAGCTGTAGACTGATAGCCTGTGCAAGGTAAATTGAGATGCATGTGTGGTTTCTCACTAGAAGCTGGAAAGGTTTTGAACACAATCTTACTAATAATATGGAATACCCTGCTGACTGTGTAAATGGATGTATTCTGAATTTCTTTTCACAAGCATATTTTTTCTGAGGCAATAGTGGCCTATAGAAAAGGCCTTCATTTTCCTGAATGTAAATAGCAGCACTTACCAAGAGCTGAATTACCATCACAGGCTACCTGTTCTTTGGGAGTCACAGCTGCTTGTAATCTTACTGAATTTTCATTTCTCTTTGAAAGTAATGCAGCACTTCAGACACAGGTGAAAGAGATCAAGCTATGAATAGATTCACCATCCAACAGTGCAACATAAGTTAAAATATTTCCAGATTTTCAGCTTCTGTTTAGGAGTACACCCTTACCTGATTACAGATGTCCTCTGTCCTTTGCCCTTTTCTAGTCTGTGTTTCCACTAAGCAGGTTTAGTTCTTGTAGAATGTGTTGGGTGGGAGGCAAGTGTAGAAAATCCAAAATATAAGAACTGAAGACATAAGAAGGACAGAAGGATGTTGACTTATACAGGATATTTCTGACTACTGGTATAAGTAATATGAACTTTTTTTTTTTTTCCAGTTTAATTGGTTGGGGTCAGATCAGAAGAGGAGTGACAATCAAGCCAACTGTTGATGATGACTGAAGAACAAAAGAGTGCTTCATTTTTAAAGATGAAGTGCCTATTTCTATTTTGGAGGGGGTGTATTTTCACAGTGGAATTGGAAGCTGTGCAAACAATATCTTCGAGTTGTATGGCTGTCCTCATACGTTTTATTGAATTTTACCCTCTTACTAAAATACTAGTCACTATCACCATTAAAAGTGTAAAAGAATTGGCATAGAAGTGGGTTTCATTATCCACATTTTAGTAGAAATTAATTGTACATGTCTCATGGCATGTCTAATTTATGTTACTTTGTGTTTCAGACATATCTGTTTAATATCAGTCAAAGCCCCAGTGTAACACACAAACCATAAATCTGGTATTGAAATAAAATATTGCTTATTTTCATTAATTCATACAGTTTTTCTGAGTTCCAAAAGACTGCAGTGATCATTCCAGTACAAGAATTAAAATGGAGCGATCAAGCTGTTCTTGGAAGACTAGTACCTTTTCTGCACAGTTTGTTTTGTTTAGACAACTGTTAACCAACAAAAAAACTTTATTCCTTTGTTTCTATGGTTCTGATTTTAGGATTCTGAAGTATTACACTTTGTAATTAGGATGGCAATATTGACTAACTTGAATTTGTCATTTCTGATATTGCTACGTGTTTTCTTAAATCCCCAAAGCAAAACCACAAGTAAACTGGATCTGAACTGGCAGTACTGGTTTTGGCCTATTTTAGTATGGATTTATGAAAAGAATGGGATTAATTGGAACTTAACTTTGTCATCATGGAACTCGGTGGGGGTGACCTGGGAGTTCTTTATACAATAGGAGTAAACGACTTCAAAATTATGTTGAGCAAACATAAGATACTGGGAAGAGGCTGTAGAAAGGAATGATTTGGGGTGGGGGCAGAGTAATGGTGGTGGAATTGTGAATAGGATGAGGAAAAAGGATGTAAAACCACTTTTGTTTAGCTACTCTGAATCACATGCCTCAGGATAAAACATAATGTAATAAACTTACTGTAGGGTGCTAATACTTTAATCCGTTTAGATTTCACTTGTTCATTTCTACTAATATAGATAATTCTAGCTGTTTTATATACTATTTAGCAAATCATATGTCTTGGTTTGAATGACAGGTATCTGCTAAGGCAGGCAGGAACCTCCCTTGAAATGGAAAATAAAAACCTCCTTCTTCCAAATTATTATAATTTTGAAATTAAGGGGCTCTCAGGCAAAGATATGGGAATAGGAAAAACTGTTCTTTATTAGGAAAATTAAAATAAAACAAACAACAAACCCACTGACAGAGTCAGAACACAACCTGACACCCTGTGGGTCAGGGTGTTGGTAGCAGTCCCATTAAATGGTGGCTGCAGCCCTCCTGGAGTGGCAGATGTGGCTCTGTTGAAGCAATGATCCTGTAGAAAGGTGTAAGGTAAAGGTGTAAGGTTTTATCCAGGAGTTTAGTGGTGGTTTAGATGGACCTGGTCTTCTGGGAATGTGGTGGAGAAAAAGCTGCCTTAGTGTTCTAAATCTTAGATTTTTATCCAGGTAGGAATGCTTGGCTCTTTCCTCTGGGTGGAGCATCTTAGAGTGGGATGGTGTAAATTTATCAGTCATGCAGTGAGACTCAATGGCCCATTAGCAGAAGATCTCTCCCTGGAGGGAGGATGGGTCCTGGAAGAGTTAAAGAAAACTGCCCCACCTGGTTTTTAACAGCTGGCCCATTAACAGAGCCTGTCTCCCCCCACAGTTTCAACAGATGGTGATATAACCAGAATACAAACTTCTGGCTACATCTTGCACTGCAACCTAAGACATCGTGCTGCTTTACATATTTTGGTTCAAAGTGCTATGTGTTTTCAATGCTTGGTTTTGGTTTTATTCCAAAATATCTTCAAGGGCTTTCTAAAGGTAAATACAATTTCACTCATCAAATTGGACTTTGATGGAACATCTTGCATTTTGTTCCTGATTTTGCACTGTATTGTGTTCCCTTACATTCTACATTCCTGTACTCAATTTTTCTGTTTGTAAAGTACTACCTCACATAGTGTTGAAAGTAGATACCTGAATTTTAATAGTGCTTTTCCATTTTAAAAGCTAGAGTCTGCTGTAGTTCTCTCTGACTCTCCTGGTACTTGACCAGTCTACAATCTTAAGCATGTCTGTTTCAAGGATTGCATCTTCCATGCTTTGGCAGCTCCTTTCTGTAACTGAATTCCAGAAATTTGGATAAACTTTAGCCTTACCTAGTCTGGTGGCATGAGGGTGAGCATAAAAGCGAATGTAAGCTGCAGCAGAGTGCTTGGATGGCACCAGCTCCAGGGTGAGATTTAGTGCAGAGTCCCTTCTCGGGGCACTCCACCTGTGGGTCTAATGAAACACGTGTGGAAAAGCTGCTGAGAAGCTGGTTAAGCACCCGCAGACGTTTTTAGACATTCAGATATTTTGGAGATTGTGTCTCTTGATCTGCAATTTAAACAACACCAGTGCCATAACCTTGCCCAAGTTGTGCATTGTCCTGCTTTCCCAGGGGCTTTCCCAGGCGGGGTGAGGCTCTCACAAGGATCTACACTGTGCTGAATATCCTGGCACACCAGGATGAGGGCCTGGGGGACAGATCACATACAGAGTTCTTTTTCTGCCACCGAAATGTTACATTTCCTCTTAATGGGAAGCTTTGCTGACATGAGTGATGAGTAATGGTATTTTGAGACTGCTGAATACATGGAACATGTCTGCAGCATTGGGGAGCCAAGGGTGAACAGTGTAACTGCAAATACATTGTGTGCTGCTGATGTGGTACCACCCCCTCCTCACACACTGGACTGTGATGCTGAGGTGTTGAATGACAAGAGAAAGCAGTATCATGTACAGTTAAGGAAATTGAAAGTAATTTTTTTTAATTTTCTTGTTCAGGATGCATTGTAAGCTTTCTCACTTTACCAAGGATTTGCTTCAGAGTGATTTTATTATTTTGACCCATATTTAGCTATCTGAACAGAGGTGTGCATTTTTATTTTAAATGGGTTGGGTACACAAATATGTAGATACCTTGTGCAGTGGTACAAGTGTTGTGTCACTAGTTACTTCTGAGATTTCAGTGTGTATTTGGGAAATGTCATTTCCAGCCAAATACCAGATTTTGTTGTGAAAGGGCAAAGAAAAAACTCAGTTAACACGTTTACTGATTTGGTCCTAGTATACACGAAATTTAAAAACATTTTAAAATTACGGTTTTACTGCATTTGTTTTGTAGCACTTCCAAAAGTGCTTCCTTCTAGCTCAGTGCTGCAGAAAGGGTTTCTGCTTCTTTTCCTGTTCTGAGTCATGTGGATGAGCCTCCAAACTGCCTGCAGAGAGGTTTCAGCTCCTGTCCCGGCCCCGTTTCCCATCAGTGCTTCTGCCGGTGTAAAGTCCCGGCCCCGCCGCCGTTCCGGGTCACTTCTTGCTGCCAGGTCGGGGCTAAACATTGATGAAGTTTGGAGCGCCTGCCCTCCCTCCGGCACCGCCCCAGAGCAGCTCCCGCCCCTCCCGGCCGTGGCACGGCCCCTGGACACCCACAAGGTCCAGCTGCCTTCTGCTGCCATCACCAGACCCTCCGGGCACCGCTCCTTGTTCATCAGCTGTTCCACTGCCGCAGCTGGCACAGCTGGCTCGGTGTGTTCCCTTACATCGGACTGAAATTACCCATGTGCTCTGGCTGTGTGTTGCTGCGCTGGTTTCTGTGAAGCTCCGTCTGTACGTGCTCATCAAATGTTCCATACATCCCCAGTCCATCCCAGTGCTGTAGTAAAAGTGCGTGTTCCATACTTTGCCAGACTAAAAACCCAGCTAGAATAACCATTTTTACAGCAATTTTGGTTTATGGTGAATAACATAGCAGCTGTAACAGTCAAAAACTGTATAAGTGATACAAGTAAGAAAATAAATTCTCCTTTCTTACCCTGAAAGGATTAAGAACCAAACAGTCTCCTAATATGGGCACTATGTATGCAATGAAGAAAGAACAAATTAGCAAGAGAATTTTGTTACCAAGGAACAGACATCTTGTTCAAGGAATTACCTCAAATATTTAACTAAATACATATTCTTCAATGTCTTTTACAAAACTTTTATAAAACAAGGAACTAGAACACTGTGTTCAAACACATGAAAACTGTTGAAACATTTTAGTTGAAGTAATGTTCATGGATGTGATATTTACTTGTATGAGGAAAACTTCATTAAGAAATTGCAGGCTATGCATTTATAAAACACAAACTTTTCAGTTCAGTTTCTTCCTAAAGCCCAGTATACTTTTTTGTATACGAGGTGTTTCAGTACAGTTGAGGGGAAAAAGAAATCTCTTAATTAAGTCTCATGTTACACAATCCTAAGGATTCAAATGAATCAGGCCACCAGCTCTCCCTTTTTGCCTCTGTGAGGGCATTTCTAAAGAAATCCAACATACTAGACTGGATTCATTATGTTATTTGGAAAGCCCCTCCCCCTGCCAAACATTACACTTTTCTATGTTTAGTTATTTTCATTTATTTGGTGTTCAATGAAGACCTGAAAAGTGTTTTCTCCTGCAAATGTGCCTTAAGGTTCTCTGAACTCATTTCTCTTCCTGGTTTTGCTTAATCATCTATTTGATTAGGTAATCTATTATGTATCTCAAAATACTTCATTTGCAACATCATCCTAGCTACCACACAACAGAGTTAAGTCTCAGCTTTTGCAAGTTTTCATTAAAGCAGCTTTTTTTAATCTTGGTGACTAACATTGGACATACAGAAATAGAATATTTTTTTGTACTTTTTCTTGGCTACAGCCAAAAGGCTGTTGATAACAAAGTTTAGTAACAATTATTTTTATTTCTTTAAATTGTCTCCCATTTATTGTGTTGGCAGTAATTGTATACAACTTAATCCTTTAAAAATCTAAATTGGAGTCGTACTTCACACCAGAAAGAGGTATGGGGGTATAATTAGTCCTTCCACAGCAATCACAAGCATTCCCATATTCTCCATATGGTTTTGGATCCTTGCCTCCTGCCAGTTAAACACGCCGAGCCAGCAAACACTGGCACAGCCCTGTAAACCATGGACACAAATCGTCCTCTTAACACTGCTGGGACCATTGGGGACTTGAAGGTGAGCTTGTGCTTTATGTCTTTTGGAAACTGGAATATTAAATTACTCCCATTTTTCTGAAAGCTTAATTCCTCCTTTAAATTCCTTGCTTCACACTGTTGCTGTTCTGTTGCTGTACCAACCTGTGCATTCATGCTGGGGATTCATTTTGCAGTTAAAACCTGACATTTTGTCTTTGAAAGCATTTTGAGCCTTATGGGAAGGTGTCTGTTTTGACACACAAAATCACAGGAAAGTGCACTCCTGGTACATTCCAGAGCAGCCTGGCCGCTGTATGGTCTGGTGCAAGCTGCTCCAGGCAGGAGCTGACCACCAGCTCCCATCCATTCAAGGGGAGTACAGGTACTGTAGCTACAGAAGAGTTTTGCTGGAAAGAGACCACATAACACAGCTTTAACTGTCAAACACTAAAAATCACTGTTGTCTCATTAAAGTCTCCCCAAAATTAAGGTTGGTCCCTCAGTGTGATGGTTTGATGTGTAATGTCCTGCTCTCTTGTTAAACCATTTACTAGAGGAACAGGGAGGGGCTGTTTCTATTTCAAAACACGTTGCTTATATAGTCACTGAAGCAGACAACCCTCAGGACCATCCACAGCTCTCCCAGCCAAGAAAAGGCCCTCCTAACTCTTCATATCTCCTCTACCCTTTCTTTTCCACCATCCAGCAGTGCTGACTTCTAACAATGTGTCAGGTTGAACATTTACCAGTTCTTTTAACTTTGTTACTTGTACTCACCAGCAACTCTAGGTCGTATCTTTAATTCTTGGCAAATGAGGCAAAGGAAATGTGAGCTTACAGAATTATTGAGGAAATCATGGATTTTTTTTAACATCCACCCCCCTTCCCGCCCCTGCAATCAATGAAAGTTCAAACTAGGAGATGTGATTTGAAATTGTAGAATAAATAATTAACTGTCCTACAAAATGAAAAATTCCTTTAAGCTTGCATAGCACTTAATCAGAAAGCACTAGAAATAAAATTGCCTGTGAAAGCCTTCCTTTAACAACTTAGTACAACTAAGTATTAAGAAATCTACTGAATATTTGTAAACCAAGACATGTCAGAGATTTTAATGCAGACAAATAACTTACCAGTTCTCCACAGGATGCAAGGGACTTCTGCTCAGTACAAGGACCAAAAACATTTAAACTCTGCTGTTTAAATGTAAGATCTGTTTTCAACTTTTTTAATTTAGCTTTTCAATTCAAAAACCCCCCAAAGAACTCTTCTCTTACTTTTTTCCTTTACTTATTTTTTTTCTTTGCTTTTTCTCCTTATTTTTCTTTCCTCTTCTTCTTTTCCTTTCTTTATCTTTCTTCTTTCCTTTTCTTCTTATCCTGTTTTCTTCTTTTTCTTTTCTTCTTTTCTTTTCTTCTTATCCTTTTTTCTTCTTTTTCTTTTCTTCTTTTCTTTTTCTCTTTCTTCTTTTTATTTTCTCTACAAGGGCAAATAATCTGCATTTTGATCTGAGGCAGCTGAAAAAACTGTGTCTGGAGTCTTCACAAAAAATCCAGTTTGAGGCCAACTCCCCTTAGGGAAAATTTCAAACTTGTGAAAGCTGGCAAAGTTTTACGAGCAACTGAAAACCTGTACAATGCAAAATGTCAGACAGCTTCCAAATAAGTGACGCTGTGCTGCACGTTGCTGATATTTTTAAGTAGAGAGGTTATCTGAGATACATGCAGCTGTAGAGATTTCATACTGGCCTTACAGCATTTTCACTGATTTAAACCTATTAGGTCAGTTCCAATCTACTGACTTTGTATAACTGAAAGGGAAAAGACATAGACTGAATATCTGGACCCTCTTCTGATCTTTCTCTGCAACTGTCCTGTGTAGCACAGCACAGACAGACCAAATACAAGAGCCTTGCATTCCTCTCCTGGGTCCCAACACCATGGGATTCTTTACTCTGTACACAGTTCTCTAAGATACATGATAATATTGGAATAAAAAGCATGTCAGATGGTGATCAGCCTGGTATATCAGAACACATTTCTTAAAGATTCTTTTTTTATAAGTAGGAACCATTAGAAAGTTTAAGTTCAAATACAGTTTTCAGACCCCAAGCAACAAATAAGATTCTCTGATCATGTTTCACTTTCACTTTGAGTATTTCCGACTCTTTTGCTACTCAGTATTCCAGCTTTATCATGAAGAAATTTCTCCAAATGAACATTGCCATACTTGTTTCACAGATATTCCTCTAATACCTTATTTCTTCAGAGTTACACAGATCCTAGCAGTATCTATGTTGAGGTTTGGTAAAATTAATAATAATGTAATGAAAACCTTTTTTGAAAGATATTTTTGCTTTATTTATTGAGCATTTTTAATGTCAATTTCTTCAAAAGAATTTTGTGTACTAACACACAATTGTAAAGGTCAATCTTTGTTTCATTATTTCATTCGTTTTCTCATCAAAGAAAGTATTTCTTACAGCTTAATTCATCTTTCTTTGCCCTCAAGCCTTTGGCTCCCAAGGATTGTGGCTGCCTGTATGCACGGGCAGCTCAGTGCACATCCCAACTCTGGTTGTCTAAATTCACCCTAGAATTGGAGACAAGTGCATATGGCACTTTTGTCCCCAAGCATCTTGGGCTGAAGCGAGTTGGTGGCTTTGTCTGTGTGTGCAGTGGTGGCTGTAACGTGCCTGTCTCAGTGGCCAGCCATTTGTTCTGACAGACATCAGGCCAGATGCTCCCCAAAACAGGCACGGTGACAGCCTGGGCCCCTTTCCAAGCCGTGCTTCCCAGAAACTGTGTGCAGCTTCCTGCCAACACCGAGCCAGTTCTTTCCTCAGCTCTCTCAGGCGCCCCCTGAACAGCAGCAGTATTTGGGAAAGTGCAGATGGATGGGTCAAAGCCCCTTCACAGGCTCACAGGGCACGGTGCTGCAGCACACCAAGCTGCAGCAGTCTCATGCTGGTGGGGGTAGTGCCTGGTGGGAGCAGACCTTGCAGCAAACCCAGGACTGGCAGCTGCTGAAGCCAGGGGACACGGCAGGTGACTGTCCTGGAGTTCTGTGGTTTCAATGAGGCAGGTGACAGGGAAGGCTGGGGAACTGTAAGCCTCTACTTGAGAGCAGCTTGCCACCAATAATGACAAACAGCCTGGTGTAGTGAAAGGTTCCCTGCCCATGGCAGGGGGTTGCATCTAGATGATCTTTAAGGGCTCTTCCAACCCAAACCATTCTGTGATCCTGTGAACTGTGCCTCTGGAGAGCAATGCAAAGTTATAAAGCACTTGCCATTTGGTGCCTATGGATCCCATACACTGATCAAGACCTGGGCAGTTTTATAGTCTTGGGGTCTCCTACCCACCAGAAAGATTATTCACACAGGCCTCTCATTCCCATCCAGCATGAGCCCTGACTCCTCAGAACATCACAGCTTGGAGCACTCATGTTCTTTTGGTCTGACTGTGCCTCTCCTATGCTGTGGTTTTGCTCAATTCCATGATGTTGGTTCTTTGGCCATAACATGGTGCAATCCTTCATACCATGGATAAAGCACCCTGTGGATTCACTTGTCTTGCTTGTCTTCACTCTTCTGTGGGGAATTTCAAGGGATTCTGCTTCATCCACTGAGATTTTGTGCACAGCCACATGCCAGTGCTGCTTTGGGAGGTTCCAGCAACCCTTTTCTCACCGTGGTTTTTGCCCCAGGTGAGAGGAGTTAAGGAATCTTCTTTTCAGAGCCATTTGAGGCACAGAGGCTGTGATTCAATAATTCCTGACACATTTCCTTCTGTGGGTCACAGACCATTCTTCACTGGTCTTGCATGGGAACTCTTGAAACAATCTAGCCTGAGACATTGTGGAAGTCCAAATGGTTGCTAACAGATAATGAAGGACTAGTGATGGCAATATGTGCCTGTGGAGGGAAAGACCCCTTCCTAAACCAGCAGCAAAAACAACTGGGAATAGTGTGCCAGTTTGCTATTAAAGACTTGGCAATATCTGGAAATATCAATTCTGTAATATCTGAGAATGAAGAGAGGGAAGAAACAGGCATTGCTATCTGAGAGCAAGAACCTCAGCATGGGCACTAGAGGACTCTACAGAATTCACTGTCTCCACAGGTTTGTACTGGATAATTACAGTAATTTAACTTACAAACACAAATTAATGTCTGGAAATTCTTGAGAAATTCTAAACAGCACTACAAGGACTGCAAAATGGACAAGAAAATCTATTGTCTATTAAGAGTAACTAGGCCTGGGCATGTTTTGACAGAGCAAAAAAAAAATTATTAGAAAAAATTCTTAGATAGAAAACATCAGTCTACTATAAAATAGGACTCCAATAAACTATATTATTCTAGATACCTCTACCTGCTTATGCTTGTGAAAGGGCAGGGGAGGATTGTAAAAGATGGCCTAATATAAATTTCTCTATGGCATAAGACATTAAATTTCTTTCACTCCTTTGTGAACCAAAGGACTTGGGCAGAAATTCCAGCAAGTGCCATCCAATCTGGAGGTGAAGGCATTGAGGGGAGGAAGACCCATTCTGTCCATTATGCTTTGCTTATGGTTGATCACAATTTATCATTTAGGAAGCCAAGTCTTTCTTTTTGTCAATTCTATCTTGTTTAAACTCCAGCTATCCATGTCTCTCTTTTAGGCTGAATTCCTATTACCAGAAAAGCATTACATGATTCATGTCTATTTTTTTGTTGTTGTTCTTGTTAGTATTAAAGAGCTAAAGAGTATTTAAGCATCCAGATTCTTTTACAATTATTTGTGGCCTCTCCAGTTTTTGGTCTATTTAAAAAACACAACCCAGCAGATACAAACTCAGCTTATTTCTACTACCTTCTACTGTAAGCATCCCCAAACAGCACCAGACCCTTTTATCCCACATGTATATGAGCCTCTTTTTGGAGTGTCTTGTGATTGCATTCCTTTAATCTTTTCTAGTTTCTATCTTCCAGAATTCAGAAATATCCTCTAGGTACATGATTTGCATTCATTAATCCTAGGCACTTAATTTTGCACTTGGATAGATTAAGACATAACTTATTTAAGTGGTTCAATTTACAAGGTAATCTAGTCTGTGTGATTTTTCTGCATTATCATATTTTCCTCATTATCTCTATGTCCTTATTCCCGCAACTTCATCACAGCCACAAATAAAAACAGGACTGACTCTCTGATGACTCCTAGACCACAAAGGAAGTGTGTTGTTGTTGGACAGGCAATGACATACATGGCCACTCTCTGATGAGAAGGTAAAAACCATTTATTAAAACATTTAACTCTATATTTATAGTATTTCTACACAGACCAGGATTGGAGGAGAAGGTTGACACTTCTCCCATCCCATTGGTCAAGACAACTGCACATCAGTTGAGAGAAAGTATGTAAACAACCTTATGTTTTAACATAAACATGCTTTTAATTATAACACCTGCATGTGAGAAAGAACTACAAACTATGAAAAACATCAAGTTGTAAAATGCATCAGAAAACTGAAAAATCAGGGTGACAGGAAGTGTTGAGCTATAACTAAAGTTTCACCTTTTTGAACAATGCAGTTGTTTGGTTATTTCTGCAATGTTATGTTCTTCACAACTGTCAGTCCATCAGCTTTTAAGCCATTTAAGGAATGATGCTGAAAGCAAGGGAGACCTGGTGTGTGCAGTATGAGGCACTTACCCGAGTCTGCCCCATACACACAATTAATGCTGTGCTGAAGCTTCTCACCTACTCAAGTAATGAAGTTTGGTGTCTGCCAAGATCATTTTTCCCTAAGCCACGCTTACTGGTACTAGTCACATTTCTACCCTTTTATTCCTTATGAAAGGAATCTCATGTTTTCTTTTCCATTATTTTGAAAGAACTGACTTTAACACGACAGCCAGCTTATTACCCAACTCAGACCAATGGGCACTGGCTGATATCACCCTTCCTGAAGTGGCTCAAGCCTTTTGGGATTTATTGTTATAAATGAACCAGCTACCTCCTCTGCTCACAAAGGCAGGCTGGAGTGCATTTTAAAGCATGTAACTCTACATTTCCCTATACTTCACTTCTCATTTCCTACTGATTAGTGACCAGAAACACCTTATGAGGTCTTACAGACTTTTGGTCTGACAGCTTCTCCTTTGTTGCACTCACTTTTAAGACTCTGGAGTCATCTGGACCTGTAGATTAAACTATCAATAGAAAGATTGCTTATCCCTCATACTTCCTTCATTTTGGGACATATTTTTACAAGGATTCCTTTTCAGTGTAACTGTCCTGAACACTATGCATGAAAGTCAGCAGCTACTACAGTCATGAAGCAGACCTTTATACCACTGCTAGGAGCAATCTTGTTAATCCTCCTTTCTCCTTCCTTTTTAGTCCAATGACTAAAATACTGGTGTACTTGCAGTATTATTAACTATCAGAAGAGAACATTATCAAACATTAGATCCTTGGGTAAAATGGCAGCATTTCCTTTTTATAGACAAGGTTCAAATAGAAGCTAGAAGAGAGAAAAATTATTTCAGAATTTCCCTGAGAAGATATTAACAGAGGACTATTCTGGGAAAAATTAGAACAAGCTCCCTTCACTTTCTTTCCTACCCAACCTCCATCACTGTAGTTGCATAGGAAAAACATGAAAAGATGACTTCAGCAGGCTCATGTTTACTGTACAGTGATGTAGCCAAGTCACCATGAACCCTCATTGCCAGCTGAGGGGTTTGTCAAGGTCAGAAAATGGTTACTGAAAGACCTTCAAACCAGTCTCCAGAAAGCTGAGGAAACTCATGTTACTCTCTTATAATCTGGGGTTTGGCAACAGAGGAGCTATAACTTGGGAAATCTGGGAGTGTTACTCAGCACAATGGTGTTTGCTACACATGTTGCCAGCACCTGGAAAAGGATCTAATTAACACACAAGACAAAAAAGAAGGAACTGTGACTGAAAATGGCTAGTTACAAATTTTTATCATTTATTGACAAGTAAATTATCAGCAAGATGGATGAAAACATCAGCCATACTGACTTGGAGCTGTAACCCATTTTTCATGACTCGACAGACACAGTTAAGGCCTTCTAAGATTACCAAGATGGAACCTGACCACAACCTTGTAAGAGCCATTGTGATAAATAAATGTCCAAGTATGAAATTAGTAGCAGGTATCTCGAGAACTAACTCAAGGACTGTGAAGTTCAAGTACGACTTTAAGAGGACACTCTGCAAAAGCCACCAACTTCATTTGCTTTTGTGAGGAAAAAGATAACAGCACAGTACCTACTCCTGAGTGACACCAAAACAAACTCCAGGGAAAAATAGAAAGGAACAGTAGATCACAAGAAAAATTAGAGTTGGACTGCAAGGGCTCTGTTCACTGTACTGAGAACAACTGAGCTATAAACTTCTACATACAAGCTGTATTCTCTCTCTGGTGTACCAAACCTGACACAACCTAACCACCAGCCAAGGTCAGAAATCCTATTGCTTACAATGCAGTTCTACCCTTTGCAAACTGAATTCCAGAAAGAGCAAGTTACAAAAAGCCTCCTGCAGGAAAGTCAACCTATGTTGTTCCAAAGTGGTGCCAGCACACCTATGGTACCTGCAGTTTCCCAGTTCTGCCCTTGGATACCTCTGTTGGCAGCAGGAGCAGAAAGAGCTGTGAATATCTGCTGCAAACACAGCTTCCTTCCTGGCAGCTGCACCCATGGGAGTTACCCTGTTTCTGATCACACCAGGGTGTCTGTGGCCATTTGGAAACCACAGTGGCTGGGGAAACATTGAGGTAATGGCTCCATCAAGACAAAAATTACATAAAAGACTCAAAATATGCTGGTATCTTGTTCCTGAGTGGTGAAGAACAAGGGGGTAAACGTGAAACATTTATATACAGACAGAATGAATGACCAGCCAGTCAGAAAGTTGGGATTCAGGTCTTGCAAAACATCCAGCCATTTGCCTTTTAATGGCATTGTAGTTTTCTGAAGCTCTTCCCTGCAATAACATGACAATTGGCTATGATGAATCTTTGAGGGCAACATGCCCTGCATTCTGGATTTCCATTGCCTGTGAACAAAACATTGAATAAATCATCCTTGGAACCCAAGACCTTAAATGATATTGTGCTGTTCACTGGAATTTTCTATGCACTTTATGTTTGTTGGAAAACTGGCCTAGAAATCATAGAATCATTCAAGCTGGAAGATACTTCTGAAATTGTCTTCCCCAACCCTCCTGCTCAGAGCAGGGTCACCTATAGCAGGCTGCTTAAGGCTGTGTCCAGTTGGGTTTTGAGTATCTCCAAATCCACAGGCTTCACAGTCTCTATGGGAAACATGTTTCACTGTTTCAAAGAAATTCAGAGTCTTAAATTCAGACATAAAGAAAAATAAATAAATTTTCTAATTGTTTACTTATCTATACTAGTTACCTTGCTGTTAGTTATGAACTAACCATCATCTTTCTCTGATCTTTCCCTTAGCCTCTTCCATCCTGGCAAAAATATTTACTTCAAAGACTATTTAACCTTAGTATCACATACACGTTCAAGCTCAGAAAACCTTGTGAATATCAGTATTTTAGGACTCCTTCCTGAAACCCAGGTCTGGGCTGAGTCTACAAAAGTTTTACTATAACCTTCATGGAATAAAATAAAATAAAAAAATGTTTGAAGTATTGCTGTTCCCATTCTGTTCTCAGTACCACGGTGTGTTGGGTTTATGCAGGTAGGTCTCGGTAGCAGGGGTGCTACAGGAGTGCCTTCTGTGAGAAGCTGCTGGGAGCTGTGTCCATGTCCAGCAGAGCCAACGCCAGCCAGCTCCAGGATGGACCTGCAGCTGGCCAAGGCTGAGCCCATCAGGAATGGTGGGAACACCTCTGTGATAACTATCTGAGAAGGGAAAGTAATTTTTTTGTACAGGTGTAATCACAGGCAGAGAAAAGCAGCGTGAAAACCTGTGAGAGGAACAACTCCAACACCACGGTCAGTGGAGAAGGAGGGGCAGGAGGTGCTCCAGGCACCAGAGCCAAGATTGCCTTTCAGCCCGTGAGGAAGCTGCTGTGCCCCTGCAGCCCATGGAGGAGACCCAAGCTGGAGCAGGTGGATGCCTGAGAGGAGGCTGTGAGTCCATGGGAGGCTGCTGCTGGAACAGGCTCCTGGCAGGGACCTGCAGACCCATGGCAAGAGGAGCCCACCCTGGAGCTGGATTCCTGGTAGGACTTGTGACCCTTTGGGGAACCCACACTGGAGCAGGCTGTGCCTGAAGGACTGCACCCCATGTGCAATGTGACCCACCTCACAACAGGCTGTGAACTCACTGGAGAAGTTCATGGGGAACTGTCTCCTGTGGGAAGGACTCCACGATGGAGAAGGGGAAGGACTCCTCTCCCTGAGCAGTGGCAGGAAAAACCTGTGATGAATTGATCACTACCCCCATTCCAATCCCCCTGCACTGCTGGGGGAAAGGAGGGAGAGCTTGGGAAGAAAAAAAAGGTGGGAGGAATATGTTTTTTTAAATTTTACTTCTCATTATCCTGCTCTGATTTTGTCGGTAATAAATTAATATCCCCAATTCAAGTCTGTTTGCTCCCCTGGTCCTTATCTCAACACATGAACCTTTGTTATATTTTCTTCTCCCAGTCCAGCTGAGAAGGCAAATGACAGATCAGCTTTGGTGGGTGCCTGGCATCCAGCCAGGGTCAACCCACTACACAGGGTTAAAGCTTGCAGGGTGCATGTTTATCAAACACTGTACTGAAATAAACTCCAAGCATCACCCAACTTACGTTTTATGCCTGTGTGTTAAGATAGAAAAGACTAGAGCAAAAAATTAAAGTGGAGCCATAGCTGAGCCAGAGGCTCATTGGTAAAATAAACACTACACATTTGCAGTCGTCAACCAGATAAGTCACATTTGCATCATTTGATAAGTGCAACAGCCAATTTCCTTCCAGTTTCCTAAACGTTAAAAAACGACTCTTGAAGAAACCTCCTTGAGGCCTGGCCCCACAATTATGCAAACAATTTGAAGGGACCTCCTCACATCCATGAGGTTACCCACTCAATTTCTAATACCTCGAAAACTTTAGGGTGCATCCTTCATGGAGCAACAGCAACTCTCTCCTTAAAAAAAAAATAATAAAAAATTAATTCTTATTAACTTTTATGACAAGGATGAGAAAACACCCCTAGATAGGCCTTAGGCTTCAACGTCAAATTACTTCTAATTTTCCATAGTCCACAAAATGCGACCACTCCTCTCCCCCCGGTATTGCTGTTACGTGCCAGTGGCCCCCGCGGAGGTTCTATGCGGAGAGCCGAGGTCCGGCACCGCACCCCGCTGCTTTCCGCTGTCCTTGTTCTCAGCAACTCCCGCCAGCAGCCGCGCCCGGCGCCGGGGTGACCCGAGGCCACCCAAGCCGNNTGGGGGCCCGAGGCCCCCCAAGCCGCCGCCCCCGGCCCGCGTCCGCCCCAGAGCAGACCCTAAAAACCCCGCACCCTAAAATCCGCTCCCCGCCGCGCAGAGCCGAACCCAAGCCCGCGGCAAGGGCGCGGAGCCTCCGGGCTGCACTCCGGGGCCTGGCCGGGCCGCGGGCCTGGCGGCGCCGGGGGGCCCGCCCGGCATGGAGGGGTCGGGCGGGGAGGGG
>VZTB01013241.1:624447-652770 GCA_013397245.1 Thryothorus ludovicianus
TCCCGCTGCCACACTGCGGGGCGCAGCGGAGCGAGGCGCGTTCCGGCCCGCGGCGGTTCCCTGCGCGGCCGCGCCGGG
Source organism: Thryothorus ludovicianus (assembly GCA_013397245.1). Lineage (NCBI taxonomy): Eukaryota > Metazoa > Chordata > Aves > Passeriformes > Certhiidae > Thryothorus > Thryothorus ludovicianus. Next base: position 624,526 of record VZTB01013241.1, read on the forward strand.
GCTGCCGCCGGGTCCTCTCCTGCCCCGCCATCTCCTTCCTCTCCTCCGGCCGGGGATTCGGGCGGCGCGGGCTCGGCAGAACCGGCTGCTCTCCCGCAGCCGCCTTCGCCCACTCGCCCCGTAAGCAGCCCCCTAATCCCCTTCGGGCCCCCTCGGTGCTGGTTCAAAGGTGCCCCTGGGATCGGTCATTTCCCTAATTTAGGTTTCGTTGTGAATTAGCTTATTTCCTTTGGAATTACTGTCGTCTGGCGCACAACATCGCAGTGAAATCTGAAGGAAACCTTTTTCTGTAACTGATTTCTGCAAATACCCCACCACTGAACTACAACAAAGAGGGAATGACTTGAGGGTTTTTTTTACGGAATTGCAATGAAAACAGCAGCACTGATTCTTCCTGCCAAAACTGAGGGCGATGCGTCAAGAAATTAGCAGCTGCATGATCACATTGTTACATTTGTAACATCGTTTTTATTCTTCTGTTTCTTCACCTAGTAATAACGGGGGTCGTTTTCAAGGCAGGAATTAAATCCTGTAGGAGCGTAATTTTTATTTTTTTTCCTGCCTTCGGTGCGTGTGCGGCTGAGGGCAGTTCCCCACAAGTGGGTCACGTCAGGCGAGTTGTGACACTGCGGCGGCGGCGCGGAGCGAGCCCGGAGCCGCCGCGGGAGCCCGGCGGAGGCTCGGGGCTCTGACCCAATTGGGACATGCCAGGCGTGCCGCAGTTTTTAATGGGATGAGCGAGGCACGCCGGGAATATGGTTGTGGCTGTACACTAAGTCATCCCAGCGTGGGTAGGGGCCAGCACTTGCACGTGGGCAATTTTGCTGTTTTGTGCCTTGATTTGTAAGAGTTTAGCTGCCTGGATGTTTGGTTTGTGGCCTTAGTGCAGGCAAATGACTATGCTATGTATTTCTTTTTCACAAGGATGGCTTTTCTGAAGTTTCCTCTTTTTTTCTCCCTTGCCTTTTTCCCCATTTTTTTTTCTTTTTTTTTTTTTTTTTTTGTGAGAGCAGAGAAACAGTTTCTGTGGAATATTAAACCTCTTTTTAAGGAACTCTATTTTTAAAAGTTGCTCCTTCTTTAAAACATGACAGCTTGTCTATTTCTTTTTATTTCATCTTGATTACCTTGCTAGGTCTATTGAGTCAAGGATCTGTAATGTGGCAGAACTAGTGCACTGTCTGCATAGCTTCTCTCGACTGATTGTTATCACAATCATTTTTATTTTAGAAGGTTATTGCTAATATCGTAATACCATTTCTTCCATTAATATGTAATTTTCCGTCTGTCCTTCTGCTTGAAGATGTTACCTTGACTTCCATATAGCCAAAACCAGCCAAGTCTATGAGTAAATAGATAAAAATCAGTTTGTACAAAGTAACTGTATGGACAGAATTAAGTGTACTGCAAAGTTGTGTTAGTTCCTGATCCTTGTGAAGCTGGCATGGACCCAAGCCAAGTAAAAGGTGTAGATGCTTAGTTCTTTTCAGAGGTTATAAAACCTGATTCTGAGTGCCTCAGGTTTTTTTTGTCACAGTGGTAGAAGTGTGTTACCAGAATTCCTGAGATTTGAACAAAGAGCCACATAATTGAGAAGGACTAAGTGTAGGGGCATGGCTGGACTTCTGCTTTGCTTTGAGAGTTTGGGTTCTCAAGCTGGAACTGAAAAATTGATTCTGTTGGCTTTGATGCCAGAACCATGTCCTGGGATAAGCATCAGCTAGAATGTTTTGGAAGGTCTGAGAGGAGTTTCTGTCCTTCTTGAAATCTTGCAGAAATGTAAACGGCTGGAATTGCTTCCTAGCCTTTATGGTACCACAGAGCTTGGGGTGCTTGCCAGGGAGTTGGAGGTGTTCTCTGTGGTGCTTGCAAGGAGCAGCTCTGGAATTGCTCGTGTCACGGAGCTGCCCTTACAGGTGGAGTTCCTTCCTTTGTGTGGCTGCCTCTTGTGCCCCTGTGCTCACCCTCTGCTCAGAAGAGCAAGCAGGAAGAAATAATGTTTTCTCATCTCCTGGTTAGAATGCTCAAACCCTGAAGTGATTTCCTGAATCTTTTTGTACTTTTTTACCTCAGCCGTAGACAAATTACTTTATGCCTTTTTGGACTGCAGATTCTGATTTGGACACTTTTATTATTTCAGACAGTTCAGTTAATTCCCGTTTTAAGTGCCTGCATCCTCCTTTGGTCTTCTTGTGACAAATGTCTGTGGCTGTGGGGCCTGTGCCTTTGTGGAGCACTTTCAAACTCTTATGGTCCTGCACAGGGTTGGAGTTGGTGCGTTGCTGTGTTGGCTGAGTCTGTATAATAAAGCATATTATGAGAAACAGTATTTAGTAAGAAATTCACTGAGTGAAAGCATTGAGGTTTCTTTGTACTCTAGTCCAAGCACCAAAGCAAATGTTGATTGCCTTTTTAAGACTCAGATTTGAAAGCCCATGTGCCTGGGAAGTGTCTTTGGTTTGTTGGAGCCTTAGCCTTCGTTTTGAGCACATTTTGCAAGTGTAGGTGAGAAGACCTGACCACTACAGAAGAGACCAGGGTTACGCAGCATGCAGGTGGAGGGTGTGCTGGGCTGTCACTGCTGTGAAACTGCACCTCCCTGAACACCACAGGGACATTTTGGGTTTAGCATCTGTTCCCTGCAATCCCAGCAGCAGCAAGAATAACAGGGAAGAGATGCTGTCAGTGGGCACTTACAGGAAGCTGCAAAGTCGGGATGGAGACCTCTTCCTCTCATGGGTGAGGAGGATAGACAGAAGGACAGTGAAAGAGTGCCTCAGTTAGTGAAGTGAGGAATTCAGGGAGTGGATAGGATAGAGAAAGTCCAGGCATGAATCATAAGTAAGAATTTGTGGTGGAGTGATGGTCAGGTGGGTGGTGAAATCAGGAAGCAGAGAGAACGAATGCCAGTTCTTCCAGTAGCTGGTGGTGAAGTGACGCTTCAGGCTGGTCAGGTCACAGCAGATCACAGGCTGATGTGTGTGATAGTACAGCCCCAGCAGCACAGGCACAAAGGGCATCTCAGCTGTCCCCAGAGAGCTGGGCACAGAGTTCCATCTTCTTATGCATGTGTTGTCTGAGGAGAGAGGTAGTTCTGTTTCTGCCTACCCTTAATACCCCTTTGCCTCCTACCAAAAAAAACCCCTCTCCTAATTGCTGATACTGTCTTTGCTACAAATTGATGAGTAGCAGAGGTTTATGTGAATGATGGGAGTGTACTGTAGTTAGAAGCTGGAGGGATGAAATGAGCAGATGAGGTAATTAACATAATAATGGTGCAGGCACACCAAAAGTTGGAAAAGAAGCAACAGAAAAGAAGAAACTAAATGGCGAAGGCAACGTGGGAGATATGGCAAGGTGACTAGGAAGGACATTGGTAGTAAACTGGCTGGTGTATACTGAATAGGTGGTAGGACAGCAATTTGGGTATGGATAATTCTTGCTAGAATTACTGTATGGGATTTTGTTCCTGTTTCTGTAGCATGGCTGAAGTTGATTGGCCTCAGTCAAGCTGTTTCTTGCATCTGAGGCTGAGAAACTTTTCTTTTGCTCTTGATTCTGAAAAAAAGCATTGGGTGAAGAGTTGTTCCTCTTAATAGTGGGCATTTCTGGTGGAAGTGCTTGACAGTCAGAATAATTGGAAGGCGATTTATGTCCCGTTGGATACCACAATGACTTGTTAGCACAGCTGTCTCTGAAATACTGAGGCCTTCCAGCTGATCATCACACAAATACAGAATGCCTTAGAAAATTATTAGTGTTCCACTGTTTTTTATCCACTTCAATGTCTGGCTGTAATTCTCTCTCGACTTCTATAAAAGACAAGGCCCGAGTGACTGCCCTGGAGGCTGAACAACACCCCAAGGGAGAGTTCTAAAGGTGAAGAGTTGAGAAAATGAGAGCTTAAAAGTGGGGCAAATTTAGAAAATACTTGTTCTAGATTATGGGTTTAGATTTGTGGTTTGGAATAGTTAATTTTTTCTTTTGTATAGCAGTTTCCCTGATAAAGACTTAAATGAATGTAAACGTTAGTTGATGTAATTTGGAAAGGTTATGATTTTATGAAAACCTTGGGTAGAATCTTGATGTTTTGTGTGGCTTTTGTGAAAGTATCACAGAAATGGGGAGTTTTCTGCCTGTGACTGTGAGAAATGTTTGGAGGAAGAAAAATAACATCTACAGAAATACCAGCAGAAACAGGAAGCAACATTCTGTTGCCTCTTGCTTGTTCTGCACGTAGGAAAATAGTTGGACTTGAGTGCAAGGCAGAAGTACAAGTTTATGTTAGACTGCATTTTACCTAGGTTTGCCTGATCCTAACTGTAATGCACATATAGAAGCAGCAAAATTTAGATTGGAGTTTCACTTTTTGCAAGTATTTTAGCTTTGTGGTCTTATTAGGTTCTTTTATGCGATGAAATGTTGACGTGCTGTTCAAAAATTTTGGTGGAACATTTGATGTTTGGTAATTTTTGAGAACTAGCTTGTGATTCTTAAGGTACTTTAACTTAGGGCAAGAGTTTTTGAAAATATTTACAGATTTCGGTTTGAAAACATTTGATGTTACACTCTGGAAGCAGTTTACATTGATTATTTCAGTTCTGGAAGTGACATAAGAGTGAATTCTTTCTGACTGTCCAAGAATTAACATGAGTATATCAGAAGTGGTGTGCATTTCAGATGATGAGTGCTCTATGTTTAACTTATCATATTGAGCCTTAATGGTTTGATAGTTCTATATTCCTCCCCATCCAATAGGGAACTTGAGTTCCTTGAGTAGGAATATGTCTAGGCTTTGTCTAAATTTTTTTGTTGTTGTTGTTGTAAGATGATGAGGAAGTCGTATTTTCACATTCCTTTATGAGCTGCTTCTGTGTTTGTGAAGCCATAGGATTTTGAGACATGGATCCAGAGTTTTGGACCTCACACTCAAGTTCAGACAGTGGGTGTTTGATCATCCAGAGTAGTATTGCCAGAATCCCAGACTGAGGGACCCTGAGTGAAACTTGGTTCATCTTAAAGTCCTGAGGTGCTGTGTGTTAACTTCCATGCACTCAAAATTTCAACTTTTCAGTGCATAGACAGAGGCAACTTTCTCCACCTAATATAAGTGAAATAACTTTTCTTCTTTATCTTCTGCAGACACTGTGACTGATGAGAGTTAAAGGCCATGGATGAAGATGGGCTTGAATTGCAGCCACATGAGCCAAATGCATTTTTTGATCCAACAGGTCTGTAAGGAGATAATGCACAGATAAGAGTGTTCACATTAGATGCAATTGACTATTGTTTATTCTGCCTTTGCTCAGAAGTGCTGTGCTGCATCAGTGCTTTTGTATAGAGTAGTCGCTTTTGAGTTTGGGTTGTTTTTATTTCTCAGAGCAATATGAATAAGCTACTGTTCTTTCAGTCAAGTAATAGTTGTTTGGGTATTGGGGGAGAGTCTAAAAATTGCAAATCTTTTCCAGGAGAGAAAACTTTGTTCATCTTAACTACCTTAGCATCTACTTTATCTATCTATATTAATAGTTCATATGCTGTTTTGCCTATTTTACTAAAGTGCAGCATAGTGTAAAAGTTGAAGTGAAACAGAAGTAATTTCAATTATTAACCAGCTCATGTGAGGCAGTTTTACAATTTAAGTTTTGTTTTAATTGTGTTTTCCAGGAGCTGATGCAGCACATATGGATGGAGATCAGATTGTTGTGGAAGTACAGGAAACAGTATTTGTTTCAGATGTAGTCGACTCAGATATAACTGTGCATAATTTTGTTCCTGATGATCCAGACTCTGTAGTAATCCAGGATGTCATTGAGGATGTTGTTATTGAGGATGTTCAGTGCCCAGATATCATGGACGAGCCAGATGTGTCTGAAACAGTCATTATTCCTGAACAAGTGCTGGACACAGACGTTGCTGAAGAAGTTTCTTTGGCTCATTGCACTGTCCCGGATGATGTTTTAGCTTCTGACATAACAGCAGAGACAATGTCTATACCAGAACATGTGCTCACAACTGAGTCAATGCATGTACCTGAAGTTGGACACGTAGAACATGTAGTTCATGATAACGTTGAAGAAGCAGATATTGTCACTGATACTCTGGGAACAGATGTTGTTTCTGAGGAAGTCTTGGTGGCAGACTGTGCATCAGAGGCAGTGATTGATGCCAATGGAATCCCTGTGGAACATCAAGATGAGAAGGGCAACTGTGATGATTACCTTATGATTTCCTGTAAGTGCTTGAGTAAAGCCATCAAATTTCTTATGATATGGCCTTGAAATGTCTGAGGTAGGGCTTAAGACAATAAATACCCAAAGCAGAGTTTCTATATATTTTATTGAAACGCAGATCTCACAAATGTACTCACACAGAAGGATTTTTAGGAACGTATGCCAGCCAAAAGTTCTGGTCAAGCTAATGGAGACAAATACTGTCAAATGCATGTCTGATTATAAGTTATTTCTGTAGCAATTTATAACATATGAACAAAAGAGTAAGAATTCCAGTAAACCAAGTGCCATATACTTAATAAGAACTGAAAGAAAATTAATGTGACGATGTTTAAAAATACTAATATGTGCAGGTTACTAAGATGACTACCAAGACATTAAAGAAACAAAAATATTTTGTGGAAAAGAAAGAGTAAAAACCTGTAGTTTCTGAAAATCCAGTCCTTGAGTTGTTTTTTTGCTAAGCCCCCACCTCTTGCACTCGGTTTATTGTTGACAGCAGTATGGTTTTCTTTGCTGTTAGGATGTGTTTTCTTCTCTGGATTAAGCAAAGGACAGAGGTGTGCAGCTAATAAAAGGAGTAGCTATTGCTGCTCATAACTGGGAAACTGGGAAGTGAGTATCTTAATCTCCCTTAGGAACAGTGGCACAATCCATTTGAATTGTATTTCAAAAGGCTTAAATAGAGAGTGGAGAAAGCTAGAGCATGTCATCAATTCTTTTTCTACTGAGGATATCCATTTGTGTGAACTAGAGTTTACTCAAACTATGTTACTTATTATAGTGATTATTCAGTGCAGCACCTAGGAACATCACAGTGTCATGCTGAACATTTATTATTGTAGAAATAGAAAAGCCTTGTTAGGCTGTTTTGTTTAATTGCCTTTTCAGGCACTTGAGTTTGTGTGGTGTTAAATTATTCCATTGATGAGGTATACTTCGTGCTCTGCTTCAGTTACCTTTTTTCTTTCTTTTTTTTTTTTTCCCCCCTCCCCTTTTTTTCCCTTCTTTACTTTTGGACACATTTTTGAAATGTATTATTACTTGTTTTAATTTTATATTCTGTACTTACAAATTTTAATGTTGCTTCTCCTTACCTAGGATCACTGCATTTCTTAATTTATCATCTCTTGAGTTCCTTGAGTAACCTTGTTGCAGCCATGTTTTGAGTTTATATGAGGTACAGTTAATTCTCTATTAATCTGGGAAAACAATGAAATGGGATAATGCAAAATATGGATCACACAAGTTACTATAAATTAAACTGCAGGATTGTACTGAGGTGAAACAGGTCAGGGGATCTGTTCTGAAATTGTATTGATCCAGACTGATAAATGCACTCTTATCTAGTGTGGTACAGATGAAACTTCCTGAATCTGGACCCAAGTTAAATCAGATGAAAGCAGCTCAAATGTTCTGAACCTGCTGCATGCTTAGACAGCAGACTGGGAGATGTGCCTGTGGGTAATTGAGGCCTGATTCTGGTGGTGATCCTTCCCTGTTCCATATCTCTGACTGTGGCTTTCAAGGCGTTGTTGCTCCTGTCTCTGCTCACCCTCCTGTGCAGAGCAGGGGCTCTGGGGCTGCTGCCACGGAGCACTTTGCAAACCATGCCTGTGTACATGCACAGAGAGGGGTGGTTGATGTGTGTCCTGTTCATCGCTGGCAGTGGCTGAACAAGGACACAAGGTCTTGCTAGAGGCCATTTTGGGTGATCCCTGTCTAGCTGGGGAGGTTTCTTAGATGTACCAGTTGTCAACAGGTGGTGTCTGGCAGGAAGCACAGAAATTTAGTTGTTTACTTTGTGCTAGGGTATTCTCCATTTTCAGTCACGTATTTCTGCAGTTTCATACTTTATTTATTATTAAATGTCTCTTGCAATGTACTTTGTTTAGATTCAGATCCTTAAATAAGCCAGCATTTAAAATAATCGTTACGCTACAAAATATGCATTCTATTTGTGTTTAATGTTCTGCAGTACATTTTAAAGGGAAGTCCCTACTACCACCTACTGTGTTTAAAGCCTGCATAACAAGTTCTTCTGGTTGTGAAGGCAGAGTCTGGTGCTTTTCCATCAAGTAAAGGCTGTCTTGCCAAACAGTCTCTTTGTTGTATGAAAAATATGATTTGAATTAATTTTTTTTTATTTGCATCAGCAGTGTATTTGTTCATTGATCAGATGCCTGTCTCAGTTGAACTTAGTTTTCAAAAGGTAGTAACATCAGCCAATCCAGTTTTGGGTTTTTCATCCTAACTTGTAACTTGTGTTTGATTCAGGCAAACCTCCTTGAACTGCTGGGCAGATGTTGGAATGTAATCTTGTCTGCCATTACAGTAGCCAAATGTTGCTGCTTCCCAGATGTGGGAGCTAGGCTGTGTTCTTCAGAATGCCTTTGCCTGTCTTCTTCTAGATAGGCACTAGAAAAGCAGGGGATGACACTTCGTGTTCTTTCTGCCGTAGGCTTCTCCATCTGTTTCCTTCAGTGGAAGCTATTGGCAAAATCTTTCTGCTTTTTCCTTTTTTGTGGCTCTCTTTAAGCATTTCCATTTTTGTTCCTAATGAACTGAGTATAGATATATTTTCTTAATATCACTTTCTTAGCTTTATCCTGAGAATATGTGATTTGAAATTACTAGTCTGTGCAGATTTTTTTTTAATGTTGTATTTTTACCCTCTTTCTTGGTTTCAGGCTGTTTTGTCTTTTCAAAGAGTACAGTTCCTGTGGGTTTCATTCTGTGACTTTGCTTCAATGGGCTCAGTATTTTAATACTTCTTTTCCCAGTTAAATTTAATTTAGCTTCGGCATTAATATGCCTTTGCTGTCTTCATTTTCAAGGTAATGTTTCTTGGCACAGCTTTATATCACCAGTTACTTTTAGATGTACTTATTTTTTTTCTTGAATACTTTTTCTTTGCCCTCCAGATTCATTTTTGTTCCATGGTAGATTTGGGGCTCTTACAGCAGAGCAGAATCAGATATTCATTCAACTAAGAATGCAAACCTACCAGTTAGTGAAAAAGATGAAAGGAGGTTTGATAATTTTTTTTTTTTTTTCTTTTGCATGTTCCGTAGCAAGCTGGTTCATGAGTTGGGTCAGGAAAGTATAAGCTGTGCTGTGACTCACACTGGTGCTAATTATTTGGTAGCTTGGAAAACCATTTCTCTGTAAGTGAAACAGTAGCAGTGAGATTAACTGGTGTTTGTCAAAACAAAACAAACATCCTGCCTTTACTCACCAAGGAAAGCAGTGTCCTGAGCCTGGCAATAAAATGGAACTTGAAATAGTTTTTTGGTCTGATTTCATTCTGTTTGGCAAAGACAGACACATCTTTTGGCAGTGACTGATTCTATAAGATTAAAAGTTGTACCCTGATACACTCTTACTGCAATAAAAATAGTGAGGCACAAAAGTTTGATGGGAGGAGTCTGGAAAGAGTGAAGGGCAGCCTCATAAGGCTTAAACTGCAGCTTTAAGAAGTTGAATATTTGCAAATATGGGAACTGTGTTATATCCATCCATCCATCCCCTTGCTTTTCTCTGAGTTAGACATGTCTTGTGTTTGTTTTACCTGAATTAATATTTTTCATTACAAATGTCCAAACCCAGGGTAACTCACAGAGAGAAAGGTTTCACCTAGGCCTATGAAAAATCAATCTTTTTTCATCCTTCTTGGATATTTAAGTTAAAAGCAATGGATCTGATGAACCAAGCCATAGGGTTCATGCTTTTCCTTAGGGCTGTCCAGTAGACTCAGAGTCAAGAAAACAAAATGCTTTTAATTGCTTTTTTAGCATAAATATCGCTGTCTTTTTCCTTGGAGGTTGCTAAAGATGCAGGAAATCCCATTTTTCTTTCTCAGAGGTAAAACTTGCTGCCATGCCTCTGCCTGACCACTGAAGTGGCACCAACAGTTGTGCTGCTCAGGAGGTTGCCCCAGGAGTGATGGAAATGAGAGTTACCTTGGGCTGAGTAATGTCTCAGAGCTTAGTCTGGTTTGTGTGCTAGGGACAGAGGACAAGTGTTATATCCCAGCTGGGAGCTCAGGAATTACACTCTGCCAGATCACTACCCTGGAGGGACCTTCCATGCGTAGGAAGTACTCACGTGTAAAGGCAATGGATTAAAATGAAAATAGAGCAGATTTCTCTTTTCTCATAGGTTAGGAAACCTGCTTTGCCATTCAAAAAATAAGTGTATGGTAAAAACAGCTTCCTCAGTGGACTAGGAATTGTCTGCTGTTGACTGAAGTAAATGTTTCTGTCACGAATAACTGAACAAAGTCAGGGGAAAACAGAATGCTTTTAATCTGTGTTAGGGAGAACAGTTAGTGATGGCTTTTTTCATTAAGAATGCTAAATAGGGTTGTTTATTTTGTAAGCAGGCAAGTGTCCCATGGTACACGTTTCTTCAGCAGCTAAGAGAACCATTTGGGAACATCAAGGCTGACAAAATAGATGATTGCTGTCTAATTGCTCCATTGACACATTTTTGAGATCTGTTTAATTGGTGTAGATAGACTTTGTTGTTTTGTTGTGTCTTTTAGCAATAAGCAGTGGGTACTTGAATAAGATGGAAGGTGTCTTTGTGCTTAAGTGAATTTTATTTTTTACAATCCTTTTATTTTCCTCATTAATCCCACACAGAGAAGAAATGGTAGGAAAGAAGTTAAAAAAGTTATGGAATCCATTCAAAATAAGGCAGTTATATTTGCATTTTTTAATTAGAAATAAGCCACTGTAAGGGTACAAAGGCTTTATTTGCCTATCCCTCAAATATTTGATATAAAAAACTAAAAGCAACTTCTTGGGGAAAGTGTATGTATCATAGTTAAACAAAAGATGTTCTATTGAAGCAAATCAGGATCTTGGCCTAACATTTATGCTTCCATATGGGGAACCCTGTGCTCAACAGGGTTTCTAATACAGAGTTTATTATCAATGTATAGGAGCTTGTTTCTGTCCCAAAAATGCCATTGGATGTGTTTTAATAGAGGGGTAGAGATACTGGAGATAATTGTTCTTTGACTGTTACTGGTTTATTATATAATTTTTTAAATTAAATTTAATACTTTCTAGGAAACAAATGCTGTCATTGTGATGGATTACATAGAATCTGTTGTTGTTGCCTGTATCTTCTATTTCTTTGCTTTATTCTTTATTCCTTAATTCATTTTTTACCTGTTGGTCTCCTTTTGTTGATTTCCTTATAAGTGCTAACTAGACAGAATTTGAATATGGTGCAGCTTTCATGTTGTGTGACACCTTTCTCATCTGTCTGTGCTTTCAATAACAATTCTAGTATTATCTTTATATGGAAAAAATTATTGCAACATTGGAGAAACACATACTTACTTGTTTCTCACAGCTCATAGCATGCAAAGAGCAGGCTGCTCTAATCAGTGAAGTCTGTGAAGAATTTTGGCAAACTAACCATAGACTTCATTCTTGCAATTCATGTAAAATAATACTTTTTCTAGAAATTTTTCTGGGTTTTGGGTTTTGTTTTTTTTTAACTCTGAGATCTAGTCTGTATCCACTTGTTTACTGAATGAAAGCTACCAGCTGGAATAGAGGGAAAAAATCAGACACTTCAAGTTTTTAGTGTCCAGTTCATATCTGATAAAATGGAGGCACTGGAGTAATGCTAGCCTGAACTTTTTTCTAGCATGTGACTTATGATTAGTTTAGTAATGCTCAGTGGCTCTACTTAAAAGGAAGTAGTCTCTTAAAAGCTTAACTAATTCTTTTTACTACTTTCTTTTGTTTGCTTGGGGTTGTTTTTTTTTTTGTTGTTTGTTTGTTTTGTTAATGTCAAAGAGGAGCAATATGAAAGAATATCAGCCATGGATGGTAATTTGTGGGACCCCTCAATGGGCTATGAATTCAAATAAAAAATTAATATTATCAGAGTTCCAACTTCAAAATTGGTCAGTCAAGTATTTCTGAATAGAGAAGGCAGCAAATGTTAAATAGAAGGCAAATTTTATAAAATGCTGCCAGTAAAGCAGTATGAATAAATGCTTGTGTAGCTGTAGGACAAATGACTTTTGAAGTGGGACTTTCTGTAGTAGATACCCATTTTCTTTCACCTTGTTTGTCACTTCCTTTGATTTTTTTCTTTTTTTCCTATCTTTTTCTTTCCAAGTTTTTCATCCTGTTACCTGTTTGTTACTATATTGCAAATATTAGTGCTTTTCAAGCCCATCAATTTTTAAAGTAGTATCACCTGTCAAGAGTGAATTTTTTTTCTTTTGAATAAGAAAAGTTGGCCTCATACCCTCTATGTATCAATTTCCTTACAGTTTAAGGGCTCTGTTAAAAAATATTTAAACAAGTTGGTATATTTTTAAAACAATGCTGAATATAAAGGAAATTCAGGGATAAACAAATTAAGTTGTATAACTTTTTTATTATGTTGGATTAAATAATATTTAAAATCTTGGAGAACTTATTTCAAAACATGAACAGAGTGTGCTTTTAAGACCTAGATTTCTTCTATTGTGTCAGAGTTATCAATGGATACTTCCATATATAAATGGAAGTAAAAAACTGTGGTTTGGTTAAAATAAATGGGCCTGTTTCACATCATGCACATAGGTTTGGTTTCTCTCTGATTGACTCAGCTGTGATTTTTCCTTCCTTGTGGGCATATTCCAGCATCAGTTGATCTTGGTGGCAGGCTTCCCTTTTGGCTTCAGAGGTGTAAAGTCAAGCTACACTGATTTGAAAGCCTTCCAAGTCCATGTGCCTGACACTGGAAACAGCCAAGTTAAGGGAGAACAGCTACATAAATGTAGTGTAGGAACAAGAGCAAGTTTTCTTTTTGCTCAGACTTCCAGTGATGTTTGGTAATCCACGGATATGACAAAAAAGTCATGGAAGTCTGCGAGTAACTGAGTACACACACTGTACTCAGTGTCAATGTAATTCAAAAGAATTGCCAATGTAATTCAAAAGAACATCTCAAGGCTTTTACTTTTAAATGCTTTGAGGTTCAGCTAGAAGATGTTGTGTTGTCCTGTGACACAAAGTGATTTTTTTAACAACCTACTGCTTGAAAGAGTCTATACAGTGGCCACTGATTATGATCTTGGCATTTGAGTATTTAATGTTTTTTCTGCTCTTCTTTGACCAATTTATGTTAGTGCATTACAATTTAATGTTATTCATATTTTTTTGTGAGTAATGATTGCTGATTGAGAAATTGTACTTAAATACAGTTGTGTTTAATATGTGAGACAGAACATGTGATAGGTTATCTAATTCCAAGGCTAATTTATTGACTTAATGGCAGGAAAACAGTAATAGTAATAACATTTTGAGCCTTTTTTAAAGTATGTATTAAAATAAATTTAAGAATGCAATTACTGAGTAGTAAAGCTATGATCTATTTATGAGGGTAGTTCAATGAGTGCTAGTAAAGTAAGCATACTTTGTGAGGTACTTGGTATGTGCTAGGCATGGTAGTTTAAAATTCTTCACCATTTATAGGACAGTTCTTAGACTTCTGTTAGCAGAAGTTCCATGTCTTTCTGTCATGAAGTCATGCATGACTGTGAGGGAGTGACATTAAAGTCACAAATGACAAAGGTATTCTGTCACGTTAAGAATTCTTAAATAATCTCAACACTGAAGAAACATCTGGGGCTTCTGAAAATTGGAAGATTCTCCAAAGATCTTGAGGCACTGGATTTGATTTTTGTGAATGCATACTTAGTATTCTTTTCTGGAAAACTTGAAAGCTTGTTCTTGGTAAAGTAAGATGGGGGAGGTGCTCATGTACAGTGTGGTCAGAAATCCAAGCGTGTTCCTCGTAAAGCTGCCTGTCAGCCATGGCGGTGTGGCTGCGCCTCGGGGGCTGGGAGTGCCCAGGGCTGCGGCAGGAGTGCAGGGCAGGGCCCTGGCAGGACGGGCACCAGGGAGGGGTTCCCAGAGCTGCAGCAGCAGGGCAGCGCTCTCTGGAGCTGTGCTCCATCCCCCAGCTGTGGAGGGAGGGCGTGAGGAAAGTGGAAGAGTTCCTTCCTGCAGTTGCCATTCAGGTTTTCTCTCCTGGCAGCTTGAAGAGCATCTGTAGCAGGGCTTTGCAGGGATCCAGGTCTGGCAGCCAGCAGTAGAACCACTTGCATCAGAGACAGGGTTGAGCAACACATAATGCTTTTCAGAAGAACAAGTAATAGCTTATTAGTTGTGAAGGAGAAAGCAATTAAAACTGAGAATAAGGGCAATTATGCTGCAGAGTGAAGTACTGATGTGTACTTTCTTCCTACCCATCATCTTGCTGCAGATCACAGTTTCCTTGTTAGCATTGCCTGGTGTGGTGCTCATGCTTCTAGTTCTGTCACTGCAGCATTCTTGCACTTTCACCTTAATTAAAAGATAACAGATTGAATTTATTTTTGTGCTTATTGTCACTGTTTTCAAGGATATGAAAAAAAAGTACTAATGGGTAGGTTCTTTATCTCAATTTTTTAATTTTAAACCTCTTCCAAATTTGAGTTGTAAATTAATAAAGTCTTTCATATATGTCTGTCTGCATATGACTGGGTAATTGTAATAACTTGTTTTTGTAGTGGATGATGCTGGTAAGATAGAACACGAAGGTTCTGCTGAAATTACCATGGAAGCAGAGTCAGAAAGTGGCTCTTGTAAAGTGGATGGCATTTGTCCAGAAGTCATCAAGGTCTATATATTCAAAGCAGATCCTGGAGAAGACGATTTAGGTAAAATACACTTGTTTGAGAATACTCCAACCTGACACTTGAAATTTTGCATGAGACTGTGGTTTCTCCCGAGTGGTCTGTAAAGACCTGCGAGTCTGATACTAAAGAGTTGACAAACTTCCAATTTTTGTGGTTTAGCATAGATTTTGGTCAAGTGTGTTAAAGTGTTTTTCTCTAATGTTCCTAATTAGGGGGCACAGTAGACATTGTGGAGAGCGAGCCAGAGAATGACCACGCCGTTGGGTTGCTCGATCAGAACAGCAGCATTCGTATTCCACGGGAGAAAATGGTTTACATGACTGTAAATGATTCTCAGCATGAAGACGAAGACTTAAGTAAGTAGGTGGCTTTCCTTTGGGAACGGAGATTTTCACTTTCAGCAGTGCAGCATTCCTATATATATTTTTTTTTAACTTCTTTTTCTCTTAGATGTTGCAGAAATAGCTGATGAGGTCTACATGGAGGTGATTGTAGGAGAGGAGGATGCAGCAGCCGCCCATGAACAGCAAATCGATGACAGCGAAATTAAAACTTTCATGCCCATAGCTTGGGCAGCAGCTTATGGTAAGTAGGACTGAAAAGAATTATTCTTGGTGACACCACAGCAAAGTGCCAGGGATTGGTTTTTGGAGGGTAGTCTAGAGTATCTGTGCCTTTGTGTTTGCTTCTAGAGTTTTAGTTTAAGAATGATTTCTTAGCATAATGAGGAAGTTGTAAGGCAGGATTCTTCTTGCTCCTGTTTAACAGACATTTTCCTTCATATTTTCATGATGTAGCTTCCAGCTAAAAAATTGAATCTTAAGTACATCTGTTCCTCAGAGTTTTAGGACACAGTGAGAGCTGACTTGGGAGTAGAAATGAATATTTTTATTGAGTGGAGGGCAAAAAAAGAATGCAGATGAGAATATGTAAGATTCAGCATAGCAGTGAAGGGCAAAACTGAGCTCTAGCTTGATTTAAGTGCTTTCTAGAAGGATCATATAAATATGTGATTTCACTAATGTCAGTAATTAATTGGTTAATGAAATGAAGTTGGAGGAAGATAATTGAAATTGTAGCAGAACCTTGAGAGTAGTTCCAGCATACAGAACTGTTTTTCTTGATCATTGGTATGTAAATATCATATATTTGGTGCACAAACTGATTTCCCAGACTTTTGCTAGCTTAAGACCAGAATTTTGTCTGAAAAAATGTTTCTGTGCTGTCCCTTTCTCCTAAACAAAACAAAAGAAATAGTGGAGTAGAGGACAAAACTTACATGTCTGCATGATGTGGATTGTGGTGATGGTGCCAGCAGACAATTGTGCTGGGAATGCAGTGGGGGCTGGAATCTTGGACATAAGTCAGGAAGGGCAGGATTTCAGGGAGCAGTGTGTGTTTAAAAGTCTCCTAGGGGATGCATGGTAATGCACCCAAAACCTTATCTTGGGTCATACACTGGTGAGCCCAGTTTGAGTGAGAAGGAAATTACATAAGCCAGTCTGAGTGGGCATTAAAAATGAAATGGAGTGAACTTGAAACAAGTTCACATTCAGTGGTTTTTGAAGAGGGGGAGAAAATTGAGCAGAATGTATTAAAAACAATGAGATGGAATTGAAAGGAAAATTTAAGAATGTGGGAAACAGTGGAGTGGTTGCATTGTCAGCAGTTATCAACCTAGTATGAGTGTGAGAGATGGTGGGGACAGAAAGAAACTAAGCATGAAGGCCTGAAAATGGCAGAGGAACACTTGAGTTAGCATATAGATGAGAATCTTCAGGCTCTGCACATGTGCCTGGCTCTGAGTCTCCTTACATTAATCATGAATATTAATTCTCAGCACTCTATGAAAGGAACAGCTATTGAGCATCTTGACTTTTCCACTTTCCTGTCTTACTTGTGTGCTTTGCTTTCACTAGGAAATGTTGGCTTTTATTGATTCAAGTAAATACTTGGCCACAACATTTATTATTAAAAGTTTACTTACGCCCTTAAATCACCAGTGTTAAACTGATTGCCAATAAATATCTTCTTGAATGTATTTGTAGTTTTCATGTTTGTTTTACATACAGTGATACCATTTGTGTATTAAACACAAAGCTCTGTGAGGCAAAGACTCTTTCCTTCTTTCTGTTACACAACACTGAGCATGCTCTTTGTTCCCAGTAGAAAGAGTTTGTAAGTGCTAAAGCATCAGGTGTATAAATAGTAAGTAGTGTACTTTGTTTGCCACTTTTTGGGCTGTTCAGAAGGATTCTTTGATTGCAGCTCCAGTTCAGAAACTTGGTGTGTGACAAACTTCAGTCAGGTGAATCCAGACTTACAGAAGTGAATGAGAGCTCACACACAAATGTATTTCAGGACTGAGAAGAAAATCAGGCACAGTAAATACTGTGACATGCTATTGTTTACTAATGTTAAACATTTTGGATATGATTAGCAACCAAAGACTTTCAAAATTCTCTGTAATGAAAAGCCACTAATTCCTGTACATTATGTACTCCTGTAAAATTAGGTTAACAAAGCTAATGCTCATAATACCAAACATGTAACTAAGTTACATGGTGAGACATTTTGCAGCTTATGCTGTACATGATTACAGTTTGATTAAATATCCAGATAATAGTTTATAATTTCTGTTGCTACCATTGTAGAATTTGTGCTGGAATTACCTGCAGTGTTGGTAGGTAACTTTTTTGCCTTCCTTGGTAGGTAATAATAACGATGGCATTGAAAGTCGGAATGGCACTGCAAGTGCTCTTTTGCACATAGATGAGTCATCTGGACTTGGGAGACTGGCCAAGCAAAAACCAAAGAAGAAGAGGAGACCTGAGTCCAGGCAGTATCAGACAGGTGAGTGTGTGCTGCCTGGCTCTCATTCATCCGGGCACTTGCCTATAAACAGATGCATGTGGAGTGTCTTGCAAAAAGAGGGATTTGGGGAATTACTTGGTTGACAGCACTTCTGCTTTATAAATGAGTGCATGTTTTATTTTACAAATTTTAAGTAAATGGGTAATTTGTGGCAGATGTTTTAAAGGAAGCCATCTCTGACATAGGAATAAGTATCATGGCAAAAAGTTAAAAAGCCTATATACTTAATTTGCCACACCCATTGTAATGTTTAATGTAACTTTTTAAAAGGTGATGTTAGATAAATGGTGTTCTGTAATACTGCCTGTTAAAAACCCTTTTTGTTTTTATTGAAAATATATAGAACAATGCATTTCGTTATATCAGCTCAGTAGGTAACTGGAAAGTCTAAACATTGTATATTAATGTTTAGTAGTGTAATCTCTGTACCCTTTCCTGTTTTAATAGTGAAATAAACTTGTCTTGTGTTTGTGCCTATCTTTTTCCTTTCATCTGTTAGAACAGAAGTGTTCTATGGCATAATTTGGTTTCTGCTGTAATTGTGTTATGGTCAGAATATTTATTTGGTTTGATAAAGTTGAAAAAACCACAACTTTCTCCTTCAGTAGCCTTGCCTTAAATAATACTAAAAGTTTCTTTCTGAATTGTGACTTAACTGTAGGAGTTCTGTTTTGTTTAGCTTGAGTTATTAAACTGTGCAATTTAAAGTTTGCGTTTTCTATTTTCAGCTAGTCAGTTCTCCTTATAAAACTTTTTTGGAAAAGACAGCTTTTTTAACATGCCTAGGCAAATTCAGGATAAAAATCAGGGTGATAGATGAGTGCAATTAATTTCCAAAGCTTTGAGGTTTCTGTTTGTGCAACGTGTTCTTACTCATTCCTGCTTGGTACCTCTTCAGATTGTAGCTGTGCCAGGTGCTGTAAGAAGGAAGTGTTAGTTTGGGGGTATCTGAATTGTAGTCAGTGTTAGGTGGTAAAACTGCCAGATTCAACCTATATCTACAGATTTGTGGAGAGTCAAGAGAAGATTGTGTGTTTTGCTTACTAGCTGATACTCAGTTTAACAAGTTGGCTGCTGTTCTTTGCACCAGCCATTGGTTTTTGCATGTATTTAATGTGTGAACTCAGTCAGAATTCCTCAAAATAGAATTATTTGAGGTAAAGAACATCCGTATAGTAAAACATATGTATCCCATCTTTCTCAACAATTCATCTTATTGTTAACATCTGACATTTATTGAAGTGCAGTATTGTATAATACTGATAAAGGGTTTTTTTGTTGATTTTCAGCAATAATCATTGGCCCCGATGGTCATCCGTTGACAGTCTACCCCTGCATGATTTGTGGAAAGAAATTTAAATCCAGAGGTTTCTTGAAAAGGCACATGAAAAACCACCCGGAGCACCTTCTTACTAAGAAGAAATACAGATGCACAGACTGTGATTACACTACGAATAAAAAAATAAGTTTACATAACCACTTGGAGAGTCATAAGCTGACCAACAAAACAGAAAAGCTTATTGAATGCGATGAGTGTGGGAAAACCTTCTCTCACGCAGGAACTTTATTCACTCACAAGATGGTGCACAGGGACAAAGGAGTTAATAAAATGCACAAGTGCAAATTCTGCGATTATGAGACGGCAGAACAAGGGTTACTGAGTCACCACCTTTTGGCCGTCCACAGCAAGAACTTTCCTCACATTTGCGTGGAGTGCGGCAAAGGGTTCCGCCATCCGTCGGAGCTCAAGAAGCACATGCGGATCCACACCGGCGAGAAGCCCTACCAGTGCCAGTACTGTGAGTACCGCTCCGCCGACTCCTCCAACTTGAAAACACACGTAAAGACTAAACACAGCAAGGAAACGCCCTTGAAGTGCGACATTTGTTTCCAGACTTTTTCAGATACCAAAGAGCTGCAGCAGCATACGCTTATGCATCAAGAAAGTAAAACACATCAGTGTTTGCATTGTGACCATAAGAGCTCAAACTCGAGTGATCTGAAACGACACATTATTTCTGTCCACACGAAAGACTATCCCCATAAGTGTGACATGTGTGATAAAGGCTTTCACAGGCCTTCGGAACTGAAAAAACACGTGGCGGCTCACAAAGGTAAAAAATTGCACCAATGCAGACATTGTGACTTTAAAATTGCAGATCCGTTCATCCTGAGTCGCCACATACTCTCAGTTCACACAAAGGATCTTCCATTCAGGTGCAAGAGATGTAGAAAGGGCTTTAGGCAACAGAACGAGCTGAAAAAACATATGAAAACACACAGTGGCAGGAAAGTTTATCAGTGTGAGTACTGTGAGTATAGCACTACAGATGCCTCAGGCTTCAAACGGCACGTGATTTCCATTCACACAAAAGACTACCCTCACCGGTGTGAGTATTGCAAGAAAGGTTTCCGAAGGCCTTCAGAGAAGAACCAGCACATTATGCGACATCATAAAGATGTTGGGCTGCCTTAAAGTCTCTGTCAAAGACTTATGGCTGGAATTATAAAGGAAATTTGCCTTTCAGGCAGTTAGCTTATTTTAAAGCCAATCACCTGCGATCACACACACACACACACAAAAAAACAAAAAAACAACAAAAAAATACTGTGCATTTGATTTGTTGCTGTATAAAAATAGGATTATTGCTTGTAGTTGACTTTTATACCTTTTGTTCAATAGCGTGTTCTGAATTCTATTCAGTTTGTTTAATAAATGAAGAAAAGATGGCAACAATAAAGTTGCATTTAATAAAGTAAACCCTGTCTCTTACTGAATTTTTCAACCGTAATAGTTTATTTAAGTATATTTATCTTACTGACCTCGTTGATACTCACAGTGTCCATGTTAATGCAGTTTTGTCGTGAATTTTAAAAATACAACATTTCTCTTGATAAAATTGTCAGAGGTGTGTATAAAATGGGGAATTGTCATGTTGACAGTCAAGTCACTAGGGCCCACCTGATTGTCCTGTTTTAGCTATACAGACTTCATGGCAGGTTAACTGTTCTCCTGTTGAGGAGTTACAAGTCTCACTTCGTGTTTTCATTCTGGTTTCAGAAAGAAAAATATTTTATAAAATGGTTTGGGGCGGTTTTTATCTTTCCTGGGCAAATTTAAAAGTATGCGCAAATATTACATTTATTGTTCTGTGCTTCTTTGTCTTTGAAAGGTTTTGTGTGTTACAAGAGTTGGGTTTTTTCTGCTTTACTCCTGTCTTAAATGTTGGAAACGTAAAATACTCTTGTTCCATTTGCAGAGTTAATAGATCACAACTGTCTGTATGTGCTGGTAAATGTACCTCAAACTTTATGCTTTTATGTATGTTGGTATTTCTTTAAAAGAGCAGTTTGTGGTTCAAGTCACATTTTTATTGTTAGTTGTTTTAGAATAAAATTTAAGACCAAGAGGTGCCTCGATTTTGGAAACCAGATATTTACAGTGAGAGTTTAAGAAGGGGATGGAGTGGAGGAGATGAGTTCATAAGGAGTAGAGACATTGTAACATAGGTATCCTTAGTAAGAAAAGTAACTTATGATAGATGCAGTTCTGTTACTAAATTAAATGTTTTTCCTGAGCCATAAGTAGCTGTGTTCAGCTGCTGTTTATTAATTAGTACAGTATCCAGAATTAACCCAGTTCTTTTAATCTGTTTATAAACAGCTGGGAGAATATTACAATTATTAGATGCAATTTTGCCACCTGAAGACTATTATAAAGTAGCTCCATATCATTTGCTAATTGCAGTGTAAATGTACCAAGTACAAAGTCATGTACTTTAAAAACATCCTTGGAGCAAAAACCCCAAACCATTTTAATTACAGGCCACATTTTAGGACCTGGCCCTGCTGCCCTTGCTCAAGTTCCCACCCCAGCTGCTGTTTGATGACTGCAGAGCTCAGTCCTGGCTGCCTGCCGGATTAGGACAGATTTGTAACCAACAATTCACTAATGGAAAGGCTTCAGAGTCTGGGGCAGTGTTAATTCCTGTTTCTAGGCAGGTGAACTTCCAATTGAAATCAAACAGGAATTTTAGTGAGGATTCTGAGTCATAGAGGGACAAAGGTTTCCTTTTTTGTGTGTGCATCTTCTAGGCCTTTTGTATTCTGTCTTGTTCCCGCGCCCTGCCCCTGCTCTCACCCCTCCTGTCTGGCTGTAAGCTGTAATTCTTGTCTGTAGTGTGCAGTTCAGGAGAGTCCAATGCCCTGGCACTGCCTGTGTTGTAGGATGGTTTTTCTCTCTTTGCCTGCTCGCAGTGCCCCCAGCCTTGCCGGGTGTGCTCCTGTGTAATATTGCCGCTAGGGGCCTGACCCTTTAGCGTGTAATTCCTGGCTCTGCTGCGCTGTGCCTTCCTTGAAATCCCCCTGAAGCCAGAGGATTTCCTGCCTGGCCGTAGTGTCCGTTCCCTGCTGATGCCAAACCAGATGCAGTAAAACCCAGCAGAGATTCCCACTCGCTTCTTGCAAAATACCTGCCTGTGACTACTTTTTTTTTTCCTCTCTTATGTTCAAGCATTTTCTAACTGGAAACCTGGAAAGTGTACAAAATCTGCATAAATTCCCATAGTAGTGCTGAGGATTTTAGCCATTTTGAACTTTATTTTTTTAAATAAGCTGAAAGACAAAGAACACAATTTTACGCATTTTCTTTCTCTTATGTAGCCTGGACTCATACACGCTTTTTTTTTTTTTTTTTTTTAAAGCACAATGTTGAAACTTTTTTTTAATAATTAAGGGTTTGGTCAAGTGGATTTTGTAAAATGTATTTGTCTGTATAAAGAGAAAATGAAATTATAGTTATTGTTAATGTACTGACATTAGTTACAGGTTAGTTTTAATTCTTAAATAATTTGCTTAGCAAATGCTATAAAATGGATGTTTCAGTTTAATGTTTAAGAAAGGTACAGATTTTTACAAGGACATAATATAAATTATTGTTCTGTAGAAAATACCCTGTTAAATATTGTATATGTCCTTCCCTCTGTACACTTTGTAAAAAAGACAAAAGAAAAAAACAAAATACATAGAACCATATAGGGATGTGTGACATTATTGTAATTGTGTACTTGATAATAACGTGAAAAAATAAAATTCAAAATATTTTCCTTTTAATGAACGTTTAGTCTATTTGATGCCAGTTCTGAGGGACACGGTCACCTGCAGCTCACTGCACTTTAGCTTCCCTTCTGCTCCCTGTTCTTCGGCTCATTCTCTGCAGCACTGGGGTGATTCAGTCCCTGCTGTGGCTGAAACGTTCCTTTACCTGGAAGTCCGCAACAGTGAAAGGGATGGCAGGTCTTCAAAATCCATTTTAATGCCTGGTTTTATATTAAAGAATTCACACCTGATAAACTTCTGATAATGCCTTTGTGTTTTTCAGCAAGGTGGTTACCAATAAGTGCTACTACACTGTCCCAAAACGCCCCACCAGACCTTGAAACAAACGAGGGGCGCTGCTGCTGTTGGGATGAATAAACGTTTCTGGTGCTGCTGTGCGAGCCTGAGCCGGAGCCCCGCTGCCCCTTCCCGCTGGGATGGCGGAGCGGGATGCAGCAGCGCAGGGACGGGGCCGGAGCCGGGCCGCAGCTCAGCTCCACCCGCTGCTCCCCTGCAGGGCCGCCTGCGGCTGCGGGGGGCTGTGGCTGCTCTGCCCCTGCTCTCCGAGTGCTTCAGCCCGGTTGAATCCCCCTGGGCGCTGGGAGCCCCTTTGGCAATGGAGTGTCCGGCACGGGCCGTCCTGCAGTGACCGCACCCACAGCCTCAGCCAGCGCCGGCCCACGAGTGACAGAGGTGCTGCTGGTGTCACTGCCCTCAATCTGCACCTGCCCTCCCACGGAGGAGGTGGCCCGTCTGCTGGCCCAGATACCTCCAGGACATTGATACCAGTTAATTCACTCCCACTGGTACCTTTAGGAAATGCTGACTTACTCCTCGTATCAGTGATTCAGCCCCGCTGGAATTGGGCAGCTCTTCACAGTAAGAATCTGTCACACTGCAGAGCCAGCAATCTTCCCTTTGATTTGTTTTTTTTATTTTCTGTCTACCTGATGTTCTTCAACCACTTACCAGGAAATTGTACATTGAGTACCAGAGACATTCAGGGCTCTGGAGAAGAAATGCACCAATTCTGGCTGCATCATTTATCTGTGAGGGAGGGCCAAGTGCAGTTACCAGCTCTAGGCTCCTGCACTGTAGCAAGTCTCTCCCTCCTCTAGGATCTCCCCTTCTTCCTCTTGGATTTCTGTAGCTATGAAAGCCTCACTGCTCTGCTGAAGGAGCCTCCACTTGCTCAGGTGCCTGCAGCCCCTGCGGGTGATTTCCCCCTCACTAGGACTCAGTGGCCAAGGCACCCAGAGCCTGGATGCCAGCCTGAGAGTTCTTTGATGATCTTACAAAGACTGTGTCACTAATGGGGAAAATAAGCAGCTGGATAGCTGCTCACTGCTGTTCCCTGGCTTTTAGTAGTAATTAAAAATAAAAAAATATATCATTAATAGGAAATATGATTAATACATTAACAATTAGGACAGTTAGAAAACTGAGCAAGGAGGGGCTGGCTGGAACCAGTAAGGAAGTGAGTAGAGGGGTCAGGGGCAAAGATGTGGTTGTTGATACACAAACAAAAACCTTTGCTTTGGTTTTTGAGAAGTTTGAAGAGGGGATTGGTTGATTTGATTTCCTGTAAGTGCTGATGCAAAAAGGCAGGCACTTTGATAGTTCATTCTTCTATAAAAGTACAATAAATATCAAACAAGGCTGAGGATGATTTTTTCCAGACCTATGACAATCAAGAATGATATAGACCAAGAGCATTTAAAAATTACGAGCACAGGTGGTTCAGAGCCCATGTACCACAGAGACTTTTGTAATATTTACTGGAAATCCACAAAAATGGAAAAAAAAAGTTACTCTTTCATTGAAGATAAAAATTTGAGAATCATCTTAGCACAAGCCTGGGCAAAATCAGGATAAAGAATTACAGCTGCTGGTACCAAGTAAAGAAGGGAACATAAAAAGAGTTAAACATGACAAACATGTTCTATGTTATAGTTAGAGCACGTATTCCCCAGCTTTGAACAAACTCCTCCAGCGCTGTGGTAGTGCAGGGTCGTGTGCTGGGCTGTCCTGGTGTGACAGCACAACTCTCCAGAGCTGAGCCCCACATGCCCCCCCTGCCCTGCCTCTCACCTTTCTGCTGTGGTTTAGGCAGTGCTGGAGGTTCCCTTTAACCAGCTGCACCACGGAGCCAAGGGTGGGGTGTGCACAGCTTCAGACGGGTCACTCCCTTTGTGGCGCTTGCTCTCCTGCCTCCTGGCTGGGGGATGCCTGTCAGGCCGATGCTCTCTGCTGGTCAGGGGCTGAGGAGCCCAAGTGAGTCTGTTTTGAGGAGCCAAGTGCTTGAAATCATATTTTTGATGGAAAAACTTGTGCTCTGTAATCAAAGAACAACATAAAGCACCAGCCCTGAGAGTGTTTCCAACAGGGACCACAGAGGCGTTCCTGCCCTAGGAAGCAGAAAGCCACATTTTGAGATTTTTGAACTGAAGTCTAGCAGGCTGGCTAGAAGCTCAAAGAACAACTTATGAGCACAGTGTCAGACAGGGTCCGAAAGCCCTGCCTTGTCCTATTTAGATGTCTTGGTCTTAGTTCAGTTGCTCACATTCAGGCACAAAAGCCACCTGTGATTGATTGTGTTGGCACTCCCAGGTGCTACACAGGTCCTGAGGGGAATTTACAGATGATGGTGTGCCCAGAAACAAGTACAGATGAAAAGACACTTCATGACAGACAAAAAAAGGACACAACACAGTCTTGATTTTTCTCTTGCATTGAGAAAATTTTTTTGTTAAGTCTGATACTGTAAAGTTAGCTCTAAGAAAACTAGGACATATTTTGTTCGACGCAGCCCAGAAAAACAAAGAATGCCAGGATTATATCCATTTGAAAGCATGAATCATAATTAACAAGCACTCACAGGTACAGAAGCTGGGATGTTACAGTCAGCCAAATGACTGGCAGAGGCAGAGAATGCTAAGAATAAAGTGCTTGAAACAGGAATATTAATATATATTTTATATATTTACTCTATTTTTAAATGTCATTATGGTGTCATTAATACCATTTTGCCTATCTATCATGGCTCTACTAAGAGAGCATTTAAGTTTCCTTACTTCTTAAGCTTTTAATGCAGCAGTTTTGCTGAAAAGTTTCTGGCATGGAGCAACGTGAATTCTCTGTGGGTAGTCAGAGCAATGCCAATGCTTGTCCAGACTCACTGAACTCCTTTGCAGCAGTCCCCAAACTTGTCACCACACTGGACTGATGACCAGTATCACAATAAACCTAGCATGGGTGCAGGAGAAAACAGCCCACAGCCCTATATTGCCATGCAAAAGATCTTCCTGTAGTACAACAAACACCTGGCAAAAAGACCCCAGCAAGCCAGGATAGTGACACCATCTCATGGTCCCTGAGAGCAGGAGGAGCCCTGACCCTCCTCTTGTTAGAGCAGCTCAGGGCTGTCACCACAAATTCAGATACTTCACATGTGCAGGCACAGAGCCTGGGAAGGATCAGAAGAAGCTGACTGCTGCAGAAAGACAAACAGCCTGTGCTGCAAGTGTCCTGTGCCAGGATTTCTGTGCAAGCCTGGAGAGAATCCTGGCAAGAGTGCAGGATTGGCTCCTGCTTGAGGCTGGGGGATGATGGATCCATGCCACTGAGGCTGGGTAGCTTTACCTGCAAATGCAAACCAAAACCTTCCCCACAATTTGGATATTAAGTGCTTGCTCTGGCAAGGCTGGCAAGCAGGATCCTGGTTTGGACACTTTCCCAGGAGTCCCAATTTGCACAGGGTCATGGGGCCTCCTGACAACTGCACACAGAGATGGAACCAGACCCCTCTCCTCCTCTGGCTCTGGCTGGAAGGAGGAATGGCTGCTGGGCTGGCAAGAGTGGCTGAACAGCAACTCATTTTTTTTACTGTATATTCCTTTTTTTAATTGGGAGCTTTTGAAATGAGCTGAAGACAATGAAATTAAACCCAAGTAACAGCCTAGCCACTTGCAGGAGGTCAGTTGCAGAAAGGATTGGATAAAAAGAGATTTCTTTCTTGTATCAGGGAGACAAGGAGGCTGGGAAGGGTACACCAGCAGCTAAGCACCAGCTGCCTTGCATTTCCCAATGCAGAAGACCATTAAAGCAAAGGAAAGCCCTGTACAGGCAGGACCATCCCATGCTTCTCAGGGAGGGGAAGGACTTGATTTACCATCTGAGTTCAAATAAATACAAGGGGGACAAGTGATTGTCCCAGAATACACATCCATCTGGGAAATACACCAGTGCTTGAAAGACAAAAAGATTTGGCAAGCAAAGTCTCTTCAGTATGAAACAGCTCTTACTTAAAAGAAAAAGAAAAACTAAATTAATGTGATCTTGACTCTGAAACTTGAAAGTTATTCCAGATCAGAGCAGCCTCTTAGAGTTGAGCTCCAAGTGGCTAAAACTAACATTTGTTCCCCTTCTTATTTATTTATTTATAATTTCTGGAGAAGCACACAACAGGCTGTAATGCAAACGGCAGGTAACAGGCAACTAATCCTGATGGCTCTGCCTGTAGTAATCAGGAGGCTGGGAAGATGCAGAGCCTCTCTAAAAGAGAGAATCAATGCTGAGGGCACTCACCATGTCCATCCTTTTGTCACCCTGGAGGTTTTTGCATGTTTGGATGCCCAGGGTCCCTGCTGGGATGCTGGATCACCCCAGGAGTGATGGGGATACCATCTCAACCCCTGAGCCCTGTGCCAGCACATCTTGCTGCTTCCCTGCAGGTGGACTTTTCCTCCCCATTGCACGAGGGAGTAAATTCTTGTATCCAAATCCTTATCAGACCTGCTGGTGCTTAGCTTATTAGTACTAAAAGGCTTATGAGTCTTAGATCAGTGATCTTGTTAGCAGGACCAGTATTAGGAACCAGTATTAGGAGTCCTGTTCACTCTTGGGGCTGCCAAGTTCAAGAGGCAGAAATCACAGGTTTCCTTTTGGGTTTTGGTTGGGTGGCCAGGATCGAGTTGAGTTCTGCTGACCGACCAAATGATGGCCCGTTCAGGAGTGCATGACTTCTCCTCTGTCAGCACGGAGGAGGCTCCATGAGCGTGTGATGCTCCCGGCCGCAGAGAGAGGGTTTGAGCACCAAACCAACACTTGGAGAGATTTGGGGAGAGGTAGTGAGGGATGGCTCCAAACGAGAGGAAGGCTGGCCAGCTTTCCCAGCTGATGTGTGCTTACAAAGCCTGCGATGCTCCTCTTTGAGGCCAGCAAGAGGCAGAATGGGCGAGAGGAGGGAACGGCTCCAGTGGAGCTGGAAAGCGCGCCTGCCGCAGCTCCCCCAGAGTCACCGCCCAGCCCCTCTGCGGCAGCACCGAGCCTCCCCAGGGC
>VZTB01013241.1:653224-667097 GCA_013397245.1 Thryothorus ludovicianus
CCCCGGGGCCAGCGGAGCCTCGGGCATCCCGGCGGGAGCCCCGCGGGCCGTGGCAGCGCCGGCCCCTCCCGGCATCAGCTGCCTTAGCCCGGGACAAATTAAACGGGAGGATCTGCCCTGGCAGCCAGGGGACGGGGACCTGTCCCAAACTTCTTGCTCAGACTCAGTGAGTGGTGTCCTGCTAAACCCAAAAATGCCCACCCTGTGGGCTCTGGCAGTGGGCGAGGAGAGCAGGACAGCGTCCCATGGGGGAGCAAGCTCAAACCTGAGCCGTCGGTTCCTCCGCGAGGGATGTTGCTTAAGGCGAAGTGAGGACGGGATTATACATTGTCTGCCTCACACAGGCAAATTCATCACAGCTACTGTTGTTACAGCGAATACCAAAGGAATTAATGATTCATCACTTAATTTCCCCTTCCCCTCCTCCCTCCACCTTGGTTTTGCTTTAATAAACTGGTCTGGAGCCAACTGCAGCATCAGGTTAATAATGACTTTAAGCACCATTTATGCTTCTATCGTGGCAATTTAAATTGTCACTTTCTATTAAAAGGTCTAACTCCAAATGGGTTTAGCTGAAAGCTTTGGCACTGACAGTGCAATTAAATAACGAAACTCTTTTCTTGGGATGTCAGTGCAAACACGTTTTAAATAGGGGGTCAGGAGCACCTAGCTAATTTAAACTACAGTATAGCTTTCTTGTGAAGAATAATACCTGATGCAGAGAATTTTTTCCATGCTCTGTGACAGTTTTCATTGTGATGGTAAGAGACTTAGAGAAGTGATGTGCCAAAGGCGTCCAGCAGCCTTTGAAAACCTCTTGTCTTCATGATAAACTTGGGCACTGCTGCATAAGCAAAAGCCATCATTTCTCAGCAGATACACAGAAAATATATTGATCCCAAAGGACTCCAATTCACAATCTTGATTTCCTCCAGACAGTTTGTAAGAACAAATCACTTTACTGGGCATCTATCTGATCCTTTGTATCTAGCTTTACTGCTTATCTTTCAGAAGCACACGATGTATGGTGCACCTTGCATGTCTCACATTCTTTTTATCTGTGGCTCTGGAGCAATTTATAAACTATTGTTCTGTGGGAAAATACACTGTGTATAGGATTTTTACAGCTCACCTGTAAAAATCACATCCAGTTCCTCAACTGGCTGCAAAACAAAAGCTCTTTATTTGCAAGCTCAGCGTAGCAGCTGCAGTGGCAGTGCCAGGCTGTCCAGACAACTCCTCCTGCTCTGCCTCAGCTCTGCCTCCTCTCTGGACCTGGCCCTTTCCTCCTGCACAGGGCTCAGGCTGGTCTTCATTCACCAAACACCTCCTGATCTTCAACTCTATCCAACACGTTAAGCTGTTTAAATTTTTTGGTGTCAAATAAAAATCCGTTTTGCTGCACAAGGGAGACCGTGAGACTATTTCATGCGTAGAAGTTGTTTAACATCCTAATCAAATTACCTACCATGAATATTATAAATCACAGCATCACAAAAAGATGCTTGCTCAGCTTGTGTTGATTTTCTTTACTCCTAAGGAAGAGGCAGCCTGAAAGCATGGCCCTTTGCTAGACACCAAACAGAATAACACAATTGTGATCCTCAGTTTTTAAACAGAAAGCCAAAAAATACCTGAACAGCTTTAATGGTTTGTATTTCAGCAGCTTTAAAGGTTCTCCAGTACACGACAGTGTCCCTTGTGTTATGACCACTGTGGTTTTTCTGAAGTGCATTGCATGTGATGGGAATAAATGAGCGACTGCTCATCACATTTAAGCTCCCCCATCCCATTCTCAGTTGCTACAGTTATTGCTCTGAAGGACACAGAGACACATCTTGAGATAAATAGTCCTAGGATGACTAAGGATACAATATTCATGTCTACACAACTACATTTCTAGCTACAGAGAACTCCACTTTTTACCACTTCACTTAAAAGAAAAAATGCATTGGCAGGTTAATTTATGGCTGGCCCTTACAAAAATAATATGTGGGAGAATAGGATCAAAAGTTAATTTCTTTACAAAATTATGGATGTTATTCTGTTTGTTTGGTTCTTTTTTTTTTTTAAGAAAAGGAGAACAAGAAGAAAAATACACTGGTATTCTGAGGAATGAAAGAAAGGAATGAAGAATTGTAGAAGTGAATCAAGACTACGTGCTGTTAGAACTTTTCACTTAATAATTTTGTCATCATAAATGCCACATATTTGTTTAAATGAAAACTTTTCATGAAAGTCTCTCCCAGTTTCAGCGGATCTCACATTCTGTGCAATGCCTGAACCCTGCCTTTCTCTAACATTTGTCTTCTGGTTTTTCTGTCTTCAACCTTGCTGGACACTCCTGGAGCAACCTGCTCTCAGTGCCCCTGCCCTGAGCAGGGGAGCAGAACAGATTCTCTCCGAGGGGGCTGTCTGTCCTCAAAAGCCCTCAGCCAGTCTGTAATTCCCTGAAATCCATCATGACAAGGAGATGATGCTTCAGGACAGCATCGCTTGGTGATCCCAGGGTGTCCTGCCCAGGGGTGACAGGGCTGGGCACAGAACGGGCACAGGAAAGCAGAGAGATCCTGGGCCAGGCTGGGTGGGATCTCCTGGAGGGGTTACTGATTCTCAGGGGAGCTCCACATGGTTTTATACAGGGAATAAACCTCCAGTGGGATAGAAACAGCTCCCACAGAGCTGGCAGTGGGAACTGCAGGAAAGTGATAGCTATAGCAAGGGAGACACCCCTTCCTGCAGAGCTGCAAGGCCCAGAGCCCCTGTGTGCATTTGGAACCATGCTGAGTAACAGTGCTGTGCTCCACGCCTGTTTTTAAACTTGAGGTGTTATACCTGACTTTTGAAAGGGAAACAGGTCTGTCAAGTGTTGCAAAAATAGCCAAGAATTATTAAAAATATGCTTTTGGTTTGAATACATTTTCTCTAGTATTCTAGTTCATTGGACTAAGCTGATAAAAGCCTGCTTCATACAACTGTGAGATTTAAATACATACACAAATATGTACATGTATATGCATACATACCCCTTTTATGGTATTCTGGGTTTTTTTTGGTTGCGTTTTTTGTGTGTTTGTTTGTTTTCTCTTTAGGATATAGATTGCAATTTCAATATTTTTTGGACAAAAACATCTTTTAAAATTGGACTTTTATTTTGAGTGAAAGCTGAGATTTTTGCAGAAAATAGGGCTTCAAGAAAAAATTGAATTATTAAAATAATTTAATACTTAAATACCAAATATTTTGAGACTTCTGTTTTTTTTTTTTTTCTACAGGGATAACAGTGTGGCTTTTTGCAAGCATTTCACTGAATTATCTTTACTGTCATGAATGTTTTCAGTGATAGTAAACTCCAAGCAATCGTTGACAAATGTTTATACAAATTACTTTCTGGACATGCATATGTTTACACTGCAGAAATTGGCACCTAAGTATTACCTGTCAGTCAGACAGGGTAATAATTTTCTGTCATGAGACTTGAACACCTCCCCCCAACCCCCAAATACACAGCCCAACATTTGGGTGGAACTTATTAAAATTCTTGCTTCCACTTACAAAGTCAAAATGAATTGGTGGGGAGTAAATATCAGAGAAACTGTAAACTGACTAGGCAGAATTGAGAGAGAGAGGGAAAAGAAACAAAGGGCATCAGAGAAATGTTTCTCTGATAATTATTATGCAGGAATGACAGTTCTGAGCCAGGACAGGTGCCACATTATTCAGCTGTCAGCAAGGGCTGAAGGATGCTGAGGGAGCTGTGATAGTTGCTACGTGAAGGTGCTAGTCAACTTGTCAGATGCTAGAAAAGAGGAAATTGGTGGCAAGAGGAGATAATAGAAGAGGCAAGTAGAGATAAATCAGGGAGATGTTAGACTAAGGGAGAGATAACAGATGCTGCCATGGGAACTGCCAAGCAAGAGCTGGAAAGCTGGCTTGGGTCTCAGACCACACACCCTGCAGCTGACACGTTAACATGAGGAGTGAATCTTGTGAAGCAAAAATATATTCTAAGCAAATAACAAAATGAAGAGGGGATGAGAGAAACAGGCTATCGGGAATGCAAGAAGTATCTGGAAATATTTAATGAATTTGTCAAGATAAGAGAAAGATGTGTTGAGAAAGTCTCTCTGTAGTCTAGCTCATAGTAAGTTAAAATTGCTTCTGCCTTTTGAGCTCAGCTGCTGCCTCAGGTTACAGTGTGAGCCATGTCACTGACACACCACTGCCTCTGATGGTTTTTACATCTGAAAGCTTTCCTGTTTTTTCCCAGTTTTCTCAAGTCAGGATAATAAAAGTATCACTTCCTACAACTTTGCCTCACTAGCATGCAAAGCATCTGTTTTTCTTTCTCTTTCTTATTTTTTTAACAATCTCTGTGTAATGAATTCTGTCCCCTCTGGAGCTCTGGAATATACTTATTCCATGTTCTGAGATGATGAAATGTAAGAGTAATAAGTAACAGCTGTTTTGAAAATGGTTCAAGAAATAAGGAGAAAATGCCCAGCAGTACAGCTCCTAGAGGCTCTAAAGCATCACCTTCCTTCTGAAACAGATGCTGATGAAATTCCCCTTGATCCAGTGGGTGCATTTGCATGGGGATTGCAGTTTCCTGAGACAGGCATGAAAAAAGGCTTTGCTGGTTCTCAGACAGGGTGGGCATCTGGGATATGCTGCTGTAGCTGTCCTCATTCCAGCCAAAAAGCCACAGAAATCAGCTTGCTGCCCTCAGAGTAGCCTGTAGAGATGGGGCTGGTCCCCAGCTAAATGTCAGCTCCTGGCTGTGGGTGGGAGCCCAAAGCAAGTCCTGCCTGCTCGAGCTCCCAGTCCTCACTAGAAACATCCCACAGGTCTCTCCTTCTTCAGCCCCAGCCTTCCTTACAGAGGCAGCAAAGTGGGACCTGCAAGGTGTGCCCAAGCCAAAGGTGGGTCACCTCAACGTGTCTTTGTTGCCACAGGCTTCCACCAGGTTGGTGTGGACCTTCTGGAAATGCAGGAGTGCCAAAAATCTGACATGTGGAGCTGGAATTTCTATTTCAGCTTGAAATACACAATTAGGACCTTTCAAGCTGAGAGATACTGCTTTTGCTTCCTCATGGGAAGACAGGCTCTGAGTTTTACCTGAATGTAAAGCCTTTGCCAAAGAAACCCCTCCTGAGTTATGCCAGGTATGATGTCCCAAAAGTCCTTCTCTGCCGAATTCTGCAAACTGGAGCCTGACTCCACAGTCACTCAGGAGCCTGTGTCTCCACTCAGGATGGCTGTGGTGTGTGCCTATGAGTTTACTTCAGATGGAAGAGGATGACAAATTAACACTTTGAAGAAAGCAGGATGAATGTGTGCCGGGAGTAGAAGAAAACTGCACTCAGATAAAATCAAGATATGTACACAGTAGGTGACAATACTCATTAGAGCCCCATTCCACTTCAAATTGCTTTTTACCTCTGGCAGGTCTTTGCAAATTTGCTTAATTTGTAATCTTCCATTTCAATGGATTGTGAGAATTAATGCTGTCAGGAGTATGTCAGTGCTGCTTAGGCAGAGCTGTATCAGGAGAAGGTGGCATTTTTGCAGCATATTTGCTTGGAGCATAAGAAATGAAGCATGGCTATCAGATTTCATTCAAAGGTTTGAGGGGGCAGATGTGCAGAGAAAATGAAACTTTCAAGTAGAAATACACGTTCTCTATATAATGCTCTTTGTTTATTTCTTAAGGCTGATGTGTACTTATTCTTACAATTATTTGGTGATGACTTTTTATATTACTCCAGACTCCATTTTGCTCTTTGGACAGTCACAAATTTCTAGCTGTACCCCCTGACAGCTATTAAGATGATGTGACAGCTGCTGATAGGATGTGATTATTTTTAGTAATTTATGGCTCATTATGCTCAAGGAGTAAGCTGATCTGAACTAGTTAATACAAATTAACTAGTACAGGTTAATACAGGTTAATCATAGGTTAATACAAATGTTAGATAATAGAGCTATCCAGACTCCCTCTGCAAATGAGGCCTTTAACCTTATACTTTGGAATAAATCATAACACTTCTGCCCAGCAAAGACAAACATTTGAATTTGGCTGCCACTTTTTAAAGTATTATTGGAAAGTTATACAATTCCAAATAGGACAAGCATCAGAAGAATTCACTTGTCTATTTGTGTGTTGATCAAGAAATATTAATGTTCCTTGTCCTCCTGCATCCATCTCTGGAGGGACCCTTTCCTCCACACAAGTGCACTTCTGTCAA
This sequence comes from Thryothorus ludovicianus, assembly GCA_013397245.1. Taxonomy (NCBI): domain Eukaryota; kingdom Metazoa; phylum Chordata; class Aves; order Passeriformes; family Certhiidae; genus Thryothorus; species Thryothorus ludovicianus. The sequence continues at coordinate 659,473 of VZTB01013241.1, forward strand.
CAGATGAAAAAGTTCAAACTCAGGCTGCTTGACTCCCAAAATAGTTCTTGCCAAAACTAAACAGATATCACAGCTGTTGTGAGTCTCCTTCACTGTATCCACAAAACCCCTATTTCTGTCCAAATGAAGATACAATGGAAACAAAACATTACAAGAGAACAGTATCATAAACCCCCAGAGTGGCACAGGTTATTCACAGGTTATCAAGGCAATATCAGCACAATGTGAGTATTTAGCTGTGTTACACAAAAAATGGCTATTCCCTTGGGAAGGACCCAATTGCTTTCTTCAATGCCTTGTTTCTCTCTGGCAGCCTGAGCTGCTCCTGCCTGTCTGTGTGAGCTGGGGGAGAGTCAGTGGAACCCCCGGGGGTGACACTGCAGGAGAACCAGACACCAATTCCAGAAGGGAACTCCCCTCAGGGGTAGCCACAGGTTATCAGAGATGGCAAAAACATCCAGGATTGTGCAGAACAAGGCTACAGGATCTTTTGAAAGTTAGTGTTTCAGGTTGTTTTTTTCCTTTTTTTAGAACCACAAACAATTTAGCAAGGTCTGTCAGTCCTCAGGTGGGGGCACACCGGCCTCGAGGTGAGAGCTGCCCCTGGATTTGCAGTTTTATGTCTGAGGCACATTTCCTCAGCACATGGGTCAGAGGCACAGATGTCATTTGCACAAAGACTCCAGATGCGCTGGAGCCAACCATGCAGCCTTTCTCCTGATAACAAGTTCCATAATTTTCTGGTTTTCTGTGACTGTGTATTATTTCATGACATCCCAGACCATGCAGCTACCCCTGCACACTTCAGGTGTTTGTCTGAAGCCCTGCTTCCAGTTTTCATCTGCAGACAGTGCATCTTTGAGCTACTACAAATACGTGCCTAATGTTTATTTGAAGCCTAATTTTGTGTTTTCTTTTCCAGCCAAACTCTTCTCCAGGTGCTTTTGCTTCTCTACCAAACTGATTCACCTCTCCATTTGGCTCTGTTTGTGTATGGACTGCAGGGCAAAAATTCAAAATTGGGTATGTATGTTTGTGCTCTTCTTTCACCTTCACAGTCTACTACAAACTCAGATACTGCCTGTGGCTTTTCAGTGTTTTCTAAACCACAAATTTCCCATGAAGTGATAGCTATAGCATTGAGATGGCTTTCAAACAGCAACAAACTGAAAACATCGTTTTTCCTACATCCATTTTCCTGACTGTAACTTTCATAATAAAATTTATATAAATTACTTAGAGGGCAAAACACCAAGTAGGAGCTTTAGTATTTTCACAGGCCATGTTTATATAAAGACAGTTTCAGGCTGTAGTGCTGATTTTGTAGGTAGGCCATGCAGGATTTCACCTGTGCCAGGCTGCTGGCACAGGCAGTCTCACTGCCATGGTGACTAAAGCCCATGCTGACAATATTTTGCATTCATACATGTGTGTGCTCTTTTCTCCTTGTTTGCTGGTGGGTGCTCTGCTTGCTCCACAGAACAGTATATCCCTAGTTTTGGAGCCTGTTGTATTTTGGGTTTTAAATTATATTACTATATTTTAATTATAATATTGTATTACAGTTTTGCAGTTGTGTGTGCATGTTCTGGTTTTGGGTTTGGTTTTTTTCCTTCCCAGTAATAGCAGTACAGAGAGAGCAGAAAACATTTCTGTCATGTTATGACCTGTTAGAAAAAATGCATGCTGTGTCCTGCCCAGCACCTGACTGCTGTGAAAAAAGCAGTCTGAGTCATTAAGGGCAGAGTGCCTGAGATGCCCCAGTCAGAGCAACATCAGTAACTTCTGGAGAGACCCCTGCTCTCCCCTCCAGGAAACTGCTGTAAAACATGATCTGCAGCATGGTTTTGGCTCTGCAAACTCTGTTCCATAAGGAGGTCCTCATCTTTTCCTAAGGTCTGGTGTCCTGAATCAAGCTGAAAAGCTGAAACTTCCATTAAAAAAAATAAAAATAAATAATCCATGCATTTTTGTGTGATTTCCTCACTTTGAAGAATTGTACTTTTATTTACATTACTTTTATATTTTAATGATTTTCAAAATGTTTCATATTTCAAAATTTGCTTTAAACAGCAGATGGAAAACAATTCCTGTAGGAAATGTCAAGCTGAAATGTTTTTACATAAACCAAACTTACAAAATATCTTCCTGACAATAAATCTTTTAAAAATCGCCCCTCTATTCGGAAGCTTCCCTTCAGATGAACTGGCATTTTTGGCACAAAACCTCAAAATTCTTGACAACCCTGGTCAAGAAGTTGGGGTTATAAATCAGGACTGGAAAGGAAAAATCTACAGAAATTCACCCTAGAGACACAACTTCTTAATCCTTATCTATTCCTTTTGATGCTCAAGATCTGTGAGGTTTGTCTTTGCCCATCAGTGCCCTTGGACATATATGAGATGCTCTCAGAGTGGCATTTACTTGATCCTCAAGGCATGTATCTCTTACTGCTCATCAACACTCCTTTGGGGAAAAGCTCCTTCCACTGCTGAAAAGCTCTGCAATCAAATATGTGTCCTTTATCAGGGCAATGGCAGGGAAAATGCACTCCCTGCCTCTGCTCTCCTCAGCATGCTGATTGTTGGCTGCCCCCCTCACCACCAGTTTGGGGTCCTAATTTTGTAAGGTTCTTTCAGCTCTTTGTTCTACTGTGAAGTACTGTGAATTTCCTCTCTGTTATTCTACTGACACAGGCAATTGCTCCTCAGTTACTTTAAAAGGGTAAAACAGAGCAAATAATTACTCGTAACTGCAGGAAAGTGTAACAATACATTAAAAAATTAATAGTTTGATTCTGTCTCTGTGTTTCTCCCCCTTATGGACTGCCAGAAATGGATCTGCTACTTCAGAAGTAAGATAAAATCAAGCCTGTTAGCTTCAGCTTTAATGAAAGCCTCTCTCTTTTCTCTTTTATTGCTTCTGTACTGATAAGAGTCTTTGTCTAAGCTTTCCTCTTAAGAGCATCAAAGCTTCTGGCACACCTGATATTCTTTTTAATGTAGAAATTTGTTCACCTGAATAAACACTAAAATAACAATTCAGTTTTGTTATCTTAATTTATTTCATTGTCATGACTTTTATTTATTTGTCTAGTTGCTGTCATGATCAATGTTATCAAGATAACAAGCAAATCCCCTTATTAATATCTTTTACAATGACATAGATGTTCCTTTTCTTACATTAATGACCCATCCTTCCTGAAATGGGTAGTTTATTACTGGTGGTTGGTGAAAAATCGACAGATTTATAGTGGAAAAGGCTGACTAGCATGTGCATACAACTGTATATTATGCTATAGCTGAAAAACAGGATTTAATTTAATTATTAAACATGTACATTCCTTTGAAATCTGAACAATTTTAGCTGACTCTTCTGGTTCTTATCTGGGTATCCAAACTTGTGAGAAATGTGATGTACAGTCCCCTATAGCACTGAGAATTGATGACTTATTTTTCTAACACAAAATTGTCCTGTTAGCTTGAACTCTGCTGAACAGGACAAAAACCTCAAAAACTTGTTTTTATTTCCCTGTAATTTCACCCAGTTCCTCTGAATTTTCATCTAGTGCTTCATGTTTGACTAAAGCATGGATTTGTTTTGGCAGGGCACACAGAGGGAATCTAAATTTCTTCTAAAGGGCATTGAAGATATCTTTCTTCCCGAGAGTGAATGAATCAAGTCTAGATTTTGGCATTATTTTAAATCATCAGTTAGCATTTTTTTCCTCTCATCTTTAATTTTTTCTTTACTTTCTGTGAATGTTCCTTTTTTTATATTTACTTCTTTTTACTTTCTGTCCATCACAGGGAGTATCTGGTTCATCTGGACCACACACCATGGGGAAATGATCACAACAGGCACCCTGTTCCACAGAGCTAAGAGGGCCCAGTAATCCCTGCAGTGGGGCAGGTGAAAATGAAAGTCATCATAAAAATGGAAGAAATATAAGAATTGGCAGTGTTCCTTAAAAGATGAACACAAATAGAAGCAAAGGGGCAAAGTAGAAGCAAAGGTTTCTTGAGGAGAAACAAGGCTGTGCTGTGCAGTGTCTGGGATGGGGCTGAACAACAAAGTGCTCAAAAGCCCCTGGTGAACAGAGGCAGGGAAATGTTCAGAGGTGGCTTTTATTCTGAGGACCCGTGACAATCTCTTGATGCATCTAAATGGAGAGGTGATCCATTTATAAATGCTCTTCCAGTGCTGAAGGTGGCTTGTGGGAACACAAGGTTTGTCCCTGGCTGCACTTAAGGCGCAGAGACCCCAGCAAGGGGTTTGGAGACCTTGGAACAGAGCCCAAAACACCAGTGGTTTGGATTTTAGCCCATGGGAACGATTTCCAACCTTAAAAAGAAGAATTACAGGTCACAAGAGTTTCAATAGAGTAATAATAAGTTTGTCACAGGGTGTAAAAGTAGATTTTGGGTTTTAGTACAGGGGGGTGGGTGAGGCCAAGATGGAGGAACCTCATGGCTTTTTAGGTTTCTTCCTTCTTCACATTCTCCATTTCTGCTGTGATGGTGACAAGGGTGATTGGTTTAGAGTAGAGACTGACTGTGTAACAAGAGTGATAGGTATTGGAAAGTAATCGTAAATAATGTAAATGTAGTTTTTAGTATATAAAAAGATTAACACTGCCTCAAGGGTGGGAGAAGTGCCTTTGACTTTCTTGCTGGAAGGAGCTCAGCAGGTCGGGGAAAGAATGTTTTAGATAAGATAAAATAAACATCCTTGGAAGCAAGACCTGAAGAGTTTCAGCTTCTTCTTTCATCGTGGGCATGGAAAAAAGGACTTTATTAGCTCGGGAGAATTTCTGCAAAAGCAGGAAACGTGACAGTGGCTTTGTGGGTTGGTTTGTTGGTTGGCTGGTTGGTTGGTTTTTCATGGAAAATACAATATATTGACCTAAAAGTTTAAACCAAAAACCAGAATAGTGAAGGTGGGTGGAAAACATACTCAGGCTTATGGGAATTTGAAGGATTCATTGTTGAAGTAGAGACACAGCATTTGGCTTAGAGGGCAGAGCAGAGAGGGCACTGCTGAAGAATCTAGTCTAAGAACATGTGCACAGAGCAGCAGACATCCAGCTGTGGTAACTGAGGGATGGTAGCACATTCTTGGGTTTGCTTTATTACATTTTAACACTGCCAGGCAAATATTGTTGCCAAGAAACAGTCCGGAATGCGAGGAAGAGGCGCACGCTACCCCAGGACATGTGGCTGCTTTTAAGGAAGTGAGTCCAATGTTTGACCCAGAAATGACAAATCGTGTTTCTAGCAAAAAGGAATCACAGTTCTGTGGTTTTCTTTTAAGACTCTGTTTTGCATGAGACACTCCAGTAAATGAGAATTGGAGAGTTGGACCCCTTCAGCAGCAGGTAGGAATTAATCCTTCACCTCTAAACTTCAACCTGTTAATTTTCTATAGGTTTGAGACAGGACGCTCTCTAATGCCATCCTCAGTGTCTGCTGCAGTATTTGTTCCAAACTGGTATTTCTGAATGGCTTAAATATGACTTTCAAATCCAAAACTGCTATTGAGTTCAAGGAATTCTTGAGTCTCCTACACTTAGTGTATGAATGTCTTTAACGCAAGCATTGCCAAACCTGCCTCATTCAGAAAAAGGAATTCACAGGTAAGGGGGATTTATTACAGCTTTCAGAGAATACAAGGAACTGGCAACCAAAACAGCAACAGATGGGAATCCTGTTGTGTCTGCTTAGGAAGAACATTCAAAGGCCTTGGGCCATCTTTAAATCTCAGCAATCCTGATGAGCTTTTGGTCACATTTTGAAATGTGTGACTACCTGAAAACAGCTGGTTAAAAACATCAAGCAAACTGTGTAGAAAATTAATGATCTTTTAAGGTCATTTCCCTCTAGCAACTGTTTCTTCAGGATGAGAAAACAGACTTTCAAATAGGAAATAAGCTGGAACAGTGTTTCATGGATTTTGCCTGTATGTTTCTCCAGCTGGGAAGCAGCAGATGTGCTGGGTGGAGAATGCTCTGGGCAGACTGAAAATTGGGCAGATACCACATTCCAACAGCCACCTATTGTCACATCCCTTCTGGTGAAAGTGGAAGGCTTTCATCCTCACCTCTCAGTGCAGTGAAAACAATGTCAACAATGCCAAGGAGGACTCGACATAAATTACTTTGATCTGTAACCAAGCTCTCCTGACAGTAACAGAATAGGCTGTGAGAAGCCTCATCTGTCATGTTCCCAAATCCTGCCACTCTGGAAGGAGCCTGCCTTCTCTCAGTTGGGTACCTGCTGGTGTTAGACAGTAAGCAGTCCAGTTCTCCCGTCCATCCTTCTGCTCTTGATAGCAGTGTTCCAGTGTCTGGCCTGTCCTTCCTGTGAAAACTGCAAGATGACAGCCTAAGCTTACCACAAAGGCCCTTGGTGCTTAAAAAATGTCCCTAAATTCCTCACCACTCCAATTTGTTCAACTTTCTAGAACACCACCGTGGTGAAGGGAGGCCTCCATATGTATTTTAGCTGATCTGTGCCTTCCTTTATTTATCCACAAATTTCTCGCAGTCCTTTGCGTTTTGTCCCGTGCTGATTCTTGCTGTCATTTTTGAGGACCGCCCACTGTGCCCCCAGGATGTTTTTCGTGACTGGCAATCGCTTATCACAGCATAGGTAATTAGGACTGTCCTCCTCGCCCCGGACACCACTCTGTGCTCCCTGTTACAGTGTGTCCCTGACGTTTTGTCACCGAGTGCTGTAAATATTAGGGTTAGCCATCTTTCGAGTATCCTGAACAACTTGGTGGGTCACCAAATGCCATCATTTCAGTACCCATGCCTTTTTCTCGGAAACGGCCTGAAAATGCTCAAAGATGCAAAAAGAATCCTTCCAGCAGAGGAAACGCGTGGGAAAGGGGAGAATCTCTCGGTATATTCCTACCCTCACTGTGCCCTCCTTCAGAGTCTCACCTCGTTGCAGCCCAGATGATCGGGAAGCCTTTGGCGAAAGGCTCCATGAAAAGCCCCTCAAGCGCCTGTCTCATTGACAGAGCAGCTTTCCACCCGAGCCCCGGGGCTGGAGCGAAGGCGGACCCGGCCCTGGGGATCCCGCCCGGCCCCCGGCCGGTTCCAGGGCCCCCTGGGCTGCCGAGACCCGACTCCAGGCGCCCCAAAACCCCGGGGCTGTGAATATGGGCCCGGGGAGAGCCGGCTGGGTTCCGCAAGCAGCTCCACCGTGGCCGGGCAGAGACACGGGGATAGCGGGGAACGGTCGGGAAAAGCCGGGAACAGCCACGGCCCGTGGCAGGCGGAGTGGGCGCGGAGTGGGCGCGCTGGCTCGGTGCTGCCCCCGGCTCGGTGCTGCCCCCGGCTCGGTGCTGCCCCGGGCTCGGTGTTGCCTCTGGCTCGGTGCTGCCCCGGGCTCGGTGCTGCCCCGGGCTCGGTGCTGCCCNCGGTGCTGCCTCTGGCTCGGTGCTGCCTCTAGCTCGGTGCCGCCTCTGGCTCGGTGCTGCCCCGGGCTCGGTGCTGCCCCGGGCTCGGTGCTGCCCGTGCCGCTGTGCCGGGGCCACCGGGCGCCAGGAGGCAGCGCGGGGTCGGTCCCTGCGCCGCCCGCCCGCCCGGCTCCGGGGTAATCATTAACCGGGCCCGG
>VZTB01013241.1:667118-704721 GCA_013397245.1 Thryothorus ludovicianus
CCTGCCCCTGCCCGTGCTGCTGCTTCTCTCATTGCCCGTGTCCCTGCCCATGTCCCTATCCCTGTCTATGCCCCTGCCCGTGTCCTTGTCCGTCCCCCTGTCCCTGTCCCTGCCCGTGTCCCTGTCCTTGCGTGCCCCTTCGCCGTTCTTCCCCGGCGAGGAAATCCCCGAGCGGAGGCCGGCATCCGCCTGTCTGGGGGCCGAGCTGGCTCCGGGATAGGGCGGGAGCCCGGCCCGGCCCAGCCCGGGGTGGGGATGTGACCGAACAGGGCGGCCGGGCCGGGGCCGCGGGGACCTGCGGAACCGAGCGCTGAACCGGCCCCGGAGCTGCGCCGGCTCTCGGGCTCCGTCCGGTGAGATTCAGGGGGTGAGATGTCCCCTGGGACGTGCACTGCCCCGCCTGCAGCCAAGTCTGGAAGTGCTGGGGTTTTTTGGAGCAGGTTGAGTTAAAGACGCTGGGGCACAGGCTCTGCTTTGCCTTCAGATAGGCTGCGGGTGTGGCAGGAATTAGTACTGATGGTGAGCATGAACTTGGAAATTAAACATGACCCCACTGCAGTGCCTTTTTCTGTCTCTGGAATCGCATCCCTTGGGAGAAAATGTACTTCAGCCATCAGTTGTGTGGGTCAAAATTGATATCCATACCAAATGTCAATGAAGACATAAAACCTGTCACCTTTGGGTAAATGTTGATATCCATATGCAGCTTTAAGGGAGAAGTAAAAAAGCTTTTGGTGAAGACTCCAAGTTTATCTCAGGCTAGGTATATCAGGGACTTTTCCTTATGCTGTTTGTGCACCCTACAAAATTCCATTGAGCTTCTAGTAAGTTTGCCTGCCTAAGTAAGTTACACGTAACATGCCTATGAACGTATGATGGAAGCAGAGAACTGAGTGAATACATATTTGCTTGCAGCCTGGCTGGGAAAGTTCCCAGATTATGTATTTATTTCTGCTACATATTTACATTCACCTAAGGATATTTGTCCCGGAACTCCCCCTTCCTGAAAGGGACTATTGCATAATGCTTTGAGCAGCTGAAGGTGTGTTCTTCCTGCCTGCTGTCTGCGGATCCTGGGAATATCTGGTCATGAACTTCAATATTTGAGTGGTTCTGTGGTGTCAGTGGTCTGCCTGTATAAGGGATGAGTGCAAGTATTTGCAGGAATAAGGCAAAGAAGCCCCTCAGAGATGGTATTGTTACATTAATGTTTGAAAAGCTTATGAAATAAATCAGAACTGTCTGTTTTCTTTTCTCTCTCTGCAGGCCTTGACCTACCAGGGAGATTTCTCTTTGCAACCTTGACTCTGATGACGCTCATTGCCATTCTGGTGTTTATAGAGGAAGCAGTCTACATCTACAGGAAAATCCCCTCCTCCAAAAGATCAATCATAATTTGGATTAATGCTGCAGCTCCAGTAAGTTAACATTAAAATGAGATAAAATTCAATGTTGAAAATAAGGCTTCCCTGAAAATCCACAGGAGCCACATGAACTTTATCTCTGCTCTTCATACAACCTTCCTCCCTTTTCTCTGCAGGTGATTTCTACTACGTCATGCATTGGCATGTGGGTTCCTCGCTCAACGATGTTCACAGATTTCACAGCAGGAATGTGAGTATTCTGCTCGTTTCTGGGTGTTGCTCTAAACCCTGAATTTCTTCCCTTTAAACATCTGCTGCTCTTGGTAACACAGTCATTCTATAAATTTAACAATTCAGTAATTTTTTTGTTGGAGTTGAAATCTCTTGGCAGCTCTTTCCTGGGAGGTGGAAAATGCTGAAACAGTTCCCAGTGCTGGAGTCCCCTAGTGTGGGAACGTCAGTATGAAGGATCTGTGACTCGCATGTAATTCATTCCTTGGATTGACAGTGTCTTTGGAGCAGTAGTCTGTCTTTCCTCTCTCTGCATGTCATGTGGAATGAGAGTCTGGCCTGTGACTTCTTCCCTGCACTTTTACTAATGATGAGCTCTGGAGGTCTATTATTAATGGTGCCAAGTGAGCCCCCGAAGAATATATCAATGTAAAAACGTTCCACAGTTGTCCTGATAAAAGCACTTTATGTGTGAGCATGACAGCTCGGGCATGCACAGAGAAGAAGGGAGAAATGTGGTCCCTGTGATCTGAGGTGATGGCACAGCCCTGGTAGAACCAAGTAGGGGTATGCTGTGGCCCTGAGCACTCCACATCTGAGGACGAGTAAAAGAGTAAAAGACGAGGGACAACAGGGAGTAGGGAATACTGTTGGCATGTAGTAGTGTGTGCAGGTAGTGCAGATTGCCAGAAACTGCCAAAAATCCAGTCCCGTGGCACTTCAAGCACATTTAAATTCCTCCTTCTCCCTTGCCCAAGCTGCAGGCAGTGCAACAGGGGACCTCTTTTATTGATTGGATTTCCATGTTTGGTGGCACAATCTGTAGTTCCTGGGTAGGGTTGAGAATGTGCAGCTGGGGAAGGAGGCAGAGGTGGGGTTGCAGCAGTCTGTGCTTTGTCTGCAGAGGAGCCACACCCTGCCTGGGCCAGCACATTCAATGATAGCTATTTATGTGAACCTAGCCATGTTTGTTGGTTGAAAGCCATGTTTGAGGAGGAAGAGGACTTGTTCTAAAAAGTTTGGACTAGTCAGAACTAGATAACTTATGGAAAAATACAGCCAGGATGGTGGGGCCAGGAAAGCCAACTCTGCCACCGGCCACCAGAGCGACTTTGGGAAGTTCCATACCTGCTCTGTGCTTCAGTTTGTTCCTCTTTCAGTCAGGTTAGGGCAGTTCTGCTCCTCCAAGGTGATGGAAAGCAGAAGGTGTCTCAAAGATAGAATTTTGGTTGATTGCAAAACATAAGCTGTAAAAACCCTGTACAGAAGGTGGCACTGGCCTGCACAGGCATACGAGACAGACAGGCAAGTTTAAGCTGGAATTCTCTTCCTCTCCTAGATTTTTTTCCATAGTTATCCACAAGTTCCTGATGATGATGATTAAAGAGTGTGGAGGGCAGAAGGTGCTCCTCAGGAGGTTTGAAAATGGTCGCTTCACCATCAGCACTGGCCCCTGCTGCTGCTGCTGCCTGTGCCTGCCCCGAGTGCCCATCACCAGGTGAGTCCTCCCTTTAAGATTTCCCAGCTTGAAAACGGCTGCTGGGATTCAGCCAGCTTGGCAGGGCCAGGCTTACAGCAAAGCTTCCCAAAAGTCAGTCTCTTTTAAGCAGTACCATCACTTTGGGGCTGTACACCACCACTAATTTATTTCATTTCTATAATGCTGAGGTGTGTGGGAGGAGAAATTTCTACTCCAGAAAACCTAACAATTGACATTTCAGTTTCTTTTTATTCCAGAAGGCAACAAATGTCTTGAGGTTGGGTATTTTTCACAAGCAGAATTGTCAGATGGAGGTTCTCTTGATAGAAAATTTCTCTCACTTTGATAAAATGGAAATGCTTCGTTCTGATTTTGATTTTAAAACTACTTGAGATTAAAATAATTTTTAGAACAAAAAAGTTGATGTAATTCTTGTAAAGCTTTGTTCTCAATGAAATGACATTGTCTGGTGAGGCAAAAGCAGATGTTTTCTTCTTCTAAACATGGTGTTAAAGCATCTTTGAGAAGTTGGGTAAGGATGGAGACAATATACTGTCATGTAAACCTGTCCTCCTTTGAGCCCTGCCTTGTGGAGCTCCTCCTCTGGTTAGTGTCACTCACACACCCCTCCACAGCCTGGGGGCCTCGTGAATTTCCCTGAGCTTTCCTACTGGCACAGAGCAGGAGACTGTCTCATTATAAACAAAATCTGAGGGACTGAGTGTTCAAAGGAGAGTTTTCTATGAGGGTGTGGACTGTAGTGTCAGAGGGACCCAGGGGACTTTATGATCCATTTGAAGGAAAGCATCAGACAGAGCACAGCATAGTGGTTTCTGATGCATTTTTCAAAAAATTCTAATTTTTTATTACAATAATTCATCCTTAAGCTGTCTTATTTGGTATTAGAATTTAAACTTCAGTTTCCATCTCTTAATTTTAATAGAGTAACACTAAATATTTACATGGAGAGGGTACCAAGAAGAAGAGGTAGTAAACCAACCAAAAAAATGCACCTTTATTTGTTTTTCTTCCCATATCTCTCACCTCCTGTATAGCAGGGAGCCTGGGAGAGGATCCCCTACTCTGCCTTGCTCTTGTTCAGCCCAGTGGCAGCTTATGCAGGATAATGTCAGCTGATATGGACTCATTTCAGGAGCTAGAGAGCTACTACTGCTGGCAGGAGTGACAGCTGTCTGTTTAAAAAAAAAGGCTTTTTGCTCTGCAGAGGGCTTAGGCCTCCTTCTCTTTTCCCAGTGTTTGTACCACTGGGAAACCCATCTGCTCTCTGCTTCTAATCTCTAGCCCTTTCCCATTGCAGGGTACCTTTAAAAAAAAAATATTGGCAATGAGAGAAATGTCAGTCTCACATTCCTTCCATAGGTGTCTTCTGGGGAAACAGGGAGCTACCCCAAGGGAGGGATTAATTCTTTTAAAACAACCATATCTATCTGCAGTCCTGGGGAAAACAACAAGGTACAGATGATGCAATGTAACAATCCCTGCAATAGTGAGAGATGTGCAAGAAGAGATCTGATGATCAGTGAAGATGGGCCCCTGCTAACAAGGGAAACAACTCGTGGCATTGCAGTGACTGCACTGTTTGTCTTATGTATCATTCTTTAAAGCCCACTGGGAATAATAAATCTTTGGAAAGGCACACACTAAGTGGCTGGCCCATTGCAGGTCTTTCCACATGTGTTTGTGCAGTTGATAATCCTGTGGTTATTAGCTATATTCATTGAGCAATTCCTGTAATTCCTGGTTCATGGCTTATACTTTAGCACACTAAATGGCAGCCTGTTGTCTGTGAGACTTGTCTGATGGCAGTGTCAAGGGCCCAAGGAACTCCCGTGAAGACAGCACAGAAAAGGTGGGAGATAATGCACAGTAACAGAGTAAAACATGAGGCAGCTGTAGCAGCTGCTGCTTGTCCTGTGAAGGCTGAAGGAGCGTTCAGGTCAGTCAGCTTTCATGCCCTCTGTCAGAAGGTTCATCTGTCCCTTTCCTGGTGGCCTTTGGTGCTGGCTGGCCAGGTTTCAGCTGTGTTCTGGACCCACTTTATACTGACAGAAGGGAAGGAATCCTGAGCTGTCCTGCTGGCCTTGTGCAATTTGCCAAGGCAGAGGCTGTTCCTCTCTTCTTTTAGACTACAGAGGAGCAAACCCAAACATGGTACTCTTCATGATGCACAAAAAAACACCAGTCCTTTCACCTAGGTCTGTGTGATTCCCTTTCTACCACAGGACTAGGAAGTGGCTGAACAGGCTGATTTGTCCAATTTCATGGGAGAGCTGAAATAATGAGGCAACAAGGCAAGAGCAAACAGCATCATTGTTCAGAAACCAGTTATGCAGCTACTGCCTCCCTGGCTGGCTTCAGGGCAGAGAAAGACATCATGTTTTGCCCAGCTTTGCTTAGTACATACTTGCTGCAGAGCAGGAAAATTACTATTTTTGTAGGGACCTTATTAAATAAACATCGGGAAATTCTTGGAAATATTTTCTAATCTTGAAGCTCTTCCTCCCCAGATTTTAGCCACATGCTACAGGAGTGGAAGCATTTTGCAGTTGACAGTATCCAGAAAATGTTATTAAAATTGCTAATATAATTTTGGCCTATCTAATTTATTTATTGTTTACTTTTTTGGCCAGGCAAACCCTCTTTTGGCTGAAGCTGGGCACCTTTCAGTTTGCTGTCCTTCGGCCTGTGCTCATATTTTTATCAATAGTGCTTTGGACTAATGGCAATTACGTCCTTTACAATGTAAGTAACTATTTTAATCAGAAAAGGTCCTCAAAATCCATATGTTTCAGGGCTGGTGTAACTATTGTAGCCTACAACTAAATTGTGAAATCTGGGACCACTTCCAAGTGAGTCCTTCCTGTATTCTTTTGAGATCAGAAGAATATAACTTCTGCTTTCCCTTACTCTCTTAGATAGAAATTGGGGAGTTGGGCATCAGATTATGCTCCAATACATTTCCCAGCTTGGATGGTCAGAATAGCAGGACTGCAAATTGCCCTGTGGGATGTATCTGCCCTGTATTTCGTAAGCTACAGCCTTAAGAAACAAGTGTATGTACTGGCATGTTAAGCAGAATTAGGAAGCCTAATTCTATGTTTTTCAGCAAGTCATGGTGATTTTTATATCTGTGCAAAATTAAAGATAGTACTGTACTTCTGCTTTTTACCATATAACCTGCAAGATGATGGAGAAATCTGTATCTGACAATAATTTGGCACCTCTTGGATAACTCAGAGTAAAAGTAATAGTTTTGTTATTGTTTCATGGTATAAAATGAATGACCCATCTGAGATGTCAGGCTGAACATGCTCTCATGAGCTGTTGAGCATTGCCAGGTGCTGCTGGGGTCTCTGAAAAGGCACACACTCCATGGCTGGCAATTGCAACATTGAGGGGTTGTGTCACTTGGCACCTCCCCAGGCTGAACACATCTCCACATGCGTTGGTGCCTGCAGGAGTAGAGCCTGTGCCAGCACTCCAGTTGCTACTGGGCCATTTCCCCCTGCAAAACCCAGCAACTGCTGCTGCCACCAGCTTTCATGGGGATAGAGACAAGCATTTTAACATTATCCAGCTCACAACTTCCTCCTGGGAACACTAAAGTAAGGTTATATAAGGTTGTGTGATTTGCCTCTCAGTTGTCTCCCAAAGGACCTGCACTATGGATCAGCTGCTTCATTGGTGCCCTCACCCTGTTTGCTCTGTGGGCAGTAGGAATCATGTTTCGAAAAGTTAGGATTCTCCTTAAGTGTAAGAACATTATCCCAAAGTTTGCTCTTTATCAGGTGAGAACTTTAATATTTCTGGTAAGAATTTCTCTTAACTGCTGAAACTACTCTGCTTCTCTAGTTCTTGCTCCTTTGTTGAAAATTTATGGTGTTTTTTCCCATTAAATACACTGTGCAAAGCCATATTTTTACCTGATTAAAGCTGCATCCCTTTGAAGCACTCTCCTTGGCTGCTGTTCAGTTTCACTTTGAGCCAATTTACCTCTAGTCTCTCAGGAGTGCTGGAGGTGTGAAAACCATGTAAAATCTATTTATCTCTAGACCACTGAAATCACAACAGCACTTTCTGTGGGGCTTGAAGGAAGCTTTGTATGTGTGGTATCCTGAAATGCAATACTACAATGCTGGTGTGTACCTCAGAGAGGATATGTTGCACTGTGGTGGCTGCTGTTTGAACTGTTTCAGGATCCACAGTATGCTGTTTTAACAGTGTCTTTCTTGGCCATTCTGGACTTCAGAATTAGATAATAGTGAAAATACTGTCTGTGAATCATTAAATAGTTAGGAACCACACAAGTTAGATTGAAAAAACACAGGAACAAGGCCACCCTCTTCCACATCACTCTGAATAGAATCTAGCAGAATCCTTGGATATGTGTCCTTCTTGAACAGGACATTCATCAAGGCTGGTGCACTGAGGTTGGGTAAATTATTCAGCACTTATAAAGACAGTAAAGAGGATGGCCACACCTGCAAAGCTGTGCTAGGGTGAATTCAGAGTTGGGATGGCAAACTGTTGATGTGAGGGTTTAGAGTCAGGCAGTTCCAGCTACAGAAGCACTTGGATAACTCCATGGCAGTGAAGGTTTGGCTCAGTGTGATGTGATGGGCAAGTGGGGGTTGCTGAATTCAAGCTGTGATGAGTCCCTCATACCTTCTGGAGAAGAAGCCAGTCTCATATTTGGAGACCACAACATCTATGTGCTGTGGCAAAAAGAGGAAACAACAGGAAAAATGTTCTTTGAGTCTTCCTTTTTTTAAGGAAGAACATAAGCTCATGGTCAAATTAACTGGCATTTTCAAAACATTGTTACCTATTATTCACAACTCAGTATTATTAAAATCACTGCTGGGAGATCTGTGTATAATATACCTCCCAAATGAAGGGCTGAGAAGAAATACTTTTCAACTCCAGGATTAATTTAATACTCCTATTCAGAGCAATATCATCCTAACCTCAAGATGAGTTCTGCAGAATGGCAGGCACCCTGCTGGTAGATCGGAGGAAAGGGAGGGTGAGCAAGGAGGAATGAGGAAAAAGATGTTCTGTTATCAAAGCAGAATTGTGTGAACTGTAAACCCCTTTCTGGTAGCTAAGGCATTTGTTTTCCCTTTTTGGTGCAGTTTATTGTCATTCTGAACCACCTGCAGACCACTATTATCAACATATTTGCTACACAAAAAATCATTCCCTGTGCTCCACCACTCTCCTCTACAGCAAGAGGATCATGTAAGTTTTTTTGGGGAAGACTGTTCTTCATTTCCTTATAAAAGTACCAGTTCAGTGTTGCTAATGGCAATCTCTAGTGTTTTCCCAAAATACAAATTTCATGGTATCACTAGCTTTTGGATAATCTCATTTTTTAGTTTAAAAACAAGAACAAAAGTTTTATAGCTATCATGGTCATAGAGAACAACTTGATAATGAGAAGAGCTGGAATCAGAAATGAGAGGAAAAGAAATAAACCTGCATAATTGCTGTTAAACCTCTTGTGTTTTGGATGCCTAATTTATTGCATGCTTATTAATGGGTGATACTGGAATTTTGTAACTGATGTCATTGCTAGGAGCAAGAGACATGGGGACAGGATGATAGTTTGTTCCTTTTGCACAGGTGAAAATTAATGAGCCAGTTACTCATTCTTTGTCTGATAGTAATTTCCCCTTTTGGGGGCTTTTCTTTGTCTCCTTTTTTCTTTTTTTTGGCAGATATAGCCCAGCAGCTGCTCATCATGGAAATGTTTCTGATAACTGTAATCTCTAGAGTGGTCTATCGGAGAAAATACCACGACCTAGAGCTTCCAGAGTGTGTGGCTGAAGAGCCTGGGGACAAGAAGCAGACTCCTAAGATTATCCTCAATGGTGCAGTTGTTGAAGATGGGTTGCCTAAGGTTTAGAAGCCTCCTGTGCTCCTGTTATGCAGGAGCTGTAAGATCAGCTTCAGGAACTTGTATATTCTTGCACCAAAAATAGCCACTGTCCACGCTGGAACAAATTCTGGCATAAATGGCTGCGAGCTGCAGTACTGAAAGGACCAGTAAAGATAATCCTGTTGATTCTCCAGTGATGCATGCATGGTGTGAGTGTTTTCACACCATGTAATTTACTGAGATTTTATACCATTTTATACTGTTACTGAGCACTTGATGGTGCCAAACTGTCTTACAATATGATTTCATTTTTATTTTTTTAGCTATTAGAATGGCTATGATTGAGAGTTAATTCACAGTAATTATTTTTTCATCTTTTTAAATCTTATTTCATCCTGGTTTGCTGTCATATGTCCAACACAGCATTTGACCATGCTTCCTCCATTACAATAGATCATCTCTCAATCTGTGCCACGAGCTCACCATAGCTGATTCTGATCAGTAAATACAGTCTCATATGTTTGCTCTGAAATCTCCAAACCCACGTGGGCTCTCCACCTACAGAAACAATGATCTCTCTAGGGCAAGATTTTTTACATTCCTTGACAATTCACCACCTAAATTGGTAAATAGAAAGTTACTGTTTGTAAATATGTCAAATGTTCTTCCCATGGACAGCAGGTTCTCTGTCACTGGCATGGAAAAGGGAAGGAGGAGTTAAGAATCTGGGATGTGTTCTGCCACTGGTCTGTGGTGTTACATGGTGCTTTGGCTCTCTGCTTGGAAAATGAGGATAATGATACTCAGGAACCTTGAACTAGCAGTGTCTGTGAGCATGGGAGCAACTGAAAGGACTCTTGGGGTGCTGGTCAGCAGCAGCTGACCATGAGCCAGCGTGTCCCCAGGGGCCAGGAAGGCCAATGGCACCTGCCTGGGTCAGCAATAGTGTGGCAGCAGGACCAGGGCAGGGATTGTCCCACTGGGGAGGCCACACCTCAAATCTTTTGTTCAGGTTTGGACCCCTCATGACAGAAAGGACACTGAGGTGCTGGAGTGTGTCCAGAGGCCAAGAGAACAAAGCTGGGCAGATGGAGTCACAGGATACTTTGGGTTGGAAGAGACCTTTAAAGGTCATCTAGTCCAAGCCCCTGCAGTGAGCTAGATCATTTTCACCTAGATCAGGTTGCTCAGAGCCTCATCCAATCTGACCTTGAATGTTTCCAAGGGTGGAACACCTGCCACCTCTCTAGGCCACCCATTCCATTATTTTATGCCTCTCGCTTAAAAAGTTTCTTCCTTATATCTACTCTAAATCTGAGCTCTTGTAGTTTAAAACCTTTATCCCTTGTCCTATTGCAACAGGCCCTGCTGAAAAGTATGTCCCCATGTTTCTTGAAGTCCCTTTTAGGTACTGGAATAAGGTGGCCTTTTCCCAGAGCCTTCTATTCTCTGGGCTGAACAGTCCCATCTCCCTCACCCTCTCTGAGACTGAGGTTCTCCAGCCCTCTCACCATTTCTGTGGCCCTTCTCTGGACCCACTCCAGCACACAGTGGGGCTTTATTTATGGCTTACATAGAATTAAAACATTGCATTCAGTTTGGGAATTAGTGGGAAGTTAAATATTCTGAAAACAACTAGTGAACCACCTGAAGTAGAAATTGGGGCTGACATAAAATGTTTTCTTCTTTCTGCTTGAGGTCAGAAACAATATTTTCTTTAACAACTGGAGGATTCCATTATAGTAGAAAACTTGAATTATTTTTGTTTTGAAATGGTTGATACAATTTTTATATTTAATCTTTTTTCCTTAGTAGACAGTCTGAGAAATTAAGACTCTTGAACTGCATTAATTTGAGAGAATCTGCACTTTCCCTTGAAAAATATGTGAAAATTTTTACTCTGCATTAGAGTGAGTGCACTAGAATTAACTAGGATCAGCTAACTTATTCTTAACATGAGAAATCTTCTTAATGTATTTTAACGTTATGACTATTTGCATATTGCTAATGTTGCTTTATATCAGTGTAATCTAGGCCATAGGCTTGAAGAGCAATACTGAATTTCAGGACAGCATTGGGGATGGTTGGCTGCGAGTTCAATCAGCTTCAAAATTGGAAAATAAAATGTTTTGAGTTGGTAAGGCATCTTGGTGTTTTCTGTGGTGGTTCTGTGAGGGAATGCCATAATGGGGGGGATCTGTGGCGTGGAAAAGCAGATCCATGTGCTGTAGCATGGAGAGTGCATTTGAGAACAGGTGGGGTGTGTAAGGAGTGGTTTCTGTAGTACAGAGGAGGCTTCTGGGGCACAGCAAAAATCTTCACTCATCGCTGTTGGGCTGATATCTGTCGTGTTTCTGCAGTGCCTGTTAAATATACCTTGTAAATATCAGTGTGGGCCTGATTTAGCCACAGGTGTCACTAGCTGTTTTGGTTTTGGATAGTTATTTAGTACTTGTGACCTTCATCTGACATGTTTCAACAATAAGGTGGGCTGTGGTGATTGTCAAACAGACTTCAGATTTGGCAGCAGATCTGTTTACTATGTTCAGTCATAGGGATCTCATTCCAAACATCACTTACTTACACAGAAGCTTTTCCAGAGCAGAATTAGACACACATTTTCTTAAAAACATGCCTAAGAGCTTTCCTGAGTTACAGCTTATGTGACTGTAGCAGAGTGTGTAGGCCTTATTGTTACAAATTTTGTTTTCCTTTTTTTAATTTTAATGAAGACGTTTTTGCCCTCTTCAGGCTCAGACCAATAGCTGTGTCCTAAAGGAGGTGCCTGGAGGCAGGTGGCCCCCATTGCAGGTACTCATTCAGGTACTCTTGATATGAAAACATTGCAAGTCACCACCTCCAAGCTGGACCTTAATCAGTCTGGGGATGGAAAAACAAAACAGAGAGCCAGAAATTCCTCCAGACTCAATTCTGATAACCATTCCTTTCAGTTCACTTTCAACTATGTGTTTGTGATTGAAGTATTTGAAAATAGTTGACAAGAGTTAGAAGATAAATTTCACAACTCGTTTTATACAGCTGTAGTAAAGTAATAAGTGTTAGGGTAAGTGCATAACCTTTATGCTGTGTTTGCCTGGGATTATCGTGTGAGGAAGGGTAAAGGTAATATTATCAGTGTTTTCTGTGATTAACAACATGAAACAGAGATAAGCACACACAGAGGCGTGTGATTGAGGGTTAAGAGGCTTCAGGCACGTGGCAGTAATTCATTAGAACGTGGGAGAAGAAGGGCTAAAGTTGCAGGCAGGAGGGTGAGCACTGGCCATGAAATCTCCTGGAGTCTCAGGTAGGGTAATACAGCCCACACACAAGGGGGAAAATCTCTAACACCTTGTGATGCTGCAGGAGTGGGTTGGTAAACAGAAGCTGCTCCGTGTTCTTCTTTCCCACCTGTCCTTCACGCTATTAATTTTAAAGAAGCACCAGCTGAGTCCCTCCTGTTTCAGAAGGCTGTGGGCTCCTGTTGGCTGCAGCATGGGCAGTGCTGGAACCTTGAAGAGATTCCCTCAGCAGACCTCCTCGAAAGGCAACTTTGCCATGCCTTTGTGTTTCTCATGGCTTAATACCCAAAGGATGTGTTTCAGGAGTTAAGAGGGTGCCCTGCTGGCTATAGATCTTATTCCTGCATCCCACCCTCCAATTGTCCTGTCTGCTCCTTCACCCTCACACTTGCCTCTGCCTTGTTGTCCCTTGCTTGAGGCAGAAGTTGTGTGGTACCCATCAGGGAGGATGTGCAGGGCATAGGCTCACACCTGCAGACCCAGCACAGCTAGAGACTGCTTCCTATGCAATGGCTGTTTCCAAAGAAAAGACAAGGAAAAATACCCCCAGCAACAGTTGTGATCCTCTGGTTCCCAGAACTGGAGCAGGCAGGGGAATTTGGGTAACATTAAGCTGTTAGAGAGTGTCCAAAGGAGGGTGGTGAAGATGGAGAAGGGCCTTGAGGTGAAGCTGTGAGAGGAGGGGCTGAGGGCACTGGGTCTGTTCAGCCTGGAGGAGANGGTGTATGGACAATGCTCTCAGGCACAGGGTGTGATTCTTGGGGATGTCCTGTCCAAGGCCAGGAGCTGGACTTGATCCTGATGGGTCTCTTCCACCTCAGCACATTCTGTGATTCTGTTGGAGTACAATCAGTGGTGAATTGGACAAGTTGGGGCATAGGCAGATTTAGTGCAAGCAGTAGAGAAGCCCTGAAGACTCACGGAGAACAGAGACAACAGCAATTGTTTGCTACACACCTAATGCAAATGCTAGAGTAGGTCTGTTGCAACAACTCCACCTATTCAATAATTTGAATAATTTGAGGCATTTACACAACTTACCCTGACTGCTGCTTTTGCTGACAGCCATTCACATGTTCCTTCAGGAAAGCTCATGAATCTACATGCACCTCTGTAGCTCCCAGGTAAAATGGATGACTTTTTTTGAGACACAGTTTTCGGGGGCAGAGAGTTAGATAACATACTGACCTCTTAACTGCTTTAGATCCCTTACAAAGTGTCAGGTAGGTGATTCTGTCAGTTGTCTGAATCAGCATGATCATCTTTGTTTTAGCAAAAGGGAACCAAAGCAAGGAAATCTAGAGGACTATGTCTCTACATTGTGCTGCTTGACAATATGAAGACAATCAAAGCAGTAGATTGGAAGAGCTCAAAACCTATTTTTGCAGAATATTCTTTTTCTTTCTTCCCCCTCATTTTTCTATTTGTTGCCATTTCTTTGCATGCAAAAGAAGTTTGTTACACTGATACTGATGCCACTTCCTGAGAAAGGACTGTGCAGTTGGTGTGCTGCTGAAGACTCAGAATAGCCTTTATTGTTCTTCAAACAAGGAAAAGAAATCTCTACTGTCAACGTGCACTGAAAACCAGGAAGATTTTATTCAATAGCCTTTACATTTTTGTAGGAGAAGTCAGACAAATTTTGACAATATTTTAACAGTTTCAGTTCTAAGGAGAGAGAATTGTCCAAAGGCAACTTTTCATTTGCAGGTGTCTTTTCACAACTACACCCATGCCCCATTCTCTAAGGCCTAACTGCCCAACATCCCTTATGCAGGTAGGATCACAGCATATGTAGAGAACTAGTGGTAGGATAAAATCACTTTTGTTTCTTTCAATGCAATTTAGCAGCTGAAAAGTGTCAGCCTCCCCTCTAGGGATTCAGGCATCAGATCACAGATGTCATCTGGGAGCTAAGGAACAGTTTCCACACAAGCTGAAATTGGTGCAGACATCTTAGAGAACTGCTAAGCTCTGAGAAGGTGCTGCCAGACATTCAGCAGAGCAGAGTCATAGGGAGAAGGGGAAAGCTGCTGCCAAGGGGCAGAGTATTGACACAATTAGCAGCTCAAGGGTTCTCAGTGAGGTAAAAACAACACAGAAAGCATTCAAAACTCTATAGAAGCAAAGCCAAGTAGCCCAATAACAGCAGCTGAGCAATGTCAAGGCTCAGCCCTCTCCAAGCAGCCACAGAAACCAACCCTTCCCCTGCTGGCTGAAGCAGCCCAGCCAGCCCTGGCTGCTCTGGTGCCTTATCAAGGGTGGCCAGAACCTCAGCTTGTTAGCTCTACCCACGTGTGGTGCATATTGACCGATAAATCACAAGTTCAACTCTTCTAAGCTGGGAAATCCATTTTGCTAGGTCTTAGTACTTAGCAAAAGGGAGAGCTGTTCAGCACCTCCTCATCTATCACCCTTGGCAAATCCCTGCCTTAAAAGCCAAAGCAGGAACTAGAAGCAGCATGGCAACAATTTTTGAAGTTATATTAATCCTTTATTGCAAATTACTGAAAAAGGTGAGTTTTGAGTTTCAGTGTCTCCCCTTGTAGCCTTATCATACCCAGCCAGCAAAGGGTGTGAGCTAATTGTTAAATTCAGTTCAACAAGTTCCTCATTAGGGTGAAATTACCTGAGTGTGAATTCTGCTAATTTTCCAATCAGGGTGAGTGTTTGCACTTGTGATTTGGAAATAATTAACACATGGTATAACATCAAAACCTATGTAAAGGCTAATGGTAGAAGGACTGATTTCCTTGGGATGAAAGTGGTGTGCTTGGTTTCCCCAGAGTTCTATTACTCTTCTTTCAGTATTTGTATCTGCTGTGAAAGGTGTTCTTGTATTTATTAAGTTGTTTCTCCACAGAGTTACACTTTTTAATGATAATTTTTAAAATTTAAACCATTATCTTCCAGGATTGAGGGTAGTTTTTTTTTTAATTTGAAACGTGCTGTATTTCTTTCTATATCCTCCTGTTAAGGCAAACTTTCCTAGAATTACTTGTTTCTATTTTCCCTAAAGGGAGCCAATAAACTGATTAGGGCTTTAGCCTGGCATCTGCAAACTTCCGAATGCACCTTCTCAAGAAACCCATGTTCTGATCCTTCAGAGCATTTCTAGGAATGTGAATGCCCTGTAGTATGTAGAAAGAAAGGATGTCCAGGTAGGACAATTAATTAGGAAAGCAGATGCGTACATGGATGAAACAAATGTTGTTGGAAAACACAAACAAATTTTCTACTTTACTTCAGCAACCCCGAATTCCAACATTCTGACACAGCTAAATTGGTCAGGGCATGATGCTGATAGTGCCAAGCTTGTGGCTTTGACCCCTGTATGGGCCATTCACACAAGATGATCTTTGTGGGTCCCTTTCAGCTCAGTATATTCTGTGATTCTGTATTATTGGATAACAGTGGCTGGTATAAAACAGCTATTTTTTCTGGTAAATGATGCTACTCTTGTAGCTTAGAGCATGGCCCTAGCACAAATCAGTGCATGAGTGGCTTGTCACCACAGGGCCCAAAAAGGAGTGACTTTAATCTCTGGTAGCCAGCTCCACCCAAGTGTTAGTCCTGGTGTGAGTGTGCTGTGGCTTTTGACAAGCAGGGTGTGACCTGACAGGTACTGACAAGGAGAAGAGCCCTCTCCATGTGAGCAGGCAGCCTACCAGAGGTCCAGTTTCAGCCAGGGCAGCAGTGGCACAGAGTGTGGTACGAAAGCTCTGCTTGCCTATGACTGGCACGTGGGGCTTTGCTTTTTCTCACAGCATTGCCTTTAAACTCCTAAGACCTCCAAGCAGAGCCTCCCACAAAAAAGAAAACCATCAAAGCTTTAAATGGCATCTGATCTCCCAAAGCTTTATCAAGCAGCATTCCTTAGGCAGAAAGGCTGCCTCAAGAAGCCCTGGAACAGAAATGTGGTTCTTTCTGGGCAGCTCTGTCTTCTCACTTGTCCACAGAAATCTATGGCAACTGTTTGCACTGAGATAGGAATTGTGTTCCAGGTACTTGTGAGTCAGCTCTCGGGAATTCCTTTACTGGAATAGTATCTCTGACTTAGGTAATGTGTTTTGAACATTTCCAGTACCATAATTGTTTGGAGCTTTCTCTTCTTAATGCATTTTTTGATGAATGTAAATAGAGTTTGCTTTTCTTCTTTCATAGAGGAAGCATTTGTGATTCGTGTCCATGCCCATTCACCCTGCCAGAACTGCTACACAGAGGTGGCAGGGATTTGCATTTTCATGCAAGCAGATGACTCCCTTTTTTGGTTGGTTTTGCTTTTTATAGCTCATTGCTTTTGAACTACTACTGCCTGTGAAACTCTGGGCTGCAAGTCTCATATCCCTTTTTCTAATGTTTATGTTCACCTGCCTCACTTCTATTCATGACATGTTCATGACATCAGCTGCTTAAATTGCTCATCTCTGTTCTGGTTGCTTTGTTTCTGAGCAGTATCTCCTATGTCAAACACCCAGAGCTGTGAGACCATCTTCTTTTCCCCCCCTTACATTGATCATCCCTCACACTGCTCATATTTAATGTGGTAAAAAGAGCATGGTCAATTGAGTGAGAGGTCCTAATACATTAACACTCCTGATTTAGATTGGAGATGATTGCTTATTTTCCTGAAGCTATTTGTTTTCCATATGTACCTTAGCTTCTACTTTTAAAAAAGATCGAATTTCAAGTTCTGGTGAAGTAATGTTGGCCATTTCACTCTGGTTCTCACTGAGCAGCTGTTGTGTTACAAAAGACACACCTGGCAAATGCGGGATGATTTTTTCTGCAGTGCCAGCTGCCTTGGGAGTTGCAGAAGAACCTACACTGTACAAGCAAGGAAGATCAAAGCCTTTAGGTCACCTGTCAGACAAAGTCCTGCCTGTTGCCCGCCTATGAATGATGTTAAGGAGATGAAGCTTAATCAATAGCTTTCTTTGTCTCTTACTCTTTTGGTTTCATGCTGCTTTCTACTAGGCAACTTCTTATTTCATGCTCCTTCCTCCCTTTGAAGTTCTCCAGTTGGAGACCCAAAGATTGCAGCCTCCTGCCCTAGACTACCTGGGGAAAATGGCCCTTACAGAAATGGGGGATGTCTGCCTGAGTCCCTTTGTGAGAGGCTACCTTGACTGGCTGCCTGCAGGGGGGCCAAGGCAGCTCTGAGCCCCCAGGTAAGTAACTGAGTTTAGGGTGGTCCTTGCTGTCAGTATAATTATGTGTCAGAAAACCAGATGGCTTCTGGAAGCTGACAGTAGTCTCAAGCCATCCTCTGCTTTTAACATAGTTTGTCCTGGTGTTTAGTGCTGGCCAGCAGAGAGCATCCCTTGGAAGGCCACAGGGAGGTGTGTGTTTTGTTCAGATCCCAAACAGCCAAAGTGGCTCCTCACTTTGCGAGGCAGCAACCAGCACGAGCCAGGTGCCACAAGGAGCCAGCTCTCAGGTGAGCCTCATTTCTGTCCTGTGCTAGATCTTCTGCAGCAAAGCTGCACTCATGAATCCATTGCAAAGGAATGAGTTAAAATTGTCCTTGTAATTATTTTAGCTGGATTTTGAATTGCTTTTGTAACATTAAAAAAGAGACAATGCTAGTCTTTTGCCAGCAACCCATCATGAATTGTATCCTGTTTCTCCCTAAACGAAAAGAATGCTGATAAACTGAGAGATTGAAAGAATTTCATTTGGATTTATCATTCTTAATTTTCTAGACTTAAACCCTCTCTTTAAATGGCTCTTTTTGAAGAAGTGATCTGAATCTTTTATTAGTTTAATAGGGTTTGGCTGATATTACTGACCTTATCCCATTCTCAAGCAGGATTTCCACCAATAGACTAAACAGATTTTCCTGACACTACAGCAAATCCCCTCTGTAAACAGTTGTAGCTGAGATGAGATTTGCTATCAGAGCTTTTCCTCCATGTGAGTAAGCAATCATGTTGAAACTCTCTCCTGAAGAGAGGTGAGACAAGTGTGACTAAGTGTCAGCTGGCTGTTTTGTTTTTTTCTTTAAAATCATGTGATTAATTACTTTACAGGTTTTTTTATCTTCTTTCTGTAGTCTTCTGCCACTTGAAGCCAGATGAAGAAAGGCCAGCAATTGTGCTGCACTAAAAGAATTGCAGGGAGAGATTATTAGTATCATTAACCTCTGAGGTTCCAGCATGCTGTCACTGGGATATCAAAAGAGGCTGAAGTTTGTTTGTGCCATGATGGAAAATAGAGTTTAATACCATTTAATTTCTTTTTATTGCACAGTCTTTCCAGGGGTTTCAGTACTATACCATGAGAAGAAACTATATTCTGCTAATAAAGTCAAAATCACTGTATTTGAGATAATTCCTATCTCCTGTTATAAGAGGAAAAAAGAAAACGATAAAATAATTGTGTCACACCTCCACTCCTTCCCCCCTTCTTTTGCTTCCACGTTTCTGCCCAGGTGAGGAATTCACTGTAGCATCCACAGGGTAAGTTATGCCACGGATTAGAGAGCGAATCTCCCTGCAGGATGCTCAGGGACTCCACCCGAGGATAAGGGGTCTCTAAAGGCTGAGCCCTCTCTCTCTTGGCTGTCCAGCAGCCAGCGTGCCAGCAGCTGTGGATGGAGCGTTCGGAGCCACATCTGGGCGCAGCTGCTGCCGGCGGGACCGAGCGCTCCGTGCCCGCAGTCGGTAGATGGCACACGCGGAGCGCTCAGCGCCCGCAGCGCCAGCCCCGGGTCTCGGCATCCCCAAATTCTTCAGGGGACAGCTCCAAACTAGCACAGAGCGCTGGCTACCGGCTTCGCATTTTGGTCACACGAAACAATCCCTCTCTGAGCCTGGAAATCAAGGTCGCCTTACTGTGTCAGGCTTCGAAAAGGATAAAGAAAAGTGAGTTGGGGGAGAGAAAACTGGCGATGCGTGACTTCATGACCTAAAGCTGTAATTGGAAGATTAATCCCCAATATGCAAATGGACCGAACTTATAAAAGTGTAAAAACCCGTGACCAGTGGTCCTTTTTGGGTGTAGCCCCTTGGGGAGGCTTCATCTTCCCTTAATGTACCTGAAGGCCCTTCATTAAATAGATCTGCTTTTTATTCTCTATATTTTGTCTGGCCTCTGTCTTAGATAAGCCCAAAAAGGCATAAACGGGAAACATAATTCTTCCAAGCTGTGTATCGTATTTTTATTGCAGCTTCCTGCCTTCACTGACAGGCTTACAGCTTATTATTAGCACACAAAGCTCAATTTCTTTGCCTTCAGTTATAGTTAGGTAATATTGTCGTGTTTGATTTTGGAGGATGTGCTGTTTCAGCTGCTTTAAGGAATGTCTACAAGCAGTGATAAGACCCTGGTTGCCACTCCAGCAGCAGTCGCACATCTGGAAGGTTTGGGGGATCTGTGATTTATCTGGGGGGAAACAATGCATTGTGCAGCCCACTCAAGATACTGCTTTGAAGGAACAACTTTTGCAGAATATTTTTACCATTTCCATCCTTTCACTTGGAGTTCCCAGTAGGACTTAAGATTGCTGTCACAAATACTATCAACAGTAAGAATCACGGCTTGTTTGCCTCTTAACCATCTCTGTAGACAAAAAATGTAAATGAAAGCAGGTGATGGATGCCATTCTCAGTTCTTGCTCAGGTCCTGCTCTATCAGTCCTGCCAGGTGGACACTCCATCTCTTTCAGCATACAGTGTTCCTGCGTGTTGCAATAATCACAAATTCAGTGAAATTACTCCCATTTTACTTTTTGCATTGAATTTCATCCTTGTCAACACAAGAAAGTTGATGGCACCTGAGGCTATATACACAAGCAGCTCTTGAGCCCTGCCCTCCACATGGAGACACCGTGCCGGGACCTCGGGCTGGCTCTCCAGCTTGTGTTGAAGTCCACTCCCCGCCTGGCACAAAGCAAACAGCTCCTCAGGGATGCATTTTACAGCTTGTCAGTCTGATTGTGCCCACAGTAATGGTTTAAATTGGATTAGTGGGTGTGAAGCAAATCTCCTAATCGCGTTTCCAATGATGCCTTGGGCTGCCCAGGAGGGCTGACCTCCGAGCACTCCAGCAGGATGCCTGCTGCGGGAAACCACAGGGGGAGATGCGGTCTAGGAGAACACCCAGAGCTCCCCAGCTGCCAGCACTGTCCCTGCCCACGGGACTAGCCTAGAGCTAGTCCAAAATCTGAACAGTTGGAAATCCCAAATCCTCAAAGCAAACCCCTGCACTGTGCAGACATAGCCTGAGCATGGAGCAATTCAAGTGGTCAAATGCATGTGGAGATACTGCTCCTGATACTTAATGTGACTTTTCTCTCAGTCTTCATGTAGAAGCAGTTCTGTCTGTCAGTGATCTCCAAACTGTATGTTCTTTTCTTTAAGTTAAAGCTTGTGGAGAATTTTGCCATCCATCAGTAAGAACATGCCTGCTGTGTGATACTTTTCTTCCCCCCTTTCTCCTTGTCTCTCTACGAAGTACCAGTCAGGACTGTCCCAGAGATTTGTTCTGCAGTGCTGATGGACATGGTACCAGACACAAGAAAAATTCTATTTCATACAGAAAAGTAACTTAACCCCCTGCCCTACCCCATAGTCTGTGATGCCAAGGGGATGAAGCATTTTAAAAGCATGTTGCAGTTTGGTTTTAGAATTCAGTCACACAGGGTAGCTGTTTTTAACCTTGCTGGTTTTCATCTTTCACCTTATCATTCTGATTTGAAACAGGATGCATAAAATCCTAGCTCAATGTGCCCTCTAGTGAGAACTGATTCCTTCCTTCTTCTGATTAAAGAAGCCCTGTCAGAATTTAATGCCCTGGTTTAATCTCTCTTTAAATATCGATAGAGAAGGCCTGTTGATACCACTTAGTCATGGAAAAAAATTATTCACAGCAGCCCCTTCTGTTAGACAGCAGTGCTATCTAGTGATGCATATTATCCATCTCCATTTTAGATGGTGGTATCTGGTAACTTTAAGCCTTGCAGTGTGATTGTGTGGCAAGAAAAAGTGAAGCAGGGGAAGAGGGAGAGGAAGGAGAGAGTCAGGACTGGTGCTCATACCTGCAACCTTTCCTCAGTGGCTCATTTTCCCTTGGGCCCCTTCTCCTGTGCTAAAAGATTGCAAGGTTTAGAAACACACAGGGAGCATTTGTATCAACTAAGACATATATTACACAGGCACAACTAAGAGGCTACTCAGCAAGCAGCACTCAAGTATTAGCTATGAATTAAGTTCTTAAATATAGGCTACTTCAGCTGGTTATTACAAGTATTACCAGGCAGGTGGGCAGCTCTTGGTTGGGGCGGGGGGAGTTTTCATTTCCTTGACTCTTTGGAGAGGACCATGATCCCTTGTCTGGCCAAGATGCTGTTTGCTGAGTCTCTGCCTTCTTTCTGAGGGTGTTGCAACTTTTCCCCCTCCTCAGAATTTTCCAGCTAACTGTTACTGCCTTTACAATTTCACTTTTGCCTGTGAATTTACTTTCATGTGGCATTGGCCTACACTCGTTCTTGCAGCTGGACAAGAATATTCTAAGCAAGACTCAGCCAAGGCTACAGCAAAAGCAAGCCTTGGTCTCAGGCAGTTGGACATCTGGGCTGGTGTTTAGCATCTGAAAGTTAGCTGCACATTTGCACCAGAATAAAGGTAGAAGCATAATATTGCTCTCTGTTGTGACACCTAGACTGGTGTCATACTGATCATTAATATTGGGGATAGTGTTTAAATTATGATTAGAGCAAGTTAGAACATGGCTCTGGATATTTTGGCACAATCACAAAGTTCAGGCTGGACAGCTCATCGTGACACCTGCAGCAGAGTCCTTGAAGTAACCACTGACTATATCACAGGTGGTCTATCAGATAAACATACTGATATGTATGATTTCTGAAAAAATCTAGTGATAGAAAATGTCTCACCAGCTCAGACATATTGTCCTGGGGGTTGTGTTAACACCTTAAGAAGGACCCAGTGCACCAGAATGCTTTCAGCAAGACTGCTGGTTTTAAAACAGGCTGTAACAGAACTGAACAACAAATTTTGTGGAGGAGTCTTTTGAGGAGAACAAAGAGAATATTAGAATCTACCTCTTGAAAGTTCACATAGAAAGGAATAAGACCAAGCTTTTTGGACAGCAGAGCAAAAAAGCCCTCAGATATCTGGTAACTGAGAGAATCACTTACACACCAGAAGGTACACATGCAGAGAATGAAAAGTGTGATCTTTGTGGAGCAGCTGGAAAAAAAACCCAACTTTGATTTGCTGGTTAATCAGAATGTACTGCAGAGAAATCAATTTAAGGATAATTTCATTTGCTATTTATTTCTGGCTCATATTTCCACAGGCCTGGATATATGCATTTCATCAGTCATCTACTCTGGAGAGGAATGGCATAAATTTCAACACATCTGCTATTTTTGCCTGCAAAATATTCAAAATTGTTTCTGCAGAAGCTATGGGCAGCAGTGGGGGACATTTATATAAAGAAACTTGGAACAATGGATCACTAGTGATTAAAATAAAAATGGAAATTACATTCTGGATGCAGGAGGCAAATGAGTATTGCATTTACAATGCTCTGGCATTTAGCATGTATGAACTATCATTGAATAGTTGCATTTTGGAAATTTTGAAACCTGGTTGTCTTTTGAAAAATGCAGATTCAAGCTTCTCATTTTATGCTAATGTGAAGAGGTGAAGGAGAATATCAGTTTGTTGAAACAAGTGAATTAGCATGTGAATGGGGCGTATTGGACTTCTCCCTCTTGAAACGGCGGCTTTCAAAGTACAAAGTAGGATTTAAATCTCACACTGTGATTTTTCTCTTTTCAGATCTCCAAACCGTGTTACTTGCAGTGCATTAATCGGCTTTGAGCCTGTACCCCATCAACTAGAGGTGCTGTCATTTTTACTAATAGCCATAATCGACAAATCTTGCAATCAAGGAAACAACCTGTTTTCTCTCCCCCTTCCTAATTCTTCTTTTGGATCTCACTTTCAGTTTTCAGGACTGATGGTTATGAAAACACTTGCAAAGTAAAAGTGTGAATGCCAGACCAGCCTGGACTCTCCTTCCTCACCAAATCCTTCTTTTTCAGAGGGCTGCACTGTCAGCCTTGCCAGAGAGGTTTGCCTTCTGTGCTGATGTACTCCTTGCAAATAAGATGGGCTTGCAGCAGTAAATTGCTGAGGGAGCTAGACTGCAGTGACACTGGAGAATTAGTGCTGCTAAAGGGAAGGGACTTGGGGAGGCAGTTTCAGGAATGTTTCCAGCACCCTGAAGACTAAAATCTCACAGCTCAAATAGCCAAATCTCATACTGCAACAAGTCAAGCCACCTTCAGCAGAGACTATGACATTTTTTGCTTATGTGAAGTAAAAACTCAGGAACCTCTGCTGTGAATGTAATTCCCCAATGAAAGCAAATTTTTGCCTTCCGAGATCCTCTCCTCCCTCTTCCCCACCCCCATTCCCCCAAATTAGCCATGGTAACCTGGCCTACTTTTCAAATACCTGTTTGTATTTGTGCGATGGAGTGCATGTTTGCTTTCCTTCATTGCATTTTACTTGCCCCTGATTAATGATTAAAGCAAAGCAAAACCATTGTAGCTGCCTCTGTTAGCAAAGGAGGGAGCTCTCAGTAAGTCTGCTCTGGTGTCATGACACCAGATCTGGACCACTCTGGGCTGCTCCCAAGCCAAGTCCTGCAAGTATCACTTGGCAAGATGTTCCCAGCTTGTTTTTATTTGCAATTGCATTCACATTATTTTTAGCACAACATTGTATTTGACAATAACGTGGAGATGCTCTGGTTTTAGTTCTCTTAATTTTTGGGGGTAATTGTAGTCTGAGCTCTGTAGGAGCTGGATGAGCCCACTGCAGTATCAGCAAGTGATGGCTAACATCCACTCGTGCTACACTGCCAGTTGGAAAGGTAGCAGGAGGTGCAGTTATATCAGGCTGCTTTAAAGGCTATAAAACTCATCTTTCTCCTGGCAATGCCAGTGTTTGCCTTTCTGACTAAATGACTGACTCCTTGATGCTACAGCTGCTTTGCTCCATAGGGGGAAGGTAAGTCACTCAATAAAACAAGTGTTTACAGTCATAAGATTACAAAGGTTGTTTATTTTTGTTTGTTTTTAAAACGGATGTGTACTTGTCTTATTGTTCTACTGGGTAATCAAGGTTTTCTAATCAGTTCAGTGAAAACCTTGATTCATACAGGATTGGTGTTGGTGCTGCCTTGTACTGAGATGTAGTGTCTCCCAGAAGGATTTATCGTAAGACATCTATAATCTTCTCAACAGAAGGCAATTTAGGTGGTAGCTGGTGGAAAAGACCATGCTATTTTTCAGTTGAAGTCACCCTGACTGTCTTTTGATAGTAACTGGTGTCACATTCCTAAATCTGCTTTACAGTTTGCTGATTTCAATGAACTCAATGTCTGCAATGGAGAATCAGAGAGATTGTTTTTACAGTAGTATTGTGTTTACAGTAGATGAGATCCTATAACATGGCTGAACAAGTCTCATGCTGAAAGGAGTGGCTCTACAATCCCTCTGGTTCCTTTGCAGCTCTAGAGAGGATCTGCAGCTTCTCTCCATTGTTTAGATAACGTGCAGGAAGTAGGACCACTTCTCTGCTTCTGCAGAAAAGCTCCCTAAGGTGGCACAGCCTGAGGCTGGGTTTGTGCCTTCAACTGGGCAAGGAAACATACCTGGGAAAGGGACTGGGGGAGATTGGGCTGCCCCTTGCTGCAGCTAAAGCACTTGTGGCAAGGTGTGAGCCCAATGCAGACATCAGCTGTACTCTCCACTTGCTGGACCTGAGGTTCAAAATTAGCTGGCATTGCAAAGTCCAGCCATTGCAGACAGCACACCATGACAACTCAGGACTGGCTTATCCAGAGCCATTAACTGCTGGGTGCCCTTCGATTCCTAAGCCTGAGCATTAGCAAGACTGCCGAGTGACTTTTGGCTGGAGTCAGAGCTGTCTCAGCTTCTAAGCTTCCTTGGAAAAGTTTCCCAAGAGATGTGTTAATCTGTTTTTATATATCATGAATGCTATTCTTAGGAGCTACCTTTGATTTGTTCAGTGTGGCAAGGCAGAATACAGAGCTGTATTAAGCTGAATGTTTTAAGTGCACTATTCCCACACACACTGCAAGCTCACATCCTTATACACACCTGCCTCACTTTTGTCTTTGTCTCTGTGTGAACCTACATCAAGTCATAAAGATTGAGTCTGTATTTTACTAAAAGAAAAAGAAGCCTCTGTGATATATATGTCCAGTGTATTGGGTTTGCATGTTGAGGATTTTGTAGTGGGAGGGCTACAGTGAGTTTCTGTGAAAGGCTGCGAGAAGCTTCCCCCATGTCCAACAGAGCCAAGGCCAGCCAGATCCAGGATGGACCTGCCACAGACCAAGCACTGGTGGTGCCACTGAGGTAACAGTGGTAAGAACAGGGAAAAAAATCTGCTCTGGGAGCAGCAGCAATTGCAGATGGAGGAAGGAGTGAGAGTATGTGAGAGAAACAGCCCCGCACACACACCAAGGCCAATGAAGGGGGGAAAGGAGTTGCCCTGGGCAGAGATTCCCCTGCAGACCACAGTGGGTTAGCAATCCCCCTTTAGCCCATGGCACACCATCTTGGAGCAGAGATCCACCTGCAGATCCCTTGCTGGAGCAGTTGGATGTCCAAAGAAGGCTGTGACCCTGTGGGAAGCTGGCCCTGGAGCAGGCTCCTGGCAATACCTGTGGAGAGCAAAACCTGCACTGGAGGGGTTTGCTGGCAGGATCTGTGACCCTGTGGGGGAACCACAATGGAGCAAACAATCCTGCTCCTGATGGACTGTTCACTGTGGAAGGGACCCGTGCTGGAGCAGTTGCCGAGGAACTAGAGCCCATGGGAAAGACTCACATTGGAGAAATTCATGGGGGACTGTTTCCTGTGGGAGTGACCCCAAAGTGGAGAAGGGGAAGAGAGTGAGGAGGAAGAAGTGACAGACAAGGTGAAGTGACTGCAGCCCCCATTTCCTGACCCTCTGTACCTTGAGGAGGAAGATAGAGAATTTGGGAGTAAAGATGATATCAGCAAGAGGGGAGTGTGTGGGGTGAAGGTGTTTCTGCAGAGAAGTCCAGGTCAAATTTGATACTTTATCTTATCTGGAAATGTAAGGGTCGGTAGTTGTGCTCCACCATGGGTAACAGCTGTAGCACACACAAAAGAGTCCTTTTGAGGTATAGGGTATAGATATCTGTGCTTGATTATGAGGCAGGTTCAGCCGTGAGTGCACCTGCAGGGGAATCTCTGCACTCTTTTTCTTTCCTATCACTAAATAAAGTTATCTTGTATTTAATTCCCATTTGTTATGCATGTGTAAGATCAGACTACCAGAAGTCAAACATAGTCAAGTGGTTAAAAGCTGGCTGAACACAACTGGAAATGGCTTCTAAAGGCAAGCATTCAGCAACCTCGATAATAAAAATGATCAGTGCTCTTCATTCTGCTTTTCAGTGTGTCCATCACACGCCACTCCAAGCTTCAGCTGAGAAGAAAGGCATTGAACTACACAAATGTGGTAATGTTGTTGCTCATTCGAGTGTGACAACCTCTTGTTTAGCATTCAATTGCTTAATGAAGTGTAAAGATGACTTTGGATCATCAGTAATTCTATTCTTATCCACATCCTTATCTAATCTTTCAAAGCTAATCCATCCTACAACAAACTTGTAGGTCTGAGTAATGTTGCAACATGGAGAAAGTAAAACTCCCAGGCTGTCAGGAATCTGCTTGGAATCCATTTTTCACCTAAGAGGGACATTTTATTACTCCTGTTATCTCAAAGCACTCATCTGCAAGCAAACACCAGAGCAAAAGTTTTCTTCCCACCCATGAAGCTGTCATGCTATGCTTTCCCACAGATCAACAAAATAATTTGCATAATAATTTGCCTAATAACATTTATGTTATGTTTTGCAGGTAAAACAGTTGAAAAAACTATTCATTTGTTTATCTTGCTAAATTACAGTATTTTCCAGTCATCAGCTTTAAGGAGGCTCTGTGTACAGACACAGGATATTTTGCCAAATGGTGCTCCTACAGAAATCACCAGCTGTTGGCAGCAGGTCTTCAAGGCTACTTGAAGAAGCCTGAATGGAGGCTACGACATTTACCAGGACCAGGTGCATGGATATGCCACACAAACATGATGCATTTGATTCTCCCTTGGACTGTGCATTTAAAGATAAATTAAAAGAGATTCTTGTTTGGCATCAGTATTGAGCTCCACTCTTTGCATGGATTTGAGCAGCTCCAACTGCATCCTGATAAGATTCCACCCTGTTAAGAGGAACTGGAAATTAGGGTCATGGTGCAAGAACTCCTGTACAATACCTACCAGAAAAGCCTATCTCTAACTCAAGACTAGTGCTATTATAACACTGACAAGTTTGCTGTTTAGCTTAGGGCTAATTTGCTATGTCAGTGTACATAGACATAACACTGTGTTTGGCAGTATCCTCATCTAGGCAGTGTGCACACTATTACAGAAAATCAAGCAAAATACGTATTGCTGTTACTTCAGAATCCAGCAAAAAGCAGTATCAGCAAGAGGTACATATTTGAAATCCAGGATGTCACAAAAAGTTTAAATATGACATTTAAGTTGAGTTATGTAAGCTAATTCAGTTTCCTTACTGTGCACTTTCAAATTAGTACCAAATAAAAAGACTATATGAAAATGAGAATAAGAAAAGCTTATTGGTTGAACAAGTGCAGGAAAATGTTTTTAACAGAAAAAAAATGGAGAAACTACAATAATTTGTTTAAACTTTAGATGGTCTTAAATTAAGACAAGAATATCCACCAATTCATATATAAATTTATAGAGTGAAAAAGCCCAATGAACAGTAAGAGCTGTAGGTTAATAAAATATATCAGGTCAGACAAATGTGATACCCAAACCCACTGCAATTGCCTGTGTGTTACATAAAAGTATTCTAGTGCACGTAATGCTTATTGATTTCAGAAAAGCACTTGATATGATACTGAATTATAAAACTTCTAGCATTTGGTGCATGATACAAGGAAATATAATGGGGTAAGAAGGAGGTTGATCAATGCAGAGGAACAAAGTAATGCATCAGTGTTCTCTGAGGGCAGAGTTGCTATTGGAACAGGGACTCTTCTCAACACATTTTCTACTGCCAAGATCTGGAAGAGGAGGCAATCAGAAAATGCACTTGTGCTTCCCTGATATTGTTTGGTTGGTTGGTTTTTGAGAGGAAAATGGCTGATGATTCATTACAAAGTGTGTATTTGGACTTAGATTTTTTAATTAACTTGTCTCTTGGCACAGTTTCCTCTGAAAGTGCAGCTCAGGCGCAGGAATTACACTCAGAAAGATTTTTATCATTCAGAAAGCTCCACAATGACAAGCATGACAGTTCTTCTTCCCAGTTGTTATGGGAGCTGAACTTTTACGCTGTTTTATTTAATAAATACAATGAAATTGATGGATTCTCAAAGAAGAATATTTTGATGTTTCTATAAAAACCGTGGTGTTTCCTCGAGGCTTTAGTTCTCACCTCATGGGTTGTAGTGAAACCAAAACACCCCAGTTATAGGATAGTCTATATGGCAGAGCTGTGAAAGTCCTGGCAAAGCTGCTTATCCAATCTTTCAGCCTGCTAGATAGGGTGTCAAGTACCAGCAGAGATGGGAACAACTTCCTGTGAGATTATGAGGTTTTTCTAACAAAAAGGGTGGTTTCTTCTTGAAGATATGAGTGCATAAAAAACAAATCTGCTATGCAAAATGAACAAAAAGTGCATTCCTATCTCCATGTGAAAAATTTCTGAGCCAAGACAACTCAACCCTGCTCCCCAGAGAGCAGATTTTATTCCATTTATCTGAGGATAGGAGAACTTCTCTGGCTGCATAGTAAATTTCATATAGCAAGATCAACTCCTTTTCAGCTTTTTCCTCACAACCCTTCTACAGGCTTCAATGCTGCAAACAAAAAGGTGCTGAGATTGTATACTTCAAAGGTAAAGATATGTTAGGGAGTTGTTACAGCAACTCAGTCTGAAATAATGTTTTGAGTTTTCCCCTGGAAGACTCTCTAACGAGGGGAAAAAAAAATTCACAGACACGCCTCTCCTACTAACGCCAAACTAGTTCAGTCCTTCTCCTCAAGGTATATTCTCAATCTTATTTTAAAGGACCCAGTGAAAACCCCAAAGTTGTTTCTCAAGTACCAGTGACCCTTCCTCAGCTGGTGTTCTTTCAAGCTCTTTCTGGCAAAGAAGATTAAATGTAAATCCTTGGTACAAGTGTACTGACTGCTGGTTAGATTTAGTTTTGCACATTTTAGATGCAAGTTAGGACCTTGCTGTGGGGTTTTTTTCTATGTTTGAATAGTAAAGGAAGCACCAAGACAGTCTTACAGGGATGAGGTTACTCTGGTGTGGTTCTGTGCCACTCGCTCATAGCTCTGCCTCACTGGCTCCAGTGGTTTCCTTATGGCAGAGGCAGGACAAAATATGGCAATAAGAATAATACTAAATTATTTTACCCTGCATTTACTCTCAGTCCTCTCAGTGGCAAGAATTTTTTTTCTCCTGCATGCCTTAACAATTTCTAAAGGAAAGAATCTATTAGTTTTTCTTCAGACATGAAAAGTTTTTTGGCTATTAGAGACTAATGTAGGTCTGTCCATTAATGCTGGACACAGAGATGGTGTCATCTGATAAAGAGCCAGCATCAGCTCCATAGTGACATCAGCTTTAACTTAAAGCAAATTACAGAGGGCAACTCTGCAACTAAGAAATTGTGGAGTGCATACTCTAAAGAAACCTAACACCTCTGAACCAGATAAACCATTTGACAAGCCATGGTATTTTTGGTTGCAAAGAGAGTCAATACTTTCTTCAACTTCCCAGCTCTTAGATTTGCTGAGTGCAATATTTGATAGTTCCAGATGGTTCCTTCAGAAAGACTGCTGAACTCTGCTGGTTATTTAAGATGAGAAACACTAAATGCAGTGACTACCAGCTTTTGTTTGCAAAAAACTTGGTCAAAAACCTTTATTTTCTTGGGTAATAGATGAGAATGGCTGAAAATGTACACTATGGTAGCAACAAGGTATAATACTACATGCATAATCCCAAATGCAAGAACTATTGATCCTCTGAACATTGTGGGCAACAGTCCTTCCAAAGTTACCCACCAGAGAGCACAAACACTAGGAAATGATAAATTAATAAAAATAAAACCAGATCCTTTTTTGAAATTCAAGAAAGCTTCAGAAAAGAACCTTATCCTTTTCTCACTTCATGTGTTCCCAGTGTGGCTTTGATCCACTACTTGAATCTACCCTTGAGAGCATATAATGGCAGGTAGGAAAATACAGCAGGGTTATTGACAAATATTAGTACTGTGAAGAGCAGGAATTTGTAGGAAATGTCACCCTATACTAGTTTTTCCTGTTCTGTGCTGATTTTTCTGTCGTCTTGTAAGAGGTGCTTTGGGGCTATAATTTTCTGTGTAAATTCTCTCCAAATAACTGTTATTGGTTATTATTATTGTTCGTGTTCCAATTGTATTATCCTTATTCTCACTGAGCTCTTCTGAACTTTAAGAAATAGAGGTTATATTAACTTCAATATAGGTTTATTTTTTTGGTTAAGAAAAAAATTACTATGAATTCCAAAAAGTCAATGTGTCTAGAAAACACTAATAACCATGTTTTCTTAGTCTACAGTTTAGCATTCCTTTTCTCTTCCTTTGACATCCATACAAAGAAGTTCATTATGCTGAATCCCCTGCAGCTAGTTTATATACCTACTACATATTCTGCAGTGAAATAAAACAAGCTTTGTTAAGGAGATTATGGCTCTGGTGTTTAAAAGGTCTGAAACTTTCACTGTGAATAAATGTTAATTGGGTGAAATACTACATGCAAAAGCTTTGATCTGTGAAAACAAACGCATGTAATAAAAAGGTCCAGAAAAAACAAGATCTGAAAATGTTACAAAAATGAATCTTTTAAAATCTCCATACCAAGTTTGGCTACAAATTTCTGTAGGAGTGAATTTCTAATTTTAACTAAGTGCTAAGAAAACTCAAACTTAGGGAGAATTTTATTTTCTGGTAACATAATTTTCTGGTTACTAGTCAGAGAAGGGTTTCTTATTTATCCCCTTGGCTCCATTGAATTAACATATAAAGACAAGTCCCATACAAAAAGCAGCAAAGGCTCTTCCATGTACAGTCTCTCATTAGGGCACACAGTCCCTCTCTTCCATTATAGCTAAAACACAAACCCAGGAGAGGCGAATTTTTAAGTACTGGCATTGAATCCAGTGGTCAACAGTCAGTGCTTGAAATTTCTGAGGGTAGGAAACACCAAAAAGCTTTGCTTTTGTAAATATTCCCTACATCACTTTCCCTGTCTCAGGGAATAACTCTGCAGCAAAACCTGATATCTCAGCTTTCCCCTCTGAGAGTTTCTGTGGTTTGTGAGTCAGAAGCATTGATTTTATACCAACTCCAACACAGAAAACCAAGAAAAGTTATTAAGGCAAGATTATTTACTCAGATTTAATTGTCCACTTCCTTTGTCACAGTGATGGCCCAACAAAAACTGATTCTGTGATGTGTCTGGGGCTCCCTGGGAGCAAGCCAGGGGCAGTGGGGCTGGGGGCTGCTCTCTGGGCCAGGACACCACAGGCACCTCGTCCTCAGTGCAGGGTTCTGGCAAGTGTCCATTCCAAGACCCTAATTCCCTTACAGGTGTTGAGGTTTCCAGTTGCCTGTGTGCTCACAGATTTTAACTGAACAAAGTTGTTCTGGTTACTAAATGGCCGTGTAAAAGTGGATCATCATAACCTCTTGGTTAATTCTAGTTATTCCACATTTGAATCTATCTGGAAAATATGAAAATAATACCCTCAGTAAAAGAGAGATTATAAAAACACCAGAGAAATTCAGCAGTGTTAGGCATTATCAACGTTTAAATCACATTTTCTTAAGGGGTAAAGAATTTCTTTCCTGTATGAGGGTAGAAGTTTTTTACATATAAACAAAGATGCAGGGGGGCTCCCGCAGAATGAGTTCAGGAAGATTTTCTGCACCAGAAAATGTTCAGAAATACATAAAGAAGGCAGGTATGAGGTATGAGAAATCCAACCGGTCCAAACAGCAGAACTCAGCTTATCATTTAATCCTATTGATCCCAGTGACATTTTTGTATTTTGCATGGATTATGCCACTAACTTCTCTTTATTTAGGCAGATTGTTTAAGAACTGGGTTTATGTGTACACTTGCTGCTGTCTCACACTGGTAAAACCACAGCCCTTCCCATGTGCATTTTATGTTCTCTCAAGCAAGTCTTGCAGGCTTCTTAAGCACAAAGCCATGAAGAGCTGCTGGGTGGGTTTGGGATTTGAATGTCTCTGAAGTGTGTGTTTGAACAGCTTTTGGAGAATTCCATCTGTTGGTTATATCATCAATTTCTTCAGAGTTGAGAGAAGCTATTGGGAGTCTGATAGGAAGAGCACACCTCTGTTTTGCAGTGACTTTGTGTGTGTCCTCACTGTGGTTTTAGTCTGTATCACCATAGACAAAAACAATTCCAATCTTTCACATGGGTTGGCTGACATAGGTTTAAGACATTTCCAAGAAAAATGACTCTGTGATGCTTTATATTGCAAAAATGATTTTGTGTTTAGAAAGACAACTCAATAGTTAACTTGTTGTCTTGCTGCTTCTTGAAGCTGAAATCATACTAAAATTACTTAAAAATGTGAAACATACATAAAATCAAGTGGCTTAAATGTTGATAATGAATCATCCTTTGAAGTTGCTAATTTCATCTTAATTTGGGAAATGTTGTTCCGTCTTTAACAAAAAAAGATATTGTTTTCTGCCAGATAATTCCACAGCTGATTTCAGAGTTATGCTCTAAGTGAATCACAATCAAATCTTGATGAGTATATAAAAAAAGTTTTAAAACACTTTTCCTCACCTGCCAAAAAAGCTTCAGAATTACAGCAGATGTTTCATTTTGTCAGTCTTGATTACACGACATGCCTCTTCAAGCCCGTCATTTCTATAAGCTGCAATTGATGTGATTTTAAAATACTTTCCAGTTCTTTTGTACATTAGGTCAGGATTTCTCTGTCTCAAATTCTGACAGAAAGGATGGAGAGAGACTTCTCATAACTGAAGAGTATTGGTTTCTTTTGCAAGTCGATTAGAGTGATACTGTCTTGTACCTGCTGAAGTTTACATTGAATTTGCTGGAGAAAAATAAGGAATTGGTCACCAGTTATTTGTCTTAAACATACCTAAACCACACCACAGCAAAACCCGGTCAGTGACTGCATTCAGTGATATGTTTTGATTCTCCAGTACCTGGCTTCACTTTTGATTCTACTCATCACAATTAATTTTAATTATATTAAGATGCTTTCTCAGAAAAAAATAGGACTTTTTCTGAAAATTTCAGCTATTATCATGCATGGTGAACTTCACTCTGCCAGCCTCACACCCGCTGTGTATACAAGGGCTGTATTTTGGCTGGAAGCCAGGCACTGTCCTATGGAGCAGCTGAGATATATTTATTGACCCATGGAAATCTGGACAGAGGCTGCAGCCAGGTGGGGGTCAGGCTCTTCTCCCAGGCAAGCAGCAACAGGACAGGAGGACATAGTCTTAAATTGCCAGGGGAGGATAATGTTGGACATCAGGAGGAATTTCTTCACAGAAAGGGTGATTAGATAATGGAATGGGTTGCCAAGGCGTTGCAAAATGTGGAATACGTAAAATTTGCTCAAGAAAGGATGTTCATTGATGTTTGATCTTTGTATATGTTCAAGCTTAATCAACAAAAGGGAGATTTAATCTGTGAAACAGGTAGCAGCTAGCAAGCAAACTGTCAGTAATGTACAGCTGTCAGAAAAACAACTTGTGGTAGAATTGTCGTGTGAAGGTTTAGGGCTTGACACATTGTGATGATCTCAGGTGGAGAGGGAGGTTAACAAAGCTTGGGGAGGGTGCCCACTGATAGTGGACACAAAGAATGCAGAATTTATGGGCCACAAGGTCATCTGGCAAAACTCCCAATATTAGGGAGAAACTAACAGAGCCAACTCAGCAATTGTGCAGCAATCAGCTCCAGCTGGGTAAGAGGTAATTGTGGCAGGGCGAGATTGGGACCTGGCTCACTGACCACCGACCCGGGAAACCCAAAGCACCTGAGCATGAGGGCTGATTGGGACCTGGCTCACCGACCACCGACCCAGGAAACCCAAAGCACCTGAGCATGGGGCTGATTGGGATCTGGCTCACCGACCACCGACCCAGGAAACTCACTGTACCTGAGGGCTGCTCAGCACGACAGGCGAGAGAATCAGTAACCAACAGAAGAATACTGATTAATAGCAGAGCTATGTAACTTGTTGCAAATGACCGCTAATTCTTTTGTTTATTAAAATGTATAATTAGTAAAAAGTTTTGATAGCTGGTGTGTTTGATTCATGGAATACTACTGAGCACCCAAGCTTGTGCAACCCTGGAAGAAAATAACATCTCCCTGGAGAGTATTATTATTGGCTTGTCACACAGCAGGTCATGAATCCGATCTTTGCGGACAACGCGGTGGCGGAGTCACCGTCCAGGGAAGCGTTTAAGGAAAGACTGGACGTGCCACTCAGCGCCACGGTGTAGCTGACACGGTGGTGTTCGATCGCAGGCTGGACTCGATGATCCCAGAGGTCTTTTCCACCCGACTGAGGGCAGTGATTGTGACTCCAAGGGCTGCCCGACACCCCACACGACCCTTACTCCGCTCCCGCTCCTCACACAAATCCCACTGCCCACACGACCCCTGCTCCGCTCCCTCNTTTTAGTCTGTATCACCATAGACAAAAACAATTCCAATCTTTCACATGGGTTGGCTGACATAGGTTTAAGACT
This sequence comes from Thryothorus ludovicianus, assembly GCA_013397245.1. Lineage (NCBI taxonomy): Eukaryota > Metazoa > Chordata > Aves > Passeriformes > Certhiidae > Thryothorus > Thryothorus ludovicianus. The sequence continues at coordinate 702,362 of VZTB01013241.1, forward strand.
TTTCCAAGAAAAATGACGCTGTGATGCTTTATATTGCAAAAATGATTTTGTGTTTAGAAAGACAACTCAATAGTTAACTTGTTGTCTTGCTGCTTCTTGAAGCTGAAATCATACTAAAATTACTTAAAAATGTGAAACATACATAAAATCAAGTGGCTTAAATGTTGATAATGAATCATCCTTTGAAGTTGCTAATTTCATCTTAATTTGGGAAATGTTGTTCCGTCTTTAACAAAAAAAGATATTGTTTTCTGCCAGATAATTCCACAGCTGATTTCAGAGTTATGCTCTAAGTGAATCACAATCAAATCTTGATGAGTATATAAAAAAAGTTTTAAAACACTTTTCCTCACCTGCCAAAAAAGCTTCAGAATTACAGCAGATGTTTCATTTTGTCAGTCTTGATTACACGACATGCCTCTTCAAGCCCGTCATTTCTATAAGCTGCAATTGATGTGATTTTAAAATACTTTCCAGTTCTTTTGTACATTAGGTCAGGATTTCTCTGTCTCAAATTCTGACAGAAAGGATGGAGAGAGACTTCCCATAACTGAAGAGTACTGGTTTCTTTTGCAAGTCGATTAGAGTGATACTGTCTTGTACCTGCTGAAGTTTACATTGAATTTGCTGGAGAAAAATAAGGAATTGGTCAGTTATTTGTCTTAAACATACCTAAACCACACCACAGCAAAACCCAGTCAGTGACTGCATTCAGGGATGTTTTGATTCTCCAGTACCTGGCTTCACTTTTGATTCTACTCATCACAATTAATTTTAATTATATTAAGATGCTTTCTCAGAAAAAAATAGGACTTTTTCTGAAAATTTCAGCTATTATCATGCATGGTGAACTTCACTCTGCCAGCCTCACACCCGCTGTGTATACAAGGGCTGTATTTTGGCTGGAAGCCAGGCACTGTCCTATGGAGCAGCTGAGATATATTTACTGACCCATGGAAATCTGGACAGAGGCTGCAGCCAGGTGGGGGTCGGGCTCTTCTCCCAGGCAAGCAGCAACAGGACAGGAGGACATAGTCTTAAATTGCCAGGGGAGGGTAATGTTGGACATCAGGAGGAATTTCTTCACAGAAAGGGTGATTAGATAATGGAACGGATTGCCAAGGCGTTGCAAAATGTGGAATACGTAAAATTTGCTCAAGAAAGGATGTTCATTGATGTTTGATCTTTGTATATGTTCAAGCTTAATCAACAAAAGGGAGATTTAATCTGTGAAACAGGTAGCAGCTAGCAAGCAAACTGTCAGTAATGTACAGCTGTCAGAAAAACAACTTGTGGTAGAATTGTCGTGTGAAGGTTTAGGGCTTGACACATTGTGATGATCTCAGGTGGAGAGGGAGGTTAACAAAGCTTGGGGAGGGTGCCCACTGATAGTGGACACAAAGAATGCAGAATTTATGGGCCACGAGGTCATCTGGCAAAACTCCCAATATTAGGGAGAAACTAACAGAGCCAACTCAGCAATTGTGCAGCAATCAGCTCCAGCTGGGTAAGAGGTAATTGTGGCAGGGCGAGATTGGGACCTGGCTCACTGACCACCGACCCGGGAAACCCAAAGCACCTGAGCATGAGGGCTGATTGGGACCTGGCTCACCGACCACCGACCCAGGAAACCCACTGCACCTGAGCATGAGGCTGATTGGGACCTGGCTCACCAACCCAGGAAACCCACTGCACCTGAGCATGAGGGCTGCTCAGCACGACAGGTGAGAGAATCAGTGACCAACAGAAGAATGCTGATGAATAGCAGAGCTACGTAACTTGTTGTGAATGACCACTAATTCTTTTGTTTATTAAAATGTACAATTAGTAAAAAGTTTTGATAGTTGGTGCGTTTGATTCATGGAATACTACTGAGCACGCATCTTGCACAACCCTGAAAGAAAATAACACCTCCCTGGAGAGTATTATTATTGGCTTGTCACACAGCAGGTCATGAATCCGATCTTTGCGGACAACGCGGTGGCGGAGTCACCGTCCAGGGAAGCGTTTAAGGAAAGACTGGACGTGCCACTCAGCGCCACGGTGTAGCTGACACGGTGGTGTTCGATCGCAGGCTGGACTCGATGATCCCAGAGGTCTTTTCCACCCGACTGAGGGCAGTGATTGTGACTCCAAGGGCTGCCCGACACCCCACACGACCCTTACTCCGCTCCCACTCCCCACACAAATCCCACTACCCACACGAGCCCCGCTCCGCTCCCTCTCCTTACACGAATCCCGCTCCCCACACGACCCTTACTCCACTCCCGCTCCCCTCACGAATCCCGTTCCCCACACGACCCTTACTCCACTCCCTCTCCCCACACAAATCCCGCTCCCCACACGACCCCCGCCCCCGC
>VZTB01013241.1:704930-791397 GCA_013397245.1 Thryothorus ludovicianus
GGGCCTGGCCCTCCTTCTTGCGTTATCCCCTGACACGGGTACCCTGGGGATGGAGATCAAAATAAGGGCTCCTGAGCTGACGTCTGGTGAGATTAGCGAGTGAAGGAGAGAGTAAATTAGTGGTCTTGAGCGTGAAACTTTAAATCTGCCCTGCAGAGATCGGCTTCCTTAAAGCTCAGGCGTGAACTCTTAACTGCACTTGAATAGCAGACCTGTTTGTGTAAAATTCGGGAGCACTTCAGGAGATGTTGCTGATGATAAATAGTTTTTTTTCTTTGCAGAAGCACTGGAATGAAAGCCAAGAGTGGCTTGTGTTGCTGTTTTAAAAACATGCCTCTTTCTAGATAACGATAAACCCGTATCTGTATCAGAGGTTTTTTGACTCTTGCTCTCTGACACGAGAGTTGTTGAGATTTTATTATCATATAAATATTGCTGGTAGAGTGAATGTAAAGGCCATGTGTAACATCGTGAAGCTTAACAGAGTGTTCCTTCATTCCCCTCTTACAGTAAGGGTACAAAAGGACAAAAATGTGCCAGCGTTCAGCCAGAAAGTGATTAAAGTGTATACAATTGCACAATTATGGCAATGGTATTAGTGAAAGAATGCTGTAAGTACAGAAAGCCAGTAATAGGCTTGCTATATTGTCTCAGTGAAACAGGACTTTGTATCATTAAAAAAACCCAACCAAAACCCCTCTTCTGCCCTTAGAGGAGAACCTGGCTAGGATCTGTGCTTTCTTTCTCTGGTCTCCATTCACCTGTTACCTCTTCCCCCCCCCTTCCTGTGCTGCTGGGCTTCTTCTCTAGCATTGGTGCTTCTTATGCTGTGTCTTCAGGCAAGAGCAGTGGCCTAAAACTTAGAATATCTTTGTTTTAGCCCTGGCGCTGAACAAATTGTGTCACCTTGGCACATTTGAAAGTTGAGTTTGTAAATTGTTGCTGTGGAAGTATTGGTGTTTGTGAGCCTCTTCAGTTGTGACTAAAGAGGTGTAAAGATTTCAGGATTTGCTTTAATGTCTTGGATGTTTGGACAAAACTTTGCTTTTGGTAAGGATTTCTGCAGTTCTTTGTTGCCTTGCGTTACTGTTTGCCTTTGGACATCTCTTCTGTGGCAGCCTTTTCACGAGGCTGTGTTTGTTTTAACTTTGTAGTGCCTATATTAGTTTATGGTCTTGTGATTCTCCAGAAGAAGTAGTTTTATTTTACGATTTTAAGCCTGGCTTATGTTACTGGAAATGACCAGAGTGAGAACAGGACGTTACAGCCTGGCCAGCTTTATTCTTTAGATGTGCTCCAGCATTGCCACTGGATGTGTCATTGGAATCTTCTGTGTGTGTGGCTATGTATTTAAGGGTCTTCACGTCTTAAGATTGACAGGAAGCTATCTAGTTGTTGACATTTAAAACCTCTGAATAAAAAAAAGTCTATGGTTTAGTCTTGGAAGGTCACCAGGAGTTTCTAAAATTAGTAAGTTTATGTTGTATCAACCTTGCTAAACCTATCACCTTGATCTTAATAAGTTTAATGGGCCACTTAACATCTCCACTTACTTACTCTTTAGTGCCTGTATTTATTTGGGAAAACTCAAGTAGGAAAATTACAGCAGTTTAAGCAAATAGATTAAAGATAGTGGAGTTACTTACCTGGTCCTAAATGTTTACAGCTTTGGGTAATTTCACATTCAGCTGGAGTCTTCATAGGCCTAGAGGAAAAATTTACATCAAAATGTAAGTGATAGGGCAAAAGTTTTCCCACGTGAGGTGTGGAAGGCCTGGAGAATATGCACCATGTCAGGGAACTGTGTTACTTGTATTTGAGTTAGCCAGAAAAGAATTTGCTGGTGCTGCAGGACACAAGTATTCAAGAGAGCAAATATGCCAAACAGAAGAAGCACCACACTCAAGGTGCAGTTCAGTTGTGTTTGTTCACTTGTCAGAATGTTTGATGGGAAGAAGACACTGTTTTGTGGTCAGGTTATAGCAGCTATTTAGTGTCTCACTTCAAAAGAAATGGTTCTTTTATTTGAGCTACGTGAATGTAGTGCTTGTTTTACAAAAACGTGACTGAATTTTTAACAAATGTTGAGGAAGAGTAAGCCCAAAGGAAATGTGTGAATAACCCTCTCATGGCTGTCTGATTTTATTGTCTGATATACATTTCTCATGGAATTTGTCCTTCCTGTGATTCAGGTTTATGTTAAGAAAGTTTTTCAACATGATTTCTGACAAGAGTGAAGCTACAATGTGTTCCTTATGTATTTTTTTTGTATTGGTTGTACTATTTAGACTAAATTGACTTACAAACTTGTAAAATTCTGGCAAGCTGGGAAAGAGAAACTTTGTACTTCTTGTGAGCTGAAGAGTCTCTTCAAAGATAGTTGGTGGCAATGCATATTGAGGTACAGCTTGGGCTTTTTTAAATTACTGCCTAGCAGTGTGGGTTGTATGGAACACAGTTGTGTGCATAGTGAGGCTGTGGGGGCTCTATTCCTTCCCAGTGATATAAATTAATGACGTTAATTTTAAAACTTTCTCTGCTTAATTCAGCTATTTAAACCACTGTAAGAGACAGTTTGTTTAAAGTAGCTTACTAGCACTGCAAAGCTGTGAAGCAAACCAGAGGGCAGAGTTAAAGCAGTGACACTTGGTTTGTGTAGCTGAGTCCTGCTTGTGTCCGTGTTCTGTTGAGCTTGCAGCTGTCCTTGAACCTGCTGTGAGTGTGTCAGAGGTTACTGTGCCATGGGCTTGGGACCTCTGTGTCAGAAAGTGAGCGTTCAGACTGGGCAGTATTTTCCTTTCTTTCTGTGTGTACACTTTGTTTGCACACTCCTGAATTCTGTTCAGGCAGTTGCTTTTGTTATGAAGTGCTTTTCCCAAGGTTCTTGTGCAATCTTGTTCTTTAGCAAAAGAATGACCTTCTGTAAATGTGCTTCAATATAAACAAATTTTGACCTTGTTTAATGCAAGCATGTCACTCCAGGTTTATCCAGGCCTCCACAATTATTCTGCTCTGGAAAAAAATACAAAATCTACCAACTGGATTCAGCTATGTACTTCCAAAGTTTGGTAGTTCCTCTGGAAGTTGTTTTGGTAGCTTTCCAAGTGCAGGCATACCGTAGTGTCCTGGACTAAATTAGTTACTAAAATATCTTTTCTGAAATGAACTTGTAAGTCAAGATATCATCTAACATTCAGGTCCATGCATCTTTGTACATTTTGGAGGCTAGACTGAGAAAAAAATACTCATTCTGGAGATTCATACTGACGGAGCATCTCAATTTAGTCTTGCTCCAACATGTGAAGTGGGGTTTGAGGAAAGTAGGGTTGCTTTTCTAGGCGTGTCTTAGCGTTTAAAAGAGAGCCCCAGAGAGCTCCTGGTGCGTGCCCTACAGCCCGTCCTTGGTGTGAGCCAGCCTGGGAGAGCTGCTGAACCCTGCCCCAGCTGGCAAAGCTCTGCAGGAGCTGCCTGCTCACGTCCGGGCACTTCAGCTGTCAGTAAAGTTACCGACAAATGTTTTGTCAAATGAATGGTTGTACTGCAAAGGTTACATTGTAATTAAACACAAATGAGGAGTGAAGTATAAATGGTGTAATCCTTTGATGTGCATGGGAGAGTCATTTGAAGCCGTGCTAGTGCTGTGTTGTGAACGTGTGCCAGGATGCTGTATTTGTGTAATCCTCTCATTGCTGCTGCTCAGCTGACCAAGTGTCTGAGACCTGTCTGAGGTGTATTTGTCAGAAACATGAAACACTTGCTTTTGGGGCATGTTTACTACTGAAGCTGTCCTGGCCAGTTGTACCTAGTTATAATCTAGCCCCTTTTTGTTTCATATTTCAAATGAAATGCTTTAGATGAATTGTGTACCTAAGGGATTAAACTTGTTTTTTTGTCAGCCCTTTGAACACATCATGTATTAGTGATCATGTACCATAGAGCTGCTGATGAGTTTGTATGAAAAAGCTGTGCTTGTGCTGAAGACACAAGATAGTGAATCACAGTGAATTCTTGGTGTGGAATGTGACTTAGGAGATCCTGATTTTGTAGGTTATAATCAAAATGTTTGTGGTGACTGCTGCAGTTAGTGGCATTGAAAAATATCACAAAGGTTGTAATTTAGTAATTTTACTGTACTGAGAACAGCTGAGCATGCAGCAGATAATCACAATGAGTGCATGGAACTGTTGTTCCCTGGGGCATATCTGAAGGAAAACATGATCAGTAGGTCCTTTTCATTTTTTAAATACAATTTTTGGTATGAAATTGTTTAGTTTATGTGGTGCCTATTAAACTTATCTGTCTTGGAGAAACATGTAGGCCTCTTCCAACATGATCTAAAGAGCAAACCAGGTGTCAGCATTGTTGTTGGTTGCTGCCCTTTGTACGAGCAGTATTAGATTGGGGTTTTACAAGAGTGTTTATGCTTCATGTTGCCTTCTTGGGAGAGTCGTGGATCTGAGCTGAAAGCCTGCCCCTGGAGAGGTACCTGGCAAATACAATTTGAACAGCAACTTGTGGGGGTAGGAAAGTAGAGATCAGAACCTGCCTTATGTCTCCAAATATGATTATTAATCTTCTTCTAGAATATGGCTGTTGGAAGATTTTTCTGCACAAAAAGATACTGGAGGATTTCTATTTTTTTTTTTTTTAATACATCATTAGTGGAGAGACTGCACCTATAGCATTTGCAGTTTAGGGCTAAAAGGTATTAAATAATTGCACACTATTTATTGGTCGCAGCTGTGCTTTTTCTGCTGTTCTCTGTGCATTGTTCTTAAAACCTTAGATTTGATTTAAATGCATCTTCAAAACAAAAATGTCCTCTTGGCATGAATGTTAACTATTGGTATGCTGACCACTGAGTGGGATCAGGAAAATGAGTGCTAATCAGGCATTACTGTCTTTTATTTTCATCTGACTGGCTTCAGCTTCCATCCAGCAGTTTCATTAGAGCTTTTGTTGCTAGGTTGGGATCCTTTAATGCCTGGAATATTTTCATTATATGATATATGTACATTCTGATGGAGTTAACTTTCTTGATTTTGTAAAGATAAATGCATTAAATGAACTATTTACAACCTTATGAAAATATCATGGAATGAACTTTTGTGGCTTTGCTGGAATTGTCAGTGTTCTTCAAATATGTCTTGTAGAGCTTTAAATAGATCCTTTTAGGAGTTTTGTGGAACACTGGAATAAAATAATTTTACTACTGTTTAGTTTTTACCTTGTAAGGCTGCCAGTGACAGCTGGATGTGCAAGCTGGGTTGTCTGCCTGCTTTTGTTCTTGAATTCTTTTGCAGTTACCACTTTCCATGTCCAATCCTTCCTTCCCTAGATTTGGGTATGGATAAAGTTTGTATTTCAGAACACTAAAAAGGCTTTTCTTTGAATGGACTGTAGCACTGTAAGTAAGCTGGAAGCCTTTTTGATGCAACTGTTATTTATAACCTGTTCCTATTTACAACTGCCAGTTGCTGCCAGGCAGTGATGTTCCAATACCATATATAATATTGAAGGGTTTTATAAGGCCTAATATTGATTGTTTTGAAGGTCTGGCAAAGTCATTGTGACTAGGTAACTTTGTTCAGCAGTCAGTATTGAACTGTGATATGACAGATATTTGTGTGTGGGAGTGCTGTGTAATACTAGATTGTGATGCATTTTGTTTACAGAATTATCTATATCAGCCACTTTCACAGGCTTATTCAATAAAGGAATACTCAATTTCTGTGAGTATTTAGACTTCATATATTGTGAATTCAGTGTTTTAGTATAGTTATAGTAAAAATTCCATAAATTGCTGTAGATGATCAAACTGGATCACAAGGGTAATTTTTTTTTCTTCCTAATAAAGCCTAAGCATTGAAAATTCTGCCTTCAGTACCTGGTTTGGCTGGCCACTCTTGCCTGTGAGCATGGGCTAGTAGTCTACAGGTGGGCATCCTTCAGCTGATGGAATTGGTTGAGTTTTGTTTCCCAAAGCAGCAGAAAATGTCTGTCTGTGTTCTGTTTGTCTGTGGACTGATCAGAGGAGCTGTGCAGTCCTCTGTGTTGGAAGCTGGGAAGGGAATGATCCTTCCCTGCCCATGAACGTGTCTGCATGCTTGAGCTTTGTTTGTATCCCCTGAAGATGCTGACACCAGCTGAGTGTCTTGGGTGAAAGAGAGAGGACAGGAGCTCCCCGTCTGCATGAGGCAATAAACTGTGCCAGTGGGTTTGTTTATTTCTTTTTAGCAAATAGCAGAAGCAATGGAGAATGCTGCTTGACAGAAATTGAGGGCTTGGGAGGCTTCTTTCTAGAGGGACAAAAATATAGGATTTGTAGCTCTTTAAGATCTAAGAATGCTTGGGACATATTTTTCTTCTGGCAACTGGTAGAAATTGTTGAAATGCCTTCTTTAGAGTAGATTTAAACTAGCAAGGGAACACTTGAAAAACTGTATTTTGGAACTTGAATTTTGATTAAAATGGACATGAATTTTGTAGTATTCCTTCTTCACAATGGAAGAACTGACAGGCAGCACTTTAAAAATAGCATAACTTCTACAAGCCAAGAAAACAGGCTGATAGGGTCTTTCCTAAGACATAAGGAGAAGTATAAGATGATCTGTCAGTTTGAGAAAGAGCAATTCTGATGGAGACAAAGGATAAGAAAGCAGTAGAGCAGTGTTACGATTTCCAGAAATACTGTTGATTAAAAAACATATGAAAGCTGGAAGCAAGGACATCTCTCTTGAGTTACAGTACAAATAATAGCCAAGGTGAAAAGTCATGGGATAGAAAAGCAGATAAAAAGATGCAGAGATAATTTATAGTAATTGGGGAGAATGCTGAAGTGAAACATACACTTGATGAAAGTAAGTAATGTTCAAGACTGTTGAATCCATCTTTGCTTTGGTCTTCGGAAAGAGATTAATTGTATCTAGAAACATAAAGGAAATCACAACTCTCCTCTGACCCAAAGTTTAGATAAGCTGACATATGTCTAGAGCCTCTTGGCTTTGTGGATTCCAGTGGAAGGAAATCAGTTCTGTGTGTTGTGAGTAGCTGAACACTTCCTTCTGCAAATGTGTGTGCCCTGGTGCAGCACAGCTCGTGCCTGTGGGCTCCATGGAAATCGTGAATGGTGATGGCCCCAGGGTTTTGGAGGTGGGAAAATGCACTGCTTATCTTTCAGAGCAAAGGAAGAGGAGGACATTAGAGTTAAATCGGGTTTACTGAAGTAGCTGAAAAAGAGACGAGCTAATAATGAAGTAATGCATAGATAAAGCACCAAGAGATAATCGGGTAGTCAAGAGACAATGGATTGTTGGCCTGGTCTAATTTCCAAGTTAATTTGGTGTGTGCTAAAGCAGTAGCAATAGGTGCTGTACCTGGCTTTTTATGAAGTTTGGCGCAGCCCCATGTAACATTCTTAATTAAAAACAAACAAAACTCGTTGTACAAAATAATGGAATAACTTCAAGGTGAGGTTGTTTTATCAGATGTTCAGTGCTATGGTGGGTTGACCCCATCCAGCAGCTGAGCACCCACCCAGGTGCTTGTTCCTCTCCTTCCACCTCTCACTGGCATGGGGAGAGAAGAGGGAGAGCAAAAATGAGAAAACTTAGGGGTTGAGAAAAGAACAGTTGAAGAAGTAAAGCAGAGAGGAGGAGAAACAAGTGCTGCACAGGCAGTCGCTCCCCATCCCCAGAAGCTGAGCTGTGCCCAGCCAGTCACTGTGTGATGGACATTTTGGGGGACAAAGCCAAGCAGTTTGTTATTGCTGGGCATGGCTGGTGTCATGTAGAACATCCCTTTGTGCAGCTGCTGTCGGCTCTCGTGGCTCTGTCCCCATGCAGCCCCTTACCCACCCCTGCTCCTGCCTGCGGGGGTGGGCACTGAGGGCAGGAGGGAGGGAAACCTCTCGTGTGCTGTGCAGGTCCTGCTCAGCCACGGCCCAAACACGGCTGTGTCACCAAGGCTTGGAGTGACAGCTCCGAGGCACAGCCCCTGCTGGGCACCGTGGGGGAAACAGCTCCAGCAGCCAGCTCACACCAGTGTCCATGAGCAGCTCAGAAATACCCTGCAGTCACTGAGACTGCTGTGAAGAGTGAACGCCATGGCTCCAGTCCCCCTGAACTCAAATCTGCATAATCCATCATAAAATCAGGCATAGATTTAGGAATTGTTTTATCTAATTCCACAGTTACTGTATTAGAACAGCTTTTCTTGTTGCCAGTTATGCTTAATATAATGACCTTTTTAAAAAGCCACCTTTTTCTCAAAACTGCTGAAATATTTTACAGGCTGCTACTTACCCTTTTAAAAATATTTGGGGTTTTGGGTTTTTCTGGGGTCAGTTAAATGTAATCTTTCTTTTTAGAAATATTAGATTGAAGGGATGAATTAGAGCACTGAACTGTGACTCTTGAGGTATAGTTCTCTTTTTGCTGATGATTTGTGTGCTATAAGAGGCTATTTTATTGGCTGTTGTTTCCTTTAAACCTTTCTATGTAAATGTGGCATTATCTCATTTTTCTTTGTTCTGTTTAAATTATTTTCTGTTAGTCTGTAGTCATTATAAAAAAGGTGACGCAGTATTATAAATATTTTCTCTGACTTCATTAAAATAGTAGGCTTGTGCAAATTATAATTGGTGTTTTTCAGAATTAGATTTATGACTGAGTAGAGAGAGAAGAAATTTTGTTTGCTAAAATAATTTACATTTTAACTGCTACTTATTTGGTTTAGTCCTTGTTTCTGAAAGATTTTTATAGACTGCAAAAACACCTTCAAACTCTGATAGCTAGCAATGACATAGAGGAATCCTCTAATGTTTTTTGTCATGTAGTTTGTTAATTATCAGGGGTGTTTTGAAACAAGATGTTTAACAGTCAATACATTTCACCTCAGTAAGACTGAAGGGAAACTGGAGCATGTGGTATTGGCAGTATTTTTATGTAATTGGTTTTAACTGTGTGAGTCTTTGCTCATAAATGTTGCTTTTATTTATGCCAGGGATTTGGAATAGCTTTTTCTTTGGCAGGTTGTCAGGAACTAGAGGATAAAGCAGGGATTTGTATTTTTCTGGAATGGTTAGAGAGAATTATGGAAGTTTTTAATAAAGGTTAGGAAGGAAGTTGTCAAAGTTGTGAGAGCTTAGGGAGAATGTTACAGATTTGAAACATCCAATTATAATCTTCAGTCTGAAATAGATTTTTACCTCTTATGGGTGGGAAAGGTGATTATAAGACCCGAGGAGCACAGCTCAGTGTTTTGTGGTCAGTTTGTGGTAACAGAAGCTAATCAGACCATCAAAAGGGGAATAAGGTTCTTTGGCTTGGTGCTTGAAGCCTCATTCTACATCTGGGGGATGCCCTTGGCAGTGGAGGCAGGGCTGCTGTGCACCCCTGTGCTGGGCTGGCTGCTCCTGCTCAGGCCTGCTGGGAGGAGCTGCTGCAGCCTGCACAGCCACGCTCTCTGGGTTTGGTCTGTCTGCTTTAGAGGGCCTTGTGCCGGGCTGGGGGAGTTCTGAGATCAAGAACCTGATCAGGGCTGTGGTTTCTCCTGAGAGCATTTTGGCTCATTGCCTGTCATTTTCTGTGGGGAGTGCCTGTGATAATGGCGAGACACAGCTTTGCTGCTGAAATGATTCAACTTTCAGCCTGCTCCCAAATTGCTCAAAGGAAATACAAACTTAGATCTATATGTCTAAAAATAATGCAGCCTGTGGGTAGCTGGTTGAATGCCTCTGCATTTAACTTTATAGATACTTTTGATTATTTTGTTATCTCTTGGCAAATGCATTTAAATACTCAAAAAATTATTTTGTAAGGACTGAGTGGTAAGCAGCTAAACATTAGTTTTAGATCAGGGAAACTTATTTTAAAATTTCATGCTTTTATTTTAGTCTGGGTTGTTCTGTTTAACAGCACACAGTGCTGGTTTACAGCTTTGACAAGTGGTTTATCTGATAATCCATTCCTCTTGAGAGGGACAGACATGTCTTCACTTGGGTCTTTTCTGTGACAGGAAGGCTGTGGCTGTAGGAGTTAAAATTGATAATTGCACAGTGTTGTGCATCTGTTAATTCCTCCTGTTGCTCTGTTCCAGATCAGCAGTAAGTTAAGCTGCTTTCTAGCACAGTCGGTTTCATACAGGGCACCATTTACTTGAAACAGCTTACTGGAGTTGACAAGTTATATATTGTTGTTATTATTTGTTATTAAATTAGTGTGTAGCTAATATGATAGTAAATGTAATGATTCACTCTATGTTGAGCTGTCCTGCTGTGCTAAGGACAGCTAGCTGACATTTTTCTTTACCTGTGTTTATATGAAAACATGAACTGACTTTTTCTTAATGGTATTCCTAATTGCACATAAGACATAAACCAGCCCACTCTTAGGGGTTTTGGAAATAAGTGGAGATAAAGTATTTTTTCTGTATACAAATTCAAGAGTGCTTTTTTTTATTTTTTAACTTCTTAAGTTCAAAAGTCAAGACCTTGATTATGAATGGGATTTAGTCTGGTCATTTAGACAACAGGATATAGGCTAGTGTATTCTCCTGTGTGAATACTGTGCTGAAATTTTCCTTTGGAGCAGAAAGTGAGCATTGCAGTTGCCCTGCCAGTCAAAGAGCTCTTGAATGTGGTATTTGAATTGCATAAATTGGAAATGGTTCATTAAGGTCAACTGTTTCAGTACTTCAGCCCTTGTTTTATCCATATGCTGTGGCGTGTGACTGTTGGAAAATTTAACTGGAAAGTTAAATAACATGTGAGCTTCCTAGTTTGGATTGCACTTAGCACAGAGTGCAGATCAATGGCACACAGTGGTAATAACTGAATTCTCATCTGTGAACATAAACCATGTAAATTGAGAAGACTCAAGCACTCCTGTCAGTGTGCTTTGCCTTAGGCTGAAAAAGCCCAACTAGTCATGGGAGTTGGACTGAAGAGGAGAAACAAGTATTTGGGAAAGATTGCTTGCAGACTTAAGTTCACTTGGCTTTAGGTTGCTTTTCTGGCAGCTGTTTGACAGAACTTGATTGGTTTCATAAAAGCCAACTATAATAAACATATAGTTCAGTAAGGTCTAAAAAATATTTTTTGTTTTTAATTCTTCAAGTTTCATTTTTTTAAACTTCAGAATTTCTCTGATTTCCGTGCTGACATAGAGCGTATCTCTTAATATGCCAAGTGAAAAGCATGTCCTTAAAACAGGACACTTGCATGAAACAAGGGTTGGTGGAAGTAGCCTTAGAGAGCAGTAATGGAACTTGGGCTAGAGCTTAATCTTGAGCTGAGGTAGTGTGGTTTGGATCCTTACGTTTCAGATCCTCTGTCTGCAGACTGCCTGTGTTGGAACAGCTGTGCAGGCTTTGGTTGCTATTCCGTAGCACAGCATGGTAGGTCCAGTTTCAAAATAGAGATTTCGTAGATGCAGTCTGTGGTAGGGAGTGAGGGTCAACAAAAGTCAACATCTCCTCTTATATTCTGTGTGTTCCTTTTGCACTTGCTTCGTCATCTTCATTGGGTTTTTCAAAGCCCTGTCTGGTAGCAAGCAAACAAACCCTGTATGCTTTTTGTGGCATTTGTGTTTTTAGTGCTTGGTGAAATAAATCTCTACAGAGTATGCTGAAAATAGAATCATTTCCATTGGGGCATAGGGATGATTTTAAACTCAGACTTGGTTTGCTGGGTTTTATTTTGTAGCCACATTTATTGGTACTGTGCAAGCATGGCTTTTAATAAATAGCCCATGTTCTGTAAATGGTGTATAATCATTGAAATTCAACTGTTCTTCTTAAGTTCTGTTTTCCTACCTTCAGCAGCAAGCTATTAGTTTTAGTTTGGCTCAGTCTGCTCTGATGCATTGATCTTTTTGCATATTCTTTTGAAGCTTTATTCATCATTCTGCTTCACTTTGTTTTGTTTGCCTATAGAGGAGCCATGAAATATTCTGGGAGCTCAAGAAAAGAGAGTAGATATGGTTGATTGCTCTTGCTTTCCTTTCTTCCTTTATTTTGCCTGATCTAAAAGCAGCAGTAGTAGTTTCTGATCTTGTTTTTATGGATTCTGGATGAAGTCCCTTGTCTCTGGTGTACAACAGGTGGGACTTTGCTTTTGAGTCTTAAGGTAGCACAGTGTCTGTCTCTGCTGTTCACTACATAATTAATGGAGAGAGCTCTGCCTGCGGTGCAAAGACTGAAAAAATCACCTGGTTTCTTCTTTTCCTGCCTCCTCTGACAGATGAGTTACTATTCAGAAACTACTGATGCTTTTGTGGTGTGACCTTGGCAGTCCAGTTGCAACCTGGGGAATGTGGCAATCATATTAGGTTTTTGAACTAGATAACTTTGACCATCATTGTGAAGGACTGCTGCTGGAGCCTGTTTATGAATGTGGGAATCTGGCAGCTGAACTGAGAGCATTGGAACCAGAGTTCATGATCTCATTTTGCATTTCTGCCCTCTTCTGCAGCAATGTGGAGGTTTGTGTAGAGCCTTCTGGATGGAACTAATCCTTTTGTGATGTGAATCTTGGACAGTACAGTATTGCTCTGGCAGTTTATAGCATTTGCCAGAATTGGATCAGGGCCTGCTGCATGTGTGTGAAAAGCCTCTGCATTGTTTGTGCCTCTTGTTGCAGGAACCAGAACAAAAGCTTTGTCTAAGTGAAGCTTTGCAAGAGTTGTCTAATTTGTTTTCCATTTCTTAGCAGTGGGGTAAAAGGTGAAAGTGAGAAACAAAAGAGATGATTAAGTGTTAGAGAAGAGTTGAATCCAGAGAGGAGAAAGGAGAGTAGTAGAGAAAACTGAGAGTAGAACTCTGTTTCCTGAGTTTCCTTTGAATGAAGTGATAACATTGATGTATAACCACGAACATTCCAATTTTAATCTTTTCCCTTCTTAGAAAGTTCTAAGAAGTTCTAAAGCATTCAAGTGTGCTTTTGTGACCTGTGCTACCTCAAAGGTTCTGGGTCATGTTTTATTGATGTGTTTTTCTTAAGTTTTTTTTCTCCTTCTGATACCTGTCTAGTTGAAAAGATGGCATGATTCATTTTTGGTGGAAACATGCAATATTTTTTCATGTCTGGAAAAAATTATTTAATATTAAATGTCATCTTCTGGGTGAACTTCTTTTTAAGTTTTAATGTATAAGTTTACTTACATTTTCAACTTAAACTTGTGCTGCGGCAGTCACATCATTCTTTGGGTGTATCATATTTCACTGCATGAGCAAATCCACCAACATTTACTTTGTGAACAGTGACCATTCCAAACAGCAGTGTTTGTGCAGGTACCACTCCCCTGAGTCTGTCGTGTGTGAGGCTGCTCCACTGAAGGTTGTCCATAGAATATTCTTCACTGACCTCAGTGTGATGTAAAGTCCAGGAGATTGCTGCTCAGATCTTTGTTTGACTGATGCATTTTCTTATTTTTACAATGTTGAAGGCTGTGTCTGTATTGACTTGTTTACAGACAAAATATTCTCAGGATTGGCATCACAGTTTATCTTTGGTTCTAGTTTTGAGCTGTAGGTTTGAAAATGGCAGAGAGGAGGCCATGAATATGCTTTTCTGTGTGACTTTTATGCAGGATAACTGATGAGCCCAGAGAGGTACAATTGTTCAGAAGGTTGAAGGTGAAAGAACATTTATTAAACAGTTCCTTTTTTTAACTCTGTGATGACACTTGACATTTCTTTCAGTTTTTATACTAGCTGTGCATGCAATAGTAATAACTTGAGGATTAACTCCTTCACAAATATCTTCTTCTAGATTTCTAGTCATTTTTCTGTAAAAGTAGCTATTACTGTGTAACTTAATTTATGCAGTCTATTCTGTGTTTTTGCAAACTCTGACTTGCTTCAGTGTTTCTACTTTTTGCCTGTTTCCCTGTGCAGATTTGCACTGCTTTCTCTTTGCAAGTGGTTAACGAAATAGGAGGTGATCACTTTTTTTCTCTTGAGTCATGAGAGAATTAGGGCTACAAAGAATGTTAGGCTGTGTTCAGTCTCATCTTATTTCAGAGACTGGATCAACTAGCTTAGTGTAATTTTTGGGCAGATGTCTACCCTCACCAGTAAAAGACATGCCTAAATCAGATCAGGTTGCTCACTTTTACAGTGTTTACCATCAGGAATCTTCTGCAAATAAAGAGTTGACTCTCCTGCAGTTTGAGTCTAATGTTGTTTGGTTCTTGATGGACAAGGTTACTGCTGCTCCTCTAGTGGACTGTGAGGCCCTGGGGAGCATTGCTGTGTTCTTTATTTCTTCTGAGGTAAATCCATCAGATCCACTCGTTCCTGTGTCACAGACTGTTTTATTGTTGTTATCTTGATTTCTGTTGCATCCATCTGTGCTTTTAGAAGATGTTCAAAAATTCCTGTAATTTACCAGTAGAGTGGGATATTTTATGTGTGCTTTTTCTTTATCCTGTTGGATCAAATTCTGGGGTAAGTTGCAGGAGCTGTAGGTATGATCTTAGGGTTTTTTAATCAGCTTGGAAGTGTAACTTCATTAAGAGTAAAAATCTGAAGATAATCTAGCCTCTTGACCCTGAATTAACACCTAATCCCTTAGAAAAGGTAATTACTTTACAGGGTTATTTTCTATCAGGAAGAATGGTGTGGGGTCGCTTTGTTCCCTGCAGCAGAACAGACCTGTAACAGAGAGATTGTATCCTGTCTGGTTTGTTCTTTTTGTTGCCTCTTTGAAAGAAACTTGTTTCAATGCCTGACTTGAGAATTTGGTCCACACAATGATTCCACTTAAAGCCACAAAAGTGAATTATTGTTCAATTGCAATCAAATATTGCTGTTTTACAGACAGTGGTAAACAAATGGTGGTATGTGCAAAATTCTGAACCCTGTATATCATGAGATGCCTTATTTTACTTTCTTCTTAACTTTGTAGGTAAGAAGTGTTTCACTTTGAGTCTTCTAGTATTTCCATTGTTAGTATACTTTTAAAGAATTTAAATTTTTGGAAATGAAGCTAAATGCAGCCCTTTATGCCTAGTGAAGTGTAGTTTCCACTAGGGCATGGAGTGACTGTTCTTTCCTCCATTTGTATTCACACAAAGGTAAGTGGGTCATTGTTTCATATATTTGTGTTCTCAGGTAACTTATTGAGGGTTGCAGTGTAAATCAAGGAGGGGTTATTCACAAACTTAACTTGCACTTTAACTCTGAGAGAGTGATTTCAAATTCCTTTGAACTGAAACTGGTAGATTTAGACTGGCTTTAGCCTGTGCTGTTTAAGATAAAACCCTGATGCTGACAATGTGTATTGACCCAGTTGGAGTCAGAACAAATCAGGAAAGATTGCTGTATATTTTGAAAAATAGATGGAATGACTAGATCAAAATTAAAGCCAGTCTTTGAAAAAAATTAAACTGTCTGTAGGCTAAACATGCAGAAGTCTCATTGCTGTTTATTAGAATGCTGTTTCTGGAAATATCTTTAGAACTTAGACTTACTTTATCGTACATGCAACTATAATATAATTTATAATAAATTTTGTTAAGAAAATATCTAACATACAGACTAAGGGATTTTTTTACTCAGTCTGATGTCCCTTGTTCTAACTGAAGTGGTTGAAGGTGTTGCTGTGAGGAACAGCAGCCAAGGAGCAGTGTTAGGGCAGAGTTTGCTTTTGCCTTGGAATCTGGAGGAAAGCTAATTATTGCTGCTCCTAGTGGGTGGCCATTCTCTCCTGCCATGCCCGTGCTGTCTGGCAGGCAGGTAGCTGACCTGATGCTAAATGCTGAAGCAGCTCTGTGGAGGCTCTCAGATGAAGTGACTGCAGCTGAGGAGCTGCTACAGGGACCCTGTGCCCCAAACAGATGGGCTGAACCTGTGCTGAAGCAAGCTTGTAAGCTGGGAAGTCTTAAAGAGCTTCCTTTCCTCTTCTGCACTGAACATGCAAAGGGACCCCAAAGGGCTCTGTGCCTAAAATATAACTGTACAACAGAGCAAGGCAGCTCCTTGAGATGAGGTGGCTTAGAGCTCTGGGGTGAGATGGGTTGGACAGAGATGTGCCCTTGCATGTCGGAGGAGAGGACTTGGGTCTCCTCAGCCAGTCCTGCTTGCCTGTAGCAGCTTTTGTCTGCCTTGCTCAAACCCATGAGCTGTGGATTCTTGTTCATAATGTTCTAATCTTCTGTATGGGCTGTCTTTCATTCTTTTTGCTTTTTATTGCCTGGAGAATCACTTGCTCTCTGTCACTCTTGGGAAGAAGCAGTTGTCTTTGTTCTGAGGGGTTTTCCAGCTCAGAAGGTATAGGCTGAGCTCAGAGAGTCTCTCCTGCTGTCCAGCCTCAGTATTTAAAGACCTGCTTTATACAGTGACTTGTGAACAAACAAGTATCTGTCCTTTTGTGTAGGTCAATTGGTGTCTGATTTACTTGAAGAATTGAACTCTGAAATCATTACTGTGCTTCAGAGGAAACAATGTAATGTCTTATTTCCTTTGTCTAATTTTGACAGAATGTGTGTATTTGTAATTGAGATGTGAAAATGTGAGAAGGTAAAATAGGTCTAAATGTTTACTGAAAGGACTATAATGGAATTGGTAGCACTGTCAGAATTTAATGAGCCCCAGATTGATGATATCTAAATGAGCAAGAAAAAAAAGGGAATTCCTAATCCTTCCTGCATATTCCCCAAGCTAATGTTAGGGTTTAGGAACTAATCCATCAATGCACGTTACCTATGCAAAAAAGGTGAAAACTCTGTGATTATAATGGGACTGTCTTAAAAAGTATCTCTTTGATTGTGCTGGTTGCATTGTACTTGAATCTTGCAAATTGCAAATCTCGGTGATTATGTGCCTAGCAGTGCTTTTAACACTTTCTGGTTTGCTTGAGCATAATTTATAGCTCTTACATTATGCCTTCACTCAGAAATTTTGCAGATGGTTGAACTGGTTATCATCACAAAAGACCTTTGCTGTCTTTCTAGATGAAAGCAGAATCCTGGCTGTTCATTACACGTACAACGTGGACTTTTAAAAAAATTTAATTTACTTGGATTCTTTAGAAATTAGTTATGATGGGACTTTCCCTACTTTTTAAATGATGCAAAGTACAAAAAACTGCTAAGTAAAGTCTGATCTTTCACCTAAACTACTTGGGCAAATGGCTTAATATCTTGTGCTTTTAAATATTTGCAATTAAAGTTGTATGGGTCTCCTTAATAACAACTTTAGTTTAAGATTGCTCTTAGTCGTGTCAGAGAATGAATGCTGTTGCCACTAGGTCTGCAGGAAGGTATTGTTATTTTGCTGGATGCATTTGTTTGTTTTCTGACTGTATGGTTGGGGGCACTTTATGTTTTATTTTCAAAATACTAGCCTAGGTAAAAATGTGTTTTAAAAGTAAAAATTAAAGATCATCTTAGCTGAGGCCTTTCCAAATGAGAATATGGTGATAGGCACTGGACTTTCCTTCCAGGTGTCCAGTGAGGATCTTAAAGGCTGGTTCTAGGAGTGATGGCCTGTGCTGGTCTCACCAGGTGCTGGTCAAATGTTAAAGTACTAAAGGTTGAAGAACTTGTGACATGAAACATCAGCAAATTGTTGTCATTGTCCTTTTGTTTTCACTCCTTACCCTCTCTTTTGTGTGCAGCATTTACTTTTTGAAAGCTCACTTCAGTATAAAAGTTGTATGAATACAAGCTAGTATTTTTGGGTCTTATTTCCAAGTAATGTCAAGTATTTGATTTTTGATGAATTTTGCCTCTGTGATAAGAGATTTTTGTTTATGGGAGAGAAAATGAGATGATATGAAAAGTGGAAGAATGTCAGACAAAAGGGTTAAGCTCTAGGAAGGTAAAACTTTAAAATGTATCTCATGAGTGAGAGGGAAGTAAAGGTGAGTACTGAAATTGCTTTAAAACTTTTTATTTTCACAAGTGTTTTTTTTTTTTTTTTAAAGCTTCTAACATTAGGAAGTCTAAAATTTGATCTGCTGCATCAGATTTTGCATGGGCATCTGTTTCTCCTTCCTTCTGCCAGGTCGGGACAATGCCTGCGAGAAGACTTCGTACATGTTCCTGCGGAAGGAGCTTCCCGTGCGCCTGGCCAACACCATGAGGGAGGTGAATTTGCTGCCTGACAATTTACTGAACAGGCCTTCAGTAGGGCTGGTACAGAGCTGGTAAGTTTAAAAGAAATGTGGATCGAAAAGTCAGTGTAAAACTAACGCTGTGTGCATTGTTTTGCTTGCAACAGAAAATGGTTGAATGCTTCTGAATCGGTCAGTTTTCTGCTTTGAATTGTTTATACTGTGTTTTGTCAAATGAAATTTCATTTTCTTCTGTCTAGTGTTGAGTGTATGCTCCAATCTGGATCTGAACTAAGGAGTTATAAGTTAGTAAAAACGTACTGTTGTCTCCCAGGTGATTAAAATGAGTCTATAACTTCCAAGAGCAAGCTTTTTTAACATTCCTTACTGTATTGCACTCATGGCTTCTTGAAACAGCTGCTCTTTCCCCTTATTCTTCCTTTGTCAAAAATATTGAGAGAAAATTAAAACCTCATCTGTTTTTCTCACTGCTAAATCTTTAAAAGCATAACCTGGTGTTCAAGGGAAGTTTATGGAACGGGTCAAAAATCTGGTGTCACCCAGTAAACATCATTCTCCATTTTAATAACTACTGTGGATCCAAAGTGGTTCGAAGTCCTGCTGTCTTTTCCACAGTAATTAATTTCTAGCCTAATTCTGTGTTTGGTGAGATTTAGAGACTGCTGCCTTGGATGTATTAAGCAGTAAAAAATTGTTGTTCCTGGAATATTTATTGTCCATTTACCTGTTAATACTTTTCCAAAGACTTTCTGTAAAAATGTTTTTGCAGTATACAACAGAAGTCTTTATGAGTAGCAGTTTATTTAATTGTGAAATTAGCTAATGTTGTAGGCTTGTGTTAAATTCAGTCATAGCCCTTGAGCCAAGAGCTTCTGTGCTGACTGTACATTGACTGCTGGCTTGGGTCTCCTATTTATCAAGGTTCAGACTTTGAAAATATAAATTAGGATATGTGGTATTGTGTTTTTCTTTGCAAGGTAACAGTGGATGTCTTGGTGACCACTTCAAGTATAGTGATGAAGTGCTTCAAGTGAGTGTAAATGCTGTGAAGCCACACAATCACTTTGTGGTTAAGTGGCAGCTTGCAAGGTTTGAAGGGTTGTCTGTCTGTCTGGTGTCACTAAGTCATTAAGTTGTTATGCTTGTAGAAGAGAGTAGATAATGTGCAGACCTTTTAGGCTTTTCTGATCAGGTTGACTTGTGAAGCTGTCTTTAATGAAATGTGGATAAATAGATGAACGAAGAAAAGGAAATAACTTTTCTGTGGTGACTGCAGCATAATACTTCAGTCTAAATGTCTGTGCTGTGGCTTGTGCTCCTGCCCTGCCTATACAGAGCAAAGCAACATTTGGATCCCTCTGCAAAGGAACTGAATGGGTGCTCAGAGTGGAGGGCCCCTGCAGAATTTCTGTTGAAGAGATCTGGGGACTCGTGATGATCTCTATGGCCACAATAGATACTACTGATTAAAAAAAGAAAAGAACCCCAAAACTCCAAGTGAAAAAGGACAGTATCAAGTGTTACATGACAATGTGACTTGCACTGTCACAGCTGTAGACCAATAGTTATCTGTTGGATGGGCTAAAATACCAGACTGTAATGTCCTGAGGAAGTTGGGATGGACATCAAGCCCAGAGATGGGAGTCTGAAATCAAAGTGTTTTCCATACTTTTCTTCTAATTTTGACCCATAGTTAACTAAGAGTTTTTGTGGAAAGGAGTATCTTCATTGAGATTATGTGGGAATATTTTTATCATCATATGTCAAAAATAAGAAGAGTAATTGTAGCATTTTCTCCCCCTCATTATAGGTGTGGACTTTAAAGAAGTTTTAGTTCTTACTTTTCTGTTTAGAGGTTTTTAATTGCTTAAACACTTACCTGTAGTTTGTAAGTCCTGATGATGAACCTTGGGCAAAATTTACTTCTAAATCGATCTTTTTGAAAGGTTTTATTAACTCCAGTGTGAATGTCCTTGAGTATTATACAGTTATGCTGACAGCAGGTTTTGAAACACATTTGTATTTTCTTAACCTAAAGCTTAGAGATACCCAGAGTGAGAATCCTGAATTTTATGTAGTAGAATAAATAAATACAAATTTAGTTGTTCAGCTGTTCTGTGAACTTGTACAATGAAAAAACTCTTCTTGATGCACTTCAAAACTACTTTAAGAGAATCTTTTTTTCGAGGGTCAGATTTCACGATCCTTTGTTTTTGCTATGCCATAGGTTGAGAAAGCTTGGCAGTTCATTAACAGGGAAGCAAAAATCTGTTGTGCATTTGCCACAAGTGAGCAAGATATTTAATTCCTTATTTGCTTTATATATTGATCTGCTAATGTTCAGTCATTTATATAGTCACAAGCATGTTTGTTTCATTTTCCCTATGATTTTACAGTAGAAAACTTACGTTTTTGTGTGCTTTTGGTAAAGCTCCAAATTAGCTGGAGCTTTAATATTTGAGTTCCCGATCTATTCTTTAACGCCAAAAATTAATACAGAAAGGTCCTAATCTTTGAGATGGGTTTTATTAGATTTTTAAATTAAGGTGGCTCTGTAAATAGAGGAGTAAGAAATCAGCCCTGCATGGATCCTTTCCCATCAATCCTCTCTGCTTCCTGCCATGGAACATTCTGGGTTTGGTCGGTTTTCTCGCCCCTTGTGCTTCCCTTGGGAGGCAGCCCGGTGTTGTTGCTGCCTGCTGCAGGCAGGGCTGTTGTCTCCTTCTCCAATCCATCTCCATGGCTGTGCTGGAGGCACTTTGCTTGCTGTGCTTCGCTGCCTGTCAGATTTTACAACTGATTGCTTGATTGCTCTTGGGAAAGGTGCTCTGTTGGTTTTTTCCTTTCTGGGCTCCTCAGCCTGATGTGTGCAGCACTGAGGAGAGGCCACTATCCTTCCTTGGTACTGCTCAGCTACTCTTTCCTGAATAAAGCTGGCATTACCTGGAAAGTAAACCAAAAATAATAGTTCTGTGTTTCAGTAAAGGTAAAACATCAGCCCTGTCCCAGTTCAGGTTCATAGCTTTATTTATGTGTATCTTTTGCAAGGAGTAGGGGAGGAATAAATTGACTCAAGACAGTAACACAGGCTGTGACCTGCAGTGATTCCAAACAGATCAACAACCAGCACCTGGTTTTTAGCTTTTCAAAATCAATGGCCAACCTGCTTGATGGGTGATCTTTTGGCCAGCTTTGAGAGGGCACTATAGCTCAAGTGCAGCTAGGATACTGAACATGTGGCAGAATTGTTTAATAAATGATATGGTCACCAATGTGATGAGGGGAAATAGTTACAATAAAGCATTACAATGGATAAGGTTAGAGCTTATAAAATATCAAAAGTAAGCATGAGATTTGCACAGTATGTTACTCAGTTATATGGAAAATTAATTTTATTTAGTCTTGGACAAATTTCTCTATTTTTTTTTAGTGCTTTTCCTTAGAAAATGCTATAAATTTCCATTTCTCTCTTGGGAAAGACCCATTAGAGAAATAAGTACAATTTGGTGATTAATAATTTTTTTTTCTCTATTTTCTACATTGAGACTATATTAACAAGATTGTGTTACCATGGAGATTTATTTTATCATTTTAGTGCTTTGGTATTAAAATGATTGTAAAGGAAAATCTTAGTGAAATACACATCAGGGAAAAAAGCAGAAGTATCTTGCATGAATTTTTTAAGAAAAAAAACCCAGAGCTGACATTATGGGCTTTTGCAGTGCTTTCATGTATGAAATGTGCCATTCTAAAATTACTGCATTTGGCAGATTAACAAGAATTCAGTCTGCGTGGCAGTAATTAACAGAAGAACAAGGCAAAAGGGTGCCTGAAACCAAAGAGCTTGCCCAATGAATTGTAGTGTATTGTGATAAAAAATTAAATACCAGAAAGACAATATGTTTGAAGGGCATTGACTTTGATTTCTGCTTTTGATGACTCACCAAATATACTAAAATATAAGTGACATTCTCTTTTTCTCATATATGCTGGATTTTTATTTTTTTTTTAGATTTGTATTCTGTATAGTTGTATTGACTTATTAATGATACAGCAATCCATGCATCATTCTGGTACTTTTTCTCTTGTTCTTTCTGGCTGGTAATTGTGTGTGAATTGTGTTTAAACATCACAAGGTCTTGGTTTTCATTGCTTGATAAATCCTTCATTTATCCTTCTCTGCACCTACAATTCAAATTAAAAGAAAATGCAAGGAAGTAGGTGGATTATATGAAAAGGGAATGACTTTTTCACACACACTTTTACAGGAATGAACTGTACTGCTGGCTGCTTACCTGTCCTCAGAGTGTAATGGTGGTGGTCATTAAGACCAGAGTTATGAATTTCCTTTTAAACATGTTTTTTCTTAATTTCTTCAATTTGAACTTTTTGGGAGAGAAGGAGTGGAGTGAGGGGCTGAATTTGGGGTACAAACTGGCAATCAAGCTTGCATGAAAGGAAAAGGTGTACAGCATTTGCAGCTCTGAGTGCTATTCACAGACTTAAGACACAGGGTATCACAATATCCCAGACTGGCTGATGTACAGTGGTAGGCACTGAGCTGTGGGTTAGGGGTGTTTGACATGAAGTGAATTTTTTCTAGCTTGGTTTAGTCACGGGCTTGGAAGAAATTTGGGTTAACTTAGGTTTGAAGTTCACGTTTTCTCTGAGCCAACTTGCTGGGATACAGGTTTTGCTAATGAACTTGACTTCTGAAGTAGTATTTCCTTTACTTTAGAATCAGGAGAGAACTCTGAAGGAAAAGCATTGCCTGTTTCCATGATTTATTCAGTAATGGCAGGCAACCAGTCAAATCCACACAGTACAGAAATCAGGTATCAGCTACCTTCAGTACCAGCAGCATTCATTGCTGTTTTATCCTTGTGTTTGCACAGGATTGCTGATATTTGACATTTATGGTAGGAGGTCTGTATTAGAAACAACCTGTTGTGTTGCTCCAAGTTTGGTGGTGTCTTTGAGAAACAGGCCTTTGATAATATTATATGATAAGTGGGGGTTGAAGAACATGTTCCTCTTTGAGTGAGCATGATCATGATTTAATTGTTGCATGTGAATCAGCTGAGTTCAGAGTGTGATGGTTGGGTACTGGTGCCATCTCTTAGTAGCATAAAGTAACATCTTTTAAAATAAGCAGTACTAGAGGTGTGAGCTACATGCCCTTCTTGCAAGTGACAGATGTTTGGGGGATTTCTGGAATAGTTCCTGATGTTTGCAGGAGGACACAAATGCACTGAGGGATAGGAGCTGGAGTTCCTGTGCTGACCATGTTGAAAATGCCCATGTCCCTGAGGAATGTCACAGTGACCTGTGGTTGCAGCTTGAAATGGGGGTGCAGTAAGTGGCATGTGGTTCTGGACACATAGACAACAGTGCTGTCCTAAGCTTCACTGTAGCTTGAAGATGCAGGGTGAAGTTTCATAGCCTTATTAAGCTGGTCTTAACATAGAGCTACTTCCAGAAGAGCTTAAGCACAGGTCTTTTTGTTGAGCTGGTCCAACCTACTGGGTAGGTGCTACTGAAAAGGGAAAGGCTTGGTTACTTGTGTTTCTTTTTCCTTGTGTAGGCTCTGTGGTTATCTTTTCTCTCTTGTGTTAGCTTCAGCTGTTTAGACCTTTCAATTAGCTGTTTTCATGTGCAAGAAAGGTTTGTTTGGTTTTTCATCTATTTCACCACTGCTGGGAGTTGGAGCTGTTGGCACACACGTCTGATTAACATCTGATTAGTGTTGATATTGTAGTTTGAGTGGCAGTGCTTAACCAGGAGTGAAGGGAGGGTGACATTGAAACCCCCCCTTGTAGGTGTGTGATTGATACCTTGTGTGATTTACCTGAGGAAGTAGGGGCTGTAGTCCTTAGAGCCCCTGGGTGCTGCTGAATGCATCCCCTCAGGGGCAATAGCTGCTCCTGGGGCACAGTCTGTACTGGTGTTGGGCCAGTCTCCTGCAGAGCAGCCTGGCCACATTCATGTTGGGGGCCTCTGCTTTGGGTCCTGCCGGGCTGTAAGCCTCAGTTAATCCCCTGTGAACCAAATGTGTGAACAGGAGAGAGCAGTGTTGTGTAAGAGGGGTGTTATAAAACCGAGGGGTGTGTCACAGAGGAGCTGTGGGAGTGTGTCCATGGGTGTGCTCTCCTGGAGTACTCCTGTGGGACCAGCGTGGTGCAGTCCTGTTATTGTGCCTTTTGGGGAGTGTTCCCCTGAGCTTTATTTTCAAAGAAAAGTTGGATTGCTCTCTGAGGAATATGGGAACAAACTAAAATCTGTACAGAGTGGATGAGCGGAAGAATCAAAATACAGGGACAAACTACCTGAAATTACAGACATACATGTGGAGAGGTTTTGTTCCTGTTAACTTCAATTTGATTTGTATAGCAGTTTTCCTGAATTGCAGACTGTAAGGTCATAAGTAATACTTTTTAACTTAATATAATATATTGTAGTAGTTTTCTTTCCCTGTGTTGCATTATCCCACTTACTTCCAGTCTTTGCAGAGAACTGTGTACTGCGCATCTATTATGTGACCCTATAGTCTTAAAAGTAAAGAAATTCAAAAGTATTTCAGGTTTAAGTGTTTTAATTATCTTTTTATAATTTTTGCTTATTTCAGGTACATGCAGAGTTTCCTTGAGCTTTTAGAATATGAAAACAAAAGTCCTGAGGATCCTCATGTTCTGGATGAGTGAGTAATTTATTTTTTTTAACAGTCCATTTAAAAATAATCTGTCTCAAATACCAAGTGGTTTTGTACTATAGGAAAATAGTTACCTTATTTATAAGAGCCAAAAGAGTGATCTGGAGTAGAATGTAGATATCTAAGTGCTTTTGAACAATATATTTTGTATTTATGCAGGCCAGTAGTTTAAGAAATGGCCTGAAATGCTTCCTCCAAGGCTGTATTGAGAAAACAACTTGGATGTGAGTCTATACTTGTGTATCAGATACCTGAGACTAAAATGTCATTTTAGTATACATTGAGCTTAGTGCTCTGTTATATAAAGTATGTAAACACATTAATAGTTGGATTTTTTTTAGTTTGAAAGCATGCTAATGTGTCAGTCATTGTTTTTATCTAAAAGCTTTTTTAATGGACTTAATTAGTGGTGTTCACCTACCTCGCTGAATAACATTACTTGAGAAGAAAGGAAAACTTAGCCAATTTTCTTTATCAACAAAATCATATTGAAACTGCCATTAGAATGTTTCTTTGAAATGTGTATGCATAAAACAGAAAAGAACCCCACGTGTGAGAACAGCAGGTGCAACATATGCATCAGAGACTTGAAAACAAAACAATGAAAACACACACACCTGTCCAACACTAGGGTCTGTTGTTACCCTGTACCTATAGCAGTCAGCTTTGTTTCAGGATATTTCTTCTTGCAGGTTTTTTGTTCCATTAATTAGCTTTCTTAGGGTAGTTTGTCTTTTGGATTTCTTTTTAAGCTCTGCATGATCAAGCAGTGCTTTATAGAGAGTTTCATAAAACATTTTGCTCTGCTTGTGCACCATGTAGCCTGTGCTGTGCAAAAATGGTGCTTTGCCTTCAGCAAACTTCAGATACATTAACTGTGATGTTACATTTGGTTAAACAAGGGCTTGGGGAAGTGCTGCATTTCAAGTGTTGTGCTCCTTTGGTTGTGAGCATGTTATCTGAGATCTTGACACTTTAGCTTTTGTGTTTCAACCAATACATGTAGGAGAAGTTCAAGTGCAGCAGTCCAAAGTTAGCTGCATGGCTGAGCTGTAGAAGGAGCCATAAGGATTACAGACTGACTGAACTGCAGTGCTATTGAACAAGGGGAGAGTAACCATTTACTCAGAGTGAGTACTGTGCTGGAGTGCTGCCTGCAGTTCTGAGTACTACCTTTAAATTAAAGAAATTAAAACACTCATGGACACTATAGATGTGAAAGGAACATGATTTAGAGACTTGGATAGTTCCATCTCTGAATAAGGCTGAAGGCATTTGTTTAGACTGGCAAAAAAAGATACTGGAGACACTGGAAGTCTGTGTGTGCCAAAAAAATAAGGTCACTATAATAAAGGATAATTGGTTGCTCTAACTGAAGAACTGGAGAATTAAAAAATGTCTGGTTGTTATTAAAGTTGAGAATATGTGCAGGGCAAAAAGTAAAGATTGTAATATTAATGAGAGCAGACTGAAGACTGTACAACATCCCATTTTAAAAGATTTTATGAATAGATTAGATAATTTTTAGTGACATTCTAGATATGCTTGTTCTGCAGAGGATAAATCGAAATTTCAACCATGTCTAGCTGTTCATTTGGTGATTCTGTATTTATTTGTTTGCTGATGACACAGGAATTTCTGTTTGTGACTAGTTTATCAGCAGGCTTTCCTTTATGGGATTAAGTTAACAAAACTTAGGTGTCTGTTACCCTTTGAGAAGGCATGAGCTGTCCTAAACACCTGAGTGAGCTTGGCAAATGTAACACAGATCCTCTTAAGGCTGTAATATCCTGGATGTGTGGGTTGAGGCAAGGTGGTTTTGTAGCTTCTGAAACAATCTTTGGTGTTCTGTATTTAGGTAACTGAATTTCAGCTTTTTATCAACTTTAAAGGTTGAAGGCAGATCACAGTATAATAAATAAATATATTTATAAAGGTTAATGAGTAGTTCTCTTTGGAGAACTATTTTTAGAGTCTCATAATTAACACATGAATTATCTGATTCTTCCTTATAGATGTAGCATTCTTGATATTGTTTCATGGCAACTGCAAATATTGTTTGTGATGCTCTATATGAGTATGGTAGAACAAATATTTTGTAATGAAGCAAATATCAATATAATTCAGGATAACTGTTTGTTAAAAGCTTTGAAATGTTGCAATTATTGTATTCTGTGTAATTAAGTGCATATAATAAGGATGCATGGAATTTATTGCTCCCTATTGGGCAATAAAGTTGGTGAAGTTCAGCTAGGGTCTTTGATAGTAAGAGTTGTCTTCTATACTGCAACTGGCTTGTGAAAAGAGATTAAAAATGTATTATCTGATTAAAGAGCAGATTTGGGTTTTTTTGGCAGTATTGGATAGGCTATCTAAGATTGGAAAGTCAGATTTACTTTCCTACTTTGAGACGTCATCTGTTCCTAACTTACTGAAGGCTATGCCATTTAATTGCATAGTGAGCTGTAATTAGAACCTTTTGAATATTTGCAAACTATGTCTTTCAAAAATACTCTTCACTATGTCCAAATGTATCTTATAATAACCCACAGATAACTCTAACAGATTTCTCAACTCCTGTGTCAGTATTCCATGTTGCTGCTTTCCAGCTCTATCCTACTTTTATGTCAGAAGCATATCAGTATGGTCAGAAAGTATTAGGAATGCTGGTAGTTAAATGAGCTGCTTTTCAGTGGGGAAAAACCCCACATTTCTGAGTTCATTTAAGTTTGCATAAGTTTTCTCTTCTTTTCTGGGTGCACATATCCTTACATATGGAATTTGAGCCATTTTCTGTGATTTTAAGTGTCTTTAGGGATGCATAAATAGAAATAGTTCTTTTCTTCAACCAGATGGGTTTGCTTGAAGAAAAACCTGGAAGATTATAAGATCTTTGTCCTTTGGACCAAAGCCTTTTCTGTGCAGGCAGTATCTGTGGGGTATCTCTGAGTACCTTCCCACCAGCAGCCTGTAACAAGGCATGGGAGCAGCTTCATCTCTTGGCTCCTTTCCACTGTCCCTGTTCCTGTGTGGAATGTGCTGTAGAACATTTTACATGTCAGTGTTCCAGGGTACATGGCTCCTAGTACAGAGCATCCTTTGGTCATCGAATGCCCAGCCTTGTCCAAGGCCTGTGGGATATCAGGTGATTGAGGCATTTCATGATGGCCCCCATCTCTTCTTCCTTTAGCTTCATTAGTGCCACAAGATGTGAGTCTGGCCCAGGTGGAAGTGTCTTTGTTCCAGTACCATCCCAGCAGCTGAACATGGTGGCCACCTCAGACACTCAAAAAACATGAAGAAAAACAGAGCAGTTGATTTTTGGAAATTAAAGAGTGCCTTATTGGGTTTCTGTCAGCTGAGGTGGACTTCAGTTTCTGTTCTGGCTGATCAGGGTAACTAGCAGAGGAGAGATGGGGAAATAAACTGATTGTTCAAGGAGGTTGGATAGCCACAGATGTGCTCTATCAATGTTGGCAGTAGTTCTTCCATTACTGTTTTCTAAAATGGTGCAATGCTTTTATCAGTTGAACAGAAAACTGTCCCCTGACTATTTGTGGTTTTATCACTGCTTGTCTGGGGAGGCTGCTCTGGTATTCTCAGACTTTGGGCTCTCTTTCTGAGTATTAGAGATGTCATCCATGTCCTGGCACAGCTGTGTGTGAGGCCACACAGGAAGTGAATTGGGAAATGGATGCAGTGGAAGGTTAGCCCACTTTGAGCTCTGTGCTCCCTAAAGTGTTACAGTGTGTGGCCAACAAAGGCAGAGTGTCCCTGCAGTGGAGAGGGTGAGTGGTTACAGGAATAGAAGCTTCTCTTTGCTTCCAGTGTATGANAAAGCTGATGTTTTCCAGAGTCACCCAACTTCTCTTTGCTTCCAGTGTATGAACTGGAGGGCAGATGGATATTCATGAGCATTACCTTCTAGTGAATGTTGGACAAGATCCTTTGAAGAGCTTTTTTTCCCTTGGCATTGTTTTAATGAAGCGTTTCAGAAGTGTTTCAGTTTCTCTGTTGCCTTCTGTTATTTAGCAGACCTTAGGAAGTCTCATTGCAGCATTGCCACATTACATTTCTGTCACTGTCAGTAGTATGGGCATTTGTCAAACTACTACCTTTTTGGTAACACAGATACCTTTTCTGAGGGATCAGGTGGAAGTTTTTCTGCAGTTCTGCCAAACAGTGTGGTAACAAGAGCCCTAAGATAAGGTGTCCATGCTTGGTGAAGGGTGCAGGTGGGCAGAAGTGTTGGAAATATCTGAAGATATTTCCCAGTAAACACACAGAGGTTGAAGCTGTGTTTTTAACAGTTGAAGGGTTTGTAAAACATGCTGTTCATGTGCTGTCAAAGGACCCTTAGTGCAGCCTTTACTCCCCTGAGTTTCTTTGCTGCTTTTTCAGTTTGTGGCCCTCTCAGGGGAGGGTGTGCAGGGGAGTGTCCTGGGGCTGGGAGCCACTGAGGCCATCAGCTGCCAGCATGTCTGAGATAACACGCACGAGGAACTTGGTAAACAAGGAACCTTCCTTTCTGCAGCATTGCAGTTAAAATAGTGGTTCTGTAAGCAGTTTGAGCTAAGTAAATATTGGAGTATGTCTGATTAAGAAGGTGCTGTTTGTTCCTTTTACATAATGTGAAATGCTACTTTAATTAGTTTTGAACTTTGATAGCAGATATACTTTCTAGTAGAGAAATCTTTGAGTGTGAACTTTTACCTCTCTTTCTGGTGATACTCAGCTGCCAGCTAGCACTGATTCAAAAAAGAGAAGCCATTCAGAAAACCCCCAAACCACTGCATTTGTTGCATTTAACAGGGGTTTTACTCTACTCATCTTTCAGGTAATACTATCCATAAGAGATACTAAAAAAATTCCCTTTGTCTTTATGTTGACTTTCTTATGCTTTTTTCTTGCACTGTGACAATAGATCAAAGCAGAATAAAATATACAGGTTATTAGGAAGTTAATTAATGAATGTCACAACACAAGTTATTTCTTGTATTTGCAGGATTTTTTAGCCTTCATTTATTTACCACCTGTGGTATTGCCTTAAGTATTCTTTTGTTAATACAGAAACCACTGAAGCTCACTTAACTAAAGTAGCTTTTCATTAATAATTTTTAATTTGTCATACCAACTGCATTATGTATTCTTTGTGGTTTTGAAAATACACAGAATTGTGGACAAAAAAAGTAAGTGGTAAACAAAATTTTCAGAGCTGTTCTGGAGTATTCCCAATTAATCCCATAAACAGTTTAAACATTCCTTGATCTGGTCTCCCGCAGTTTAAGTACAGTAAAAGCTTTGTGGCTTTCAGGGGTGTAGCAGGTGGAGAGACTGTAAGGAATGGATTCTGATTTCTGCTCTGCTACTTTAAAATGTTCCTATATTCTTGTGTTTGCTCCTTTAAAAGCATCTGCT
Organism: Thryothorus ludovicianus; assembly: GCA_013397245.1. Lineage (NCBI taxonomy): Eukaryota > Metazoa > Chordata > Aves > Passeriformes > Certhiidae > Thryothorus > Thryothorus ludovicianus. The sequence continues at coordinate 735,137 of VZTB01013241.1, forward strand.
TGATGGAAGCATGTGAATGTGAATTCAGTTATCTTGGAAGATGGAACAGGGGTTTGTCATATCAATGCAATAACGAGGCATTCCTTTATTTTATATTTAGTTATATGCTGACTAAGCTTCAGCTGTGATTTTGCTGGTCTGCAGCAGATAAACCTAAGCCCTTTGCCCTTTGGCATGCTCTGTGCATTTAAGCACTTTGGTAGTGGGGTATCAGTGAACAATTTGCCCTCTTGGCATCAGGTAGATATTATGGATAGTGAAGGTATTTAAAAACAAATAGCAGAGCAAACAACAGTTAGGAGAGAGTGTTGTCAGTTCTGTTTCAGATGTGACTGTAAACGTTGCTTCCAGCTCTGCTCTTCATTAGGGTCTTGTTGCTCAGAAACAGAGAAGCAGCACAAGTACAGCCAGGCACGAGTCTCTAGCATCACCTCTCAGAGGCAGCAGATCACACAGAGTCAAGACTCAATAAACACAAAACTCTATAAACCTTTTAAGCATTAAATGTTCTAAACTGCCCAGTCAGCAAGACTGGTAAGTGAGAGAACAATCATTCTGTACTGTGGTAGTATTTAGAATGGGGAATTAGGCAGTTAAAACTTCCCCTTTTCTATACTAGACAGTGGTGTTGAAAGACTGCTGAACTATTTGGTAACACAGGCAAAACCTGATAGCTAGTCTCAGGATCAGGAAATAACAGTAAAAAGGAATCCTACGTTGCTTTGCAGCTGGCAGTGTGGAGTAGGAGAAATTATTTTAAAAGTGCATCACTTGTTAAGAATGGCATAAAAAAAAATTACTGTCTTGACTAAGTGGTGCTGAAAAGGAAGAAGACATCTGATTTAAATATGTTGACTAGTGGCTGATCTTTTTTACTTTTTGTGCTCTTTGTTCTTTCCCTTGCTCATTTGCAGGGGGATTGGACTAGATGACCTTTCAGTTATTTCTGTGATTCTTTCGTTAGCTGGTGTATATTCTACTTTTGGTAAAAATAATTAATACATTCCTTTTCAGTATTCATTATAAATCTATGAAGAATGTTCTGTTGATGTTTTTTGGAAAAGGATCTGTAGAGTTGCAGATACAGGCATAGCTGAACAAGTCTTCCAGCTCTGCTTTCTTTGGAAAGCTGCATTTCACCGTTTGTACTGTCTAAAAAAACCTTACATAAACATTGTGGTGTTAACATTAATTTAATATTGGAGAATGTAGCTGAGTTGAGTAGTATTGATTTTCCATGTTTCCATTTTAGAAAGCTATTAATAATTGTTATTTCAAGTTTGTATGGGTTTGCATGTGGGGGGAAAAAAGGATGAGTGCATTGAACATCATCGGTGTTGAGCTGCCTTGGCAGGAGAAACAGAAATCCTCCAAGCTGTTTCAGAGGAAGTGCTTGTCAGAAGCAATGGGAGTGTGATCCTAAAAGTTGCTGAGCTCCAGAGAGCTCCTCTGTATTCGCTCTGCCATCCAGTGGTGTCAGAGGAAACTGAACAGGAGTTCACAGTTACCTGGCCTGGGATTTTAACTCAGCCCAAGATATGCCCGGTGGAGGAAACGCATTCAAAGTTCATTGCATGGGTAGTGGGGCTGGGAAGAAAACACGAATTTTTCTGAGGAAATTATAAAGGGTGGTCAGGTGTGTTTCCTGAGTTTCCATTCCAATCTCACAGCTACTGTAAGCAGTTGCAGGGGATGACAATTACAGTATGCATATGAGTGCAGTGGAAGAGAAGCTTTTGCTATCCATCAATGTTGAAGAGAGATTAATTTAATTTCAAGGAATATTTGGGGCTCTAAATGCTTCTCAGATCTTGTGAGTGAGAGGTTGATCAAATACTTCTCTTTAAATAGGCTTATTTTGGTACTATTTTTTTGTATTTTCTCTCTGATATTTTGTTATTGACTGGGAGGCATAGTAAACAGATAATATTGTTAGGCTGTTATTGAATTTAATTTTATTTCTAATGATCTGTTTCTAATTTTGTTTCTTGCAGCTTTTTAGATGTGTTAATTAAAGTCAGGAACAGACACAATGACGTGGTTCCAACCATGGCACAAGGGGTGATTGAATACAAGGAAAAGTATGGCTTTGATCCATTTGTTAGCAGTAACATCCAGTATTTTCTAGATAGGTTCTACACCAACCGCATCTCTTTCCGTATGCTTATTAACCAACACAGTAAGTAATTGCTTTTCTCTTTCAAAACTCACTAGTTACTCCTTGTAAACCTGAATATGAAGCTTTGTTTTGTATTTTTTTTTCCCTTACTCATGACTATTCTGTGCTAATTATGGCAAAAGATATACTGGCAACTGGTTCATTTGGTACTTTGCAATGATCAGAAATGAATCCAAAGCACCAGTGTGCTTTCCTGTAGAATTGTCAGTCTTTGTTAGTGTGGCTGTTGCTTTTTAGTCTGTTGGCTTGGGAAGTGATACATGAAGTATTTTTAGGTAGTAGTAGAGTAGCTGTATCTTCCTGCTCACAAAGCTTTCAACATAGTTTGTAGAGCTCATATTTATTTTACAACAAAATACAAAGATGTTGTAAATTTTGAATAGGTTACATGCTATACATACTGTTTTTTCCAGCAAGTTAACTAGACTTTCTTGCCTTCTAAAGAGGTTGAGTATTTCTAACTGAAGTTTTAAATTATATCTCTTGTCTTCCCCATCTTCCTATTTCCTATTTATGGATAAATGCTGGAATTAGTCATCCTTTGTCATTAGGTTCTGTTTCATTTGTTGTTACTAATAAACTCACTTTTTTATATTCATATTACAGAGTGAAGGGAGTTACTTGCACAGCTCCTATTAACCAGTATGTGCAACCATGCAGAAAGTGATCTGTGTAAAGTTAAGGACAGTCTTCTGATCTGTTTTAGTGTGCCTTGTGCCTTTTAGCTCTAGAGCTTCATTCTCTGCTCAGTATTCTGCTTTTCTGAGCTCTTAGAAATTGTTATATTCTACAAATAATGTGGATGCTGGAGTACAATGTGTTTTACTACAAGTTGTGTCTTTCCAGTAACCTTCCATGTGACTAACAAACACCTTGCTGTGTGTGTACAGATAACTTGAATGTGGCAAAGCATACAAAATGAGATATATGTACAGCTTTTTCTTTACTTGCACCTGGGCAGAGAAGTGACAGACATAAAACCAAGTTAAAAGGCTTTCATAGAAGAGTTCTAGCAATAGAATACAAGCATTTTCCTAATAGAATTCTTGGGCTGACTGCTAGCATAATTTACACTAATTTTAAAATATTAAACTTGATTTGTTGAACTGAACTAGCTTTTCCTATGGATCCTCCTCTTTAACTGGTTGAAGCTTAAAACTGCTTGTAGATGCTTAAAGTTTAGTTAACCTTGAATAATGTTTGTGTGCTAGTGGTCTGTCTGTGATGGCAATTATTAATCTTGAAACACTGAAGAAAAAGATAATGGGAAAGCAGAATACACACCCAAGTTTTTATGTAGTTTGCATTCCTGGCAGATTGTTTCCTGCAGCACTGTTCTCCAGGACAGTGCCCAGTGTGTGAGCTTGCTGTGCCCAGGGTAGGAGCAGCTTTCAGATCTAGACTTTTTCTCACTTCATGCTGCACCTGCTTCATGTCAGAGCTCACTAACTTGCTAAAATGGCAGAATATCACTCCTGAAATCAAGTACAAAAGCTTCCTGCTTTGAGAGTCTTCTTTAAACTCTTGGAGAAGGGTCTGGTACTCACCAGACTTGTACAGAGAGGGAGTGGGGATCATTACTGCTGAGATCCAGGGAGAAAGTCGAGTGAGTGAGTGAGACCTCTGTGCCAGCTGTGAAATTGCAGTTTAGGTGAGTGTAAAAGGCTTTTAATGATCCCTTACAGTTCCACAGCACTTTTTACTGGAATGTTTTCATTGTTGTGAGTGCTTCTATTCTGACATACCAGTATGACTGAAGTGTTTTACATTTTAATTTTATCTAATTCTTTATAATCTGCTTTGAAATGTGTATTTTCACCTTAACCCTCCCACATCACCAATTCTGTTTTAACTAGTCTTAACTGTAAAAACTGAAAATAAAAAAAAACATGAGGGAAGATGGGCAGTTAGACAAGTAGTCTTCTTAAATGAGGATTCTGGCAATTCGCTGGAGTGTCTTTTTACACAATGATGCAGTATCCAGTAAATCTCAGATACCATCAGATTCAAACTTTCTGGTCTGACTCAAGGGTAATAAATAATTTACTACCATTTCTTTTTTATTTTAGCACTTCTGTTTGGTGGAGATATTAATCCTGCTCATCCCAAACATATTGGAAGTATTGATCCTAATTGTGATGTGGCAGAGGTGGTTAAAGGTAAGATGAAGTTAATATTTTTGTTACTGAAATCCCCCAGCTCCTGCCAGCTCTGTGCCATCAGGTTCCTTTTCCTGGCAACCAGGCTATGAGTGTGCAGAGAAAAAGGGATTAGCTTCATGTTTGTAAACTGATGCTCCAAGTGACTGTTGTGTTTGTGGTCTTTCACAGGGAGGATGGATACTGCTGGTCATCACTAGAAGATTTTGATAAATGAGTGTTTGTTCTGTTGTTTTGTAGATGCTTATGAAACAGCTAAGATGTTATGTGAACAGTACTATACAGTGGCACCTGATCTGGAAGTTGAAGAATTCAATGGTAATTATGAAATTAAACTGATGTATGTAAGAAAATGCATTTCTTGTATCTGTGATTTCTAGCTTTATTAATTAATTGTAAGACTATGCAGTTACTTTTGTTCTAATGTGTCTGCATGGGCACCTGAATTATAGTTAATCATCATGGTATGTACTTCTTTATGCTGAATGCAGAGTTCTGTCTGTCACTGTCACTTTAAAGAAAACAAACCAAGACTCCTCATAACTGAGAAGGAGACAAACCTGCCTTCTAATCTTGTAACAGAACTGAAACTTGTTTCATTCCAAAGTGTGCTTATAAAGCCAGGAATTCCACTGACACTCTCAACACAGTGGTGAGCCCTTCTGTGTCAGATGACAGAATTCGAATTTTTATTAGGTAGTCTATGCTTTAAATCCTATCATAAACTTCTCACATGAAAATCTGTTTAAAGTTGATTGCAGACATGAAAATTGGATGACACAAAACTGATGAGACAGGCTATGTCAGCATATTGACTATTTTTTGTTAATTATTGACAAAAGGGAGCTTATTTTTTTTTAGTTAAAAAAAAAATAATTCAGTGTGATCTTCTCCCAGATTTTGGACAGCAACCAAACATAAGACTAGGATGATTCCAAACTTCAGCAGAAGAGTTGCAAATGTCTCAGAAATAAGTAACACTCAGTTGGGCGAGTGTGATACATGGAATATGTGTTGCTCAAAGTACTACTGAGCAGTGTAGAAGCATTTCTCTAGACAAGATGATACTGTCAGCAGTGATGCATTGCCTCCCATCTCTCCCAAAACCAAAGGGCCAGACCTTCCCCTTTTAAACCAAGGGATTCTCAACATAAAAGTACTGAGTGTTGTAGCAGAGGAATCAATCAATGCAAAATTCATCTGAAAGCATAACTAGAAATACCCAACAGTACAGAAAGGAAGTTGCTGGAGCTAAAAAAAAAAAGGGAATAAAGAATTACCTGTTTCCTTTAAATCAGCTTATTATCAATGTGAGGAAAGCAACTTTGCAAATTACCTTCCAAGAGCAACAGTGACTCATTTTCCATCTCTGTGCCTCAAGCAAGTGTGAGTCAGTTTGCCTTGGTTTTGGTGAAGCCCAAGGGAATGGGAGTATGGACTGACACAATGAACAGAATAAAATATCAAGTTGCCTTGCAGAGCATTGTTTTGGTCTTCTCCTTTTCCTAGGAGTTTTCACTGCCATGTCTCTTAAAATAATGACTGGGATTATTAGCAGCCCTCAGTGCCAAAAGGAATGAAGCTGACTCCAGTCATGTTCTTTGTGTGTGTTTATCTTCCTGGAATTTATGAAGCAGACAGTTCGAGACTTCCCTTCAGTCTGTACTGCTGCTCAGTCTGGCTCTCTGTGGCTGAATAATTTAGTGCCAGCAGATATTTGAATGTTCAGGGATGACTTCATCTTCAGCCCCAAAACTGTTCTGGAATGTATTAAATGCAGCTGTATTATTTCCTGCCCAATCAGTCAATGAGCACTGGCATCCAGAGCTGTGCCAAGCCTTGCCCTTCTGCTGAAACACAATGGGACAGCAGTGGACAAACAATTCAGTGATGATTTGGAATATGGAAGCTGTGATATTGTTTGAAGTATATTTGAAATTTTTTGTGAATACTTACATTTTGTGTGTGTTAACGAAGGGAAAATATGTAGTTGTTTTTAGAATATTTAAACAGTGGGTTTTTCTTTAGTTGAAGAATCTTTTAGTGCAGCAAATATTCTACTTAAATAGTATGTGAGCATATGAAGGTTTCCCACTTGAACAGGAAAGTTTTCTTGGTTAGCATACACTGTTGTATGAAACCAACCAATGCAAAGTCTGCTGACTGGATGGATTTGGAGATCATAATTATAATGTGTTCTTTCAGGTGATAGCAGTGACTAAAATGTATGTTTTACTTCATGGAACTAATTTTCCATGGGGGAAATTAGAACATGCTTACATGTCTATGCCTACATGTTCGTGTTAGTCTGGTAAATATAAAATACTGTTTTGAAGAAAAATTGTTTGACTTTTTTTCTTTTTTTTTTTTTTTTTTTAGCTAAAGCTCCAAACAAGCCTATTCAAGTAGTCTATGTACCTTCTCATTTGTTTCATATGTTATTTGAATTATTCAAGGTAGGTTGCACTTGTTAAGATTTGGGAGGATTTTATGACCCTGTTACTGTTGAAATTGAGATTGCTTTCAATTACAGCTCTTGAATGTTTTCCTTTCTTAAGCTTACTCTTAAGTTTCAAACACCCTTCACTTGTTTAAAAGCCAGACTTAACCCCCTCTCTTGTGACCTTGTATACTTAAAAACTGCCTGGTTTCTCACTTCTCCTGTTGTGTTTTTGTAGCTTTTTGATTAACTTAGAACACTCATGGCAGTCTAGTTTTGCAGTGCTGGAATATTCATAACCTTGCAGTTTTTATGAGCTTGCTTGTTTATTGTATATTTGAGCACTGGCTAGGATCAGTGTCTTTATTGTGAAAACAAGCCCTGTATCTTTGAATAGTGTAGATGACATGCTTTGTTTTGGTTTTGTGTTTTCTGAATAATTGGAACAGGAGTGAAAATGGAACATGTGAGAACTGTTATATGGTTTGAAAGAAGAGAGGTCTCCAAGTGGTGCAGCTGAATGACAGAAATTGAGGGGAAAATTTCTATTTGGCCAAAGAGAAACTTTTCCAAAGTCCTATTTTTTGGGGTTTGATCTCTGACTTTTGCCAACTATGTTCATTTAGGTCTTCTCCCATTTTGCTATTTGTAAGATTAGTTTTGGGGCAGAACTGATGAGAATTTGTGTAGTACATGTGAGTATGTTTTTGGTACAAGACACGAAGCAGCCTGAAGCCAGTAAGTTGTAGCTGTAAAGAACTGGGAGGGGCTGGCAATGGAAATTCTGTTTACATTGAGTCAGATTGACAGATGGTAGCTTAAAAATTATGTGACCCAGGCTTTCTGTGGACATCTGTGGTGGGCATCACTGTTGGTGTGGTGTGTGATGGAAGTGAAGGATGTTCTCATCTTGTAGATATATTTACTTGATTTCACACTGGGAGGGAAAAAAAAAGTCTTGCTTCTTTTCTCTGACTATATAAATAAAAGTTATGTATAACAAGTTGTAATGTAAAAATTCAACTGGGCAATTTGTTGATTTGATGGCACTTGAATTTGTGTTAAACACAGCATTTTCTTGTACACAACTGTAGGACAGAGTAGATGCTACAAAATAAATTCAAATTCTAACTCGTCACAAAAAGCTTATATAAGGTTAGAGTCAAAGAGACTGTATTTTCTTTTATCTTCAGAATTCAATGAGAGCTACAGTGGAATTGCATGAAGGTAAGAAAGAAGCCTGTCCATCGATCAAAACCTTAGTCACTTTGGGGAAAGAAGATCTATCTATTAAGGTAAATGCCTAAAACTAATACCCAGCTTGCAAACCTGCTAGGTTTAGAGTGGCATTACTTTTAGTTTGAAAAGCAAATTAATTACTGTATCACCTCCTTCATATTCATTAGAACAGAATGTTTTCAGCTGGGAAGGACCTACAAGGAACATCTTGTCCAACTGCCTGAGCACTTCAGACCTTAGCAGTAGTCAAAGCAGGTTTGTTAGGGGCAGTGTCCAAGTGCATCTTGGTGCCTGACAAACTTGGGCCATTGGCCATCTCCCCAGGAAACCTGTTCTGCCCTTTCACCACCCTTCCCACACAGAAATGCTTCCTCAGGTCCACTCTGAACCTCCCCTGATGTTGCCATTTTGCTCTGTTCCCACATTTCCCATCACTGGGTCCAGGAGATGAGATCAGCACCTCCCTCCCCCATTCCCCTCCTCAGGAAGCTGTAGACCATGGCAAGGTCACTCCCAGCCTTCTTTTCTCCAAGCCAGACAGCCCCAAAGTCCCTAACTGCTCCTTTAGTATTTCTAAAGCAATTTAGATAAAACTTCTTAATGTTTTCTGGGTTTTTTTCAGAACCTTGTTTAAAACTCTTTCATTTTCATTCCTTAGATAAGTGACCAGGGTGGAGGTGTACCTCTAAGAAAAATAGACAGATTGTTTAACTACATGTACTCAACAGCACCCAGGCCCAGTCTGGAGCCCTCGAGGGCTGTGCCTTTGGTAAGTAACTGCAATGTGTATTTAAATGTCCCTTTGCACCACTCTGATTTTACATTTCCCTTCACAGCAATCTGCTGGATCAGGTTTTCCATTGAGGAAAGCAAGTCTAGCATTGAGATAGCAAGTCTATCCAGGCAGAACAGGAGAAAATGAATTGTTATCATTACGTAGTCTATGGAATAGAAAATTGCTTTGTCGTGACATTACATTCTTGGAAACAAGCATAAAAAACCTGCATGAGCACAGTATTTTCACAGGTTAATGGGCAGGATCCTTAGTGCTGTATTACTGAGCAGGTGAATGACCTAATGAGCTCCTCTTTGGTGTATAAATTACTGCTAATCCAGGTTTCCTATCATGGGTTTAAAAAGTGGGCCACACTGCTCAGCACTTGAGAAGCACCTTCCGGCAATGCACAAGCTTATACTGAGGCTTGAAGATAATTTTTCTGTAAGTTATGGACTGTAAAAGCACATCAAAAAACATTCCTGAACCTGCATGGGGTATGAACATACTTGGTATATTCCTATTTAATTGGAAATATCTCATGTGATACTCCTTTCTGAGATGCCATGTTTCAATTAAAAAGTAATTTCCCAAAGTTTCTTTTAGACAGGGAAATTATTTTAGTGTTGAATGTGTAGATTCTTTTAGTAAGCATGATTTTTAAAAAAATTAAAATACTACTTCTAAATTGTTTAAAAATGGTATAGCTGCTGTTCTGCTTGACTGGCTTTCAGTACACTGATTAATACAGATACTGTATTTTGCCTCTTCTCATCTCTGTTGCTTCTGATGCAATCCTTTATCTCTAAGCCTGTTGAGAAGCTGATTCTCTAAGAAATTTCCTTTCCCTGCTTAGGAGCATTCTGCTGTAGCAGGTTCCTAAGTGGCTGGGTTTTTTTCTCCCCTACTGATACTTCTGTGCTTCAGTTGCCTGCAGATGGTCAATAGCATGTGGGGTGGAGGTGCAGTCACAGGGTTGTTAGGAATGGAAGTGACCTCCCAGGATCAAATCCAACCTTTGACCAAACACCACCATGTGAATTAAACCACAGCACTTCGTGCCATGTCCAGTTGTTTCCTGAACACTTCCAGGCATGGTGGCTGACTCCAGTACTTCCCAATTCTTGCCAGTCCTTTCAGTGAAGAAATTTTTCCTCATGTCCAACCTGAACCTTCCTGGCACAGCTTGGCTCTGTTCCCTCTTGCCCATGTGACTGTTTTGGATATAAAATATTTAACAGTAAACTGAGGGTAAAATCAGTTCAGAGTGACTCAGAGGTAATAAATTTCCTGTTGGTTTATGAGCAGAACATCTTTATGGTGCTGCCTTGGTCCACAGGGGGTACCAGTGTGGCATGGCAGTGCATTTACCCCTTTGCACTGTGGGAGCTGTGAAACCCAGTCCTGTGTCTGCACTGGCTTGGTGCTGATCCTTCACAGCTCCTACCTCTGCAGCACATCTCAGTCTCATGTTTCAAACTTCTGCTTTTTCATAGAAAATCTTCTTGAATGTAGTGAGTGAGAGGGGACAGACCTTAATTCAAATATAAGCTTTTTTCTTTGTCACAAATAGTAGAATCTCTCTTGATGCATAATCTGCCTTTGTTCTGTCTCACTTTTGATCAGCAATTTACTGTATCAGTCTACAAGGGTTTCCTGAAACTTGTTCTCAGATTAAACTTTTACCTTGATTACCAGTTGTATTCACTATTAAACTGTCTCTTCCTTTGTAGCTCTGATTGTAAAATGTGTTCATCTTAGGACTGATGCTATTCTTATTTCTTTTTTTCACTGCATCTTTAGCAATGCACTGCTGTGTTTACTTCCTCATCTTCAAAACTGCTTACTTTGATTCTGTGGCATTTTTCCTGGGTATTCTTCTTCCATCCCATTTTCAGGCTTTATTTTCCTTTCCCAGTCTGTGCCACTGTAGTCAAACCTACAAAGGATCTCCCTCTCTTGTGAGTCTGGCAGCTTTTGCCCTCTGAGTCTGACCAATGCCTGCACAAGACTGAATGTTGAGAAAAGCTGTCCAGCTTTGTTATTTATATGTGTGTGCAGAAAGAAAAAAGTTGCAAACTCTGAGTTGGTGCCATATCTTGCCACTAACAGGAACAAGGACTTAGCAGTGAAGTTTGACAAGTTATGTGTTATGGCCCAGATCCAGTTATAAATTATGCAATGCCTTGTATGTCAGTCTGGAAATAAAAATCCTTCAGCAGAAAGGTTGCACATAAATCCTCTTTGATGTCCATACAGAAGGAGTTTCTTTATTGTTTAGTGCCAAAGACCAAACCACTAGAGAATTCCAGAAGGTGCTGCAGAAGGTGGGTAGTGTGTCATCCTTGACTAAGGTGATATTCTGAGCTAAGCTGGGGTGCAGTGTAAATAGACATATTTTTCTCTTCTAACATTTCTTCCCCTTGTTATGATCCCCTGTCTAGTTTATGAAACATTCATGGAATTGGGCAGTGGAAGAAAGGTATCCTTCTGTTGATTGGGGAAAATTTTTGTTCCTTGTTGTTGCAAATGTTGTTTAAATCCTACTGAGAAACCTTGTTACCATGGCAGCATTCAGATCCTAGCAGGTCTTAGGTTCATCTGCACTGCACAGAGAGTACACATTAAAACACATGGCCATTTTTAATGACAGTAGGTTTTCTTAGGGAGTTTAATGGTTCTCTCTCTGACAGCATTTGTTTATAGCAGGAGAAACGTGGCTTAAATTAGTTTTAATTTAAATCTGTCAATACTAGTAACACAAATGTAATAACTTTCTATTTGTTTAATGCATACCATAACATTTAATGATAAATTTGCTCTAAGGAGCTTTCCTTTCTCAAGGCAGATGTGCCATCACAGACTATTCTGCCCTCTAGGTCAAGCACAGATCTATGTAGTAAACACCTCTTGTTAATTGTCTTTTGCAAAAAAGACCCTTTGCAAGGGCAGAATTTATCAAGGTACTCACCTGGGGTCTCTTGTCTCCGTGTTTCTTGTAAGTCACCTGGTTTGGAAAGCACCCTGAAGGCAGTGCACAGAGGCTGGCAGGAAATGTTTGAAAGAGGGCTGTATGAAATAAGGATGTGGGCCAGCACAGAGCATAAAGGAACAGGAGACAAGCAGAAGTTGGGTTTTAAGGAGGGGTAGTTCTGGAGTGAGGGAAGTACAAAGTGTTTTCAGTATTGTTTGATACTGCCCTTTACTTGAGCTGGTCCTTGGCCCTGGACTGTCCACAAGTTGCCTTTTGGTCTCTATGCTTTATAACTTCTGTATTGTCCAGTCTCCAGAAAAGGAAGTAATCTCTTGACATTTTTTTCATTCTTTCTAAGACAGTCAAATCAATTTTGTAGAGTTTAAGAAAGAAATCTCTGAAATTTCAAGGCCAGGTGTTTGAAAGTGATGCATATGTCTAGTGGGAGATGAAATTTCTCTTCAAGAAATTTACAACATCATGTTGGGAAAAGTGCAGCTAAGCAACTGTTTTAACTCTGTTAATGGACACTAATAACTATGACAAGCAGTGTGAAAATGACATATTTGGCATTTGTTTCTCATTTTGCTCAGAGGAACTGAGTGAGCAACTATAAACCAATTTAATACTAAATTTAGACTTCTGTAAAACCAAGGCAAAAAAGGCCAAAAGATATTGTAGCAGATGACAGCAAGACAATTTGTGATGGACACTGTAGTACAAGTTCTTTAATGTTCACTTTTCCCTCAAGGGATTTCCTATAAAGTGATATCACATATTAGCTGTACATAATGTTTGCAAATCCTTCTTTTAGCATTCTCTTTTTTGTATCATTTTAGGCCTTTGTTTATAAAATTCAGGATATGTTTATCACTTTTCTGTCAGGTTGCTTTTGTAGAAATACTATTGTGGAATGAATTCATTGGTTTTCTGAAAGCTTCAAGTGTCTAATTTTTCTCATTGTCCACCTATACTACCTTGCCTTGTATATGTTTGGGTTTTTTTTTCCAAATGCTTGTGTGTTTGGAATAGTTCCTTTATTGCTCTGGGTAGTCCTGAAAAATTCAGGTGGGATTTGGGTGCATAAATCAACCACTGTGGTTCTCAGCACGTGGCCAGTCATCTGAAAGAGTCGTGTTGAGCAAAATCCCTGGCTCAGTGAGAGAGACCTGGGGAGTTTTCTTACAGCTTTTCTGACAAGAGAGGATTGGAAGAGTTGTCAAGTGATTGATCTTGTTGCAGGCATGGTTATGAATATTAGTTTTGTCAATTTAAAATCTAAACTTCTTACCCATCCAGTGCATTATGCTTTGGAAATTGTGTGGACTGCACTGTGTCTCAGTCCTCAGGAGATCATTCAGTGCTGTGGAATCCTGATCTTTGTTAAACAGAGAGGATAATTTGCTTTTTATTAGTCTGTGCTGATCTCTGTGGCAGCAGCAGTCCCTTAATAGTGTGACCTAGATGGAGCACACAAGAATTGTCTCTGGCTTACTTGTGTGGTGTTCTAATTGTGGAGACATTTGAGATAATAATTGCAGGCTTGGGGGAGAAAAAATACGCTGTCAAAACTCTGAATTTTACCAAAGACAGAGTGCAGTACTGCAGCAGTGGTCATCACAGCAAGGAACTGTAGAGCATTGGTTTGCTTTGCTGGTTGCAGCACGTGTGGTATGCTGCACCTGCCTGCCTCTGAGAAAATGCAAATGGACAAGGGAGTTCTAGCAAAGGACTCAGCCCTTTTTGTACTGAAAACCAATGCACAGGATAAAAGGACTTTGCTCAAAAGGCTGAATATGGATTTAGAGTATAAGCTGAGAAAGGAAAATTTCAAAAAGAATTTGATACAAATGTAATATTTAGGTATCCTCTCTTTTGTAAATTATTGCAGAGACCTGTTGCATTTTTTTAACTTCTCATCACGTTTTTCCTTTTGTTCTCTTGTTTTTGCAGGCTGGGTTTGGCTATGGATTGCCAATTTCTCGTCTGTATGCGAGGTACTTTCAAGGTGACCTTAAACTCTACTCAATGGAAGGTGTGGGTTCAGATGCTGTTATTTATTTGAAGGTATGAATTTCACCCTTTTATAAACTGGTAATGCAGTGCAGGTTGTTTGTAGCAGGTTTTCACTCTTCAGCTTGTTTTCAAATTTCTTTCTGCTATCTTTGACACTTTTACCTAAATCAGTTACATAAAATCCTAAACCCCTAGGTTATGTAAATTAATCTGACACTAATACGAGTTCGTTTGCTTTGATTTTTTTTCTATCCCTGTGTTGGATTGTTGCATTTTGTTCATCTGTTATAAGTGGTGAATCTTCCAAGAACTATGATAAGAGATACTTTCAGTTAATGCTTTTTGATTCTAAATTTTGGCCACAATAGAAATGAGAAGGCTACTGGCCAGCTCTTGATTAGCAAGTGTGTGCTGTTCTATGCAGTTCTTGATGCAGCTCTATTGAGCCTCATGTCAGTGTTTGAAGAGCCCAGGCTGCTCAGGGGCTGAATGCTGACACTGCTTGAATTCCATCAGGGAGTTTAAAAGAACAAAATGTATAGATCATGTAGGTGTTGGCTTTGTACTGTCACTGTGCCTTGCTGTACATAGCAAGTGAGTTGTGGACTCCTGCTTCTGATGGGTTTGATCCTCTGCATGTGTGTGTGGAGGAAAACAGTCTGGTCTTGTTCAGAGGGAAAAGGGGGCCCAGGGCTCTGAACTGGGTCAGCCCCCACAGGTCAGTGTGCTGGCAGAGCCCAGGTGCTTTAGGGAGGGGAAATGTTGGAGCAGCTGTCTGCTCTATGTCAGTGACAAATCTCACTAAGTTGTTTCTGACCAAAAATCTTTTTCTTGCTATCTGTGTTGACACCACTCCCTGGAAAGAAGGGAAATATTTTTCAGTGCTGTTACTTTCTTTTGACTGGGACTTTGAGTATAACTAGAGCTACTCATCACAGCTCAAGTATTTTCAAAGTAGTGCTGTGACCTGTAACACTGGGATGGATAACTGTGACACTTGTTGGGTACAGAAATTGTAACAGTAGAACTCCCCAGAGTGTCACCTTGCTCTTGTATCTCCAATGATACCTAACCATTGCTTTTGTTTTTCCATAGGCCCTTTCAAGTGAATCATTTGAAAGACTTCCTGTTTTTAATAAGTCAGCATGGCGGCACTACAAGACCACACCTGAAGCAGATGACTGGAGCAATCCTAGCAGTGAACCAAGGGATGCTTCTAAATATAAAGCTAATCGATAATTTGCCACCTTTTGTCTCTGCTGGAGATGACCTCTGCATTCAGTATAAAGTCTCTGCTTTGTTCCAAAATCCTTCAAACCACAGTAGCTAATTACTTCCAAACAAAGACCTAATCAGGGCATTGAAAAATCCTAAGAACAAAGTGATGATTGGGACTGAAAGGAAGGCACTGAGCACGTTTGGTATGTGAACCCTGTGTGCTTCACCAGAATACGCTTGGTTGCTTCAGTCATGCATTGGCAAAAGGGATCGCACTGTGATGCACTTAGGAACACAATGCTGTAACAAAAAGATCCTATTTGAACTGGCCAGTTCTTATTCCAATGCAAGGATTGGTAAGATGTGCAGAATCCCTTGAAGTGGTGAATAGTATCTTGCACAGCAGTGTGGTGTAAGACAGAAATTCTAACGTAGTTAAACGTGTGCTTCGTGCGGCATTTTGTATTGCACAGTGTCACCCCGAAGAGAAAACCCCTGTGAGCTCTTCAGATCTCTCTAGTGAGTTTATCAATGCATAGTTCTAAAGAGGGTTGTGCAGCTTTAAACTGATGCTTTCTCCAAATTCCCAAACCCATTTGTCATGTGCATACAAAAGCTGTGTTGTTATCAGACAGTAGGACTTCCACTTCTTGGTATGCACCTTAATGGTTTTCTTGACACAGAAATGCATTTCTCTGCATTGTTCCTTGTTTTGAGGAAAGCTCCTAAGTAGTTAGATCATCTCTCAGTACAAGAAATTCTGTCAATACAGGGGCAGGGGGTAATTCAGTTTCCTATTTGCCCATCATTTTAGGGGAATTGGGGAGGGGAGAGAAATGCTGAGAGGCCAGACAGTCAGTCATACAAATGAATTTGCCTTAAGAGTGTTGGTTGCTTGAAACCTGATTAGTTTAAAACCTGTAAATAGTTTGCAAAGTTATTTATACATTCAATGTCTGAACTACAGTCTGGTAATCTGAATTTGTAGTGTATATAAAGATGTTGTACACCAGCTTCTGGAACGTGTCATTGGTCTATGAAACTGGAAATAGTAGAAATGGGATGGACAAAATGTGGCTGGTACCTGGTTTAAATTAAAAAATATAAAAGATGAAAAGAATCCAAGTATTATCCCCTTAAATTTATCATAAGGGTCATTGCTGACTACTAGAAAACTGTTCTTCACAAAATCTTTGCCAAATGCTGTTTCTGATATTATGGCCTTTCAGAAAAATCTGTGAAATTTAGAAGTTCTGGTGATACATTAGCTGTGGCAATAAAGTAAATGAGTTGTGAGCAGCTCTGCACCCACAATTTCTCTTAGGTGTTTTGATATTTTTTGGAAAGATAATAGAGATTTTAGCATGCAAAAATGAAACTTGTTTACTAAAATTGTGGGGGAACTGTCCCTTTTGTCCTCCCAGTATTTATTTTTATAAAGAACTGATTTATTTGGGAAATGCTGAGAAATTCCTAGATATTTTAAAAACCGAAAAAGAATCTTAGTTTGACTTAACAATAGTACTTTGCACTTCATAGCACATTTCACTGAAGGATTATAAAGTGCTTTGAGCAATAAACTCCGTGGAGCCCCATTTCTGAGGAGTTGGGAGTCCTTGCCTTTGTCGCACCGAGTTCCTGAGCTGGGTGAGCTCCAGGGCTCGAGTCCCCTGGGTGCTCCCACACAGGGGCTGGGGAGCACCAGGCCCTTGTCTGCAAGGGCAGCTGCTGCAGGCTCTCCCTGCTGGGCACTGCTGCCCCCAGAGCCCCTCAGAGCCCCCTGGCAGCAGCAGGAGGGGGCTGATGGGGCCCTCCCATCCCGGGGATGCTGAGGGTGGGACAGCTGTGCTGCAGAGAAGGCAGGGCGCTGTCCAAGCAATACAGCTGTGCTGCTGGGGTGAAACCAGGGGAATGGTTTGGCTGAAACACTGGTTGCAAGTCACATCTACTAAAATTTATTCATTTGTCTTCTGCCCCCACCTGCTTTTTGAAATTAGTTCAAGTTATGTATGTTTTATAGTAATTGCAGGGGAGAGTTTGCTTAAAGATAGAAACTTGTGATGAAACTAATATTTTTCAGTTGCATGTGGTCACTTTTTTTATAGAAGGTTACCCAAAACATTCCAAGGAATAAGGTAGTCTGCATAAGAAACCTGAGCTTCAGCTCTTGTTAGAAATTGTATTTTGAAGTAGTAAATCCTGACCTGGTACTTGGTTTTGGCTGTCTCCTTGTACATGACGAGGAGAGGGAACAGAAAGCAAAGGAAGGATGCTGACATACAGGGCTTGTTTTCATGGAGTGAGTGGGAGCCATGGGATGTAAACCATGGGAACTCTGAACAAAAGCTGGAGATACTGTGGAGGCTGTTCTGGTGTGTTAGTGATGTCACTTCTTGAGCCACAAAAACAACTGGCTGACTTTCAGGACTGGAGTGCTCCAGTACTTGAAAACTGAACTCCCCAGAAATGACACCCATTTCCAAGAACCCCGAGCTTGTACAAACCCCTCAGAGCAGCAGGGTGGAGCACAAGGAATTCATTTTCTTTCCATTTCCCAAGGTCTTGATGGGGGTGTTACAATGAATATGAGAGAGAAGCAGCTTTTCTTCTCCCAGGCCTTGTGCAGGCAGCCTGTGCTTTCCTGGCAGTCCCAGGTGTGCCATCAGTTGTTCTCCTCTCATTGTCCTTATGCCACGTTTCCACATAGGGGTGTGAGTCTGAAACCTGTTTTAGGAAGCAGCAGACCTTCAGTTAGGAGAGGGTTTTCAATGGCTGTGCCTGAAAAATGAGCATGGGTGGGTTTTTAATATGGCTGGTTTAACTGCAGGTACTGATTTTTTTCAGTTACTTCTGCCTTTGATTGGAATCTCTTATATCTATGTTTTAATACCTTGGGGCTGTTAATTCCAGACTTTCTGATGATACACAAGTATATTTCCTTTTTAAAAATTTCAGACTTATGGCCTGCTTATGTGGTTGCAACCTTCTTGTCTTGACTTACAGGACCTAAAAATACAAAAAAAATGTTTTCAGTGAAAATGTTCCTTACTTGTTGTGTTTAGTGATTAACAAAGTGAACAAGAGATGTTTGCTGCTTGATTCTTCCTTGCTTGATTTAAAAACAACTTCTGTATGTCATAGTATAACAAATAGTTTACTTTTTGTCCATTGTGCTTTTTTCTGGTGTATGTGTCTTTAATGTAATTTTTTTTAATCCCCTGCCTGGTTTAATATTAACAGATAGAGAAGTCTCTCCACATCATGTACATATTTGTGCTCCCTGCTTTTCTGGGCTTTGTTTTGAGGCACCAAGGGGTCTTTCAGAGTCCACACTTCATGAGAAATATTCAGAAGATACCAAAATGCTTCTTTTGCAACTCAGGTGCAGTCTTTGCCTGTGTAATTGAGTGTGATGACCTAGGAGAGCACAGAGAAAGTCTTTGTCCTGCTGCAGTCTGTGCTACCTCTTTGGCAGTGTTTAAAGCAGGTCCATTGGCACATGCTTAAAGAATATGGGTATTAATTGTAGTGTTCTTGGAAAACTCAGGCTACTTTTTGCTATGAAAAGCCACATTTACTGCTGCAACTGGGTAGCATTCTTTCCTTTGTCCTCAGTAGCATTGGCTTTGAAGCAGCTGCTCACTGTGTCCAAGCAGTGAGCAGGAGTGATCTTCAGTGCAGTCTCCTGCTCACTCCCCCCAGACATGGTGTTTAAGGTGATATCTTGACCCCACTCATGTGGAAGAGGTTTCCTCCCTCCTCACCTTATTAATAGGTACCTCTAGATCCTTAGCTGTGAGGTGCTGCAAAAGGGGTCAAGATTGCTGACAATAATTGAGTAGAGAACAGCCCAAATGTTTGCTGTTGGTATTTACCTTGAGGATAACCACGCTCCATTGTGCAGTGTTCCCTTCCTGCCTTGTTTCCAGGTTGCTGTGGTTTCTGGTAGCTCTTCCTTGCTTCTTCCTGACAAACACACCTGTCTGTGGATTAACATCTGTAAATGTGTTTTTGCTGAAGTTAAGAGAATATGATGACACGTGAGAGAACAATGTGTTACTGACTTCAGAGGTTGAGTTTGTTCACAAAAGAGGAACGTAGCTATAAATTGTGTAGTGACTTCAGGGCTGAGTCTTGCAAATACTTGCACAAGTCAACAGTGTATGAGAGGAATGCCACTTAAATGAATCTGTTCTCAGGATCAGGACTCAAGCTGTTGATACTAATTTGAAACAATGAACATTTGTGTAATTAAAGTGGCTTTCTAATTAAAAATAAATAAGAAAATTTAAAGTTCGTGTGCTTTAATTGCAGTATTATGTTGCCTTAAAAGTCCTCAGAAATCAGCACGGAGACCTTGTTTACTTCTTAAATCTGGAGGGGTTTTCATGTAGTACTGGAAGGATTGATGAGTGTGTGATAATTCTGGCACTGTCCTTCTGGTTAATTGAATTTTTCCTTAGAGTGGAGCACTGCCATGAGGTGTTTGGGGTCCGAGCTGTCTGTAGGGCTGCCCAGGCCGGGGCAGTTTGCAGCAGTGCCCTCCCTGCAGCAGGGGTTGCCCTCAGGCCCTGCAGGCTCTCCTGGAGGGTGTGGGTGCCGTGAATTGAATTCCCTTTGTTCCCAAGGTCGGGCATGGGACAGCTCCTCTGGTGAGCTGCACTTGGGAATGTCCACCAGGGAAAGTGCTCTCGTGGTGCCTTTCCTCTGAGGAGGCATCATTTGAATCCACTAAACCTGTAATGAAGGAGTGAGAAGATAATTTTTCATTACTTGGTGTTATTTTAAATTTATTTTTGAATCTTCTGTAACTTGTCTTGTTTCTAGTCCATTGCCTGTGTATTTGACTTGTGTATACTCTTATTTTCCTTTTTTCTTTCAGTGGTTGACAAATAAAATGACGTAAAAAACTACATGTTTTCATTTTTAAGGGACTGATTTGGTTTCACACACTGTGGAGCTCAGTTTGTGATTTGGCAGTGCAAGGTCAGCTTCTCACATGCCTGAAAGAGCTGCACTTGGGAGCTCAAGAGGAATTTTAGCATATGAGCAGCTTTTGGGTTTGGGGTTTTTTCTGCTATATAAATCTCCCAAAAGCTAATTCTCAGATTATTCTTGACAGCCAAAATAGCTGCTAGAAACAGATATGTAATACCCAAGGCTTCTACCTTGAAATTCCTTCAGTGTTCTGTGAAGTTTTATATGTATTCATAAGTTATTCAAGAAAGTGGAAAAACCCAAAGTTTGTTGCCAAGCAATTCCAGAGCAGGAAAATGCTTGGGGACCCATCTTGCTTGGCTCGTTAGCTTTCTTATTAAGTAATAAATGAGGCTCCAGATGGCCAGAATTTTGCTGGAACTGAGATAATTTTCTTTCAGATGAAGAATTTATTTTAAAACTTCAGCTGAGAAGAAATCTGTGTGTTGTACTTTCTCACTGCTTACCATTTGCCATGACTGGGTATTCACAGGAGCTGAGTAGTTAATTAAGTAGCTCAAAATTGCAAAATGTGTCAGCATGTACTGCATATTTGACAGTTGCTGCCTGTAGAAGATAAAGCAAACAGTTGCAAAACAGTTGCAGCAGCTTTTGTCTGAAGATTCATGGCTTTAGGACACAGGCATATGTGGGAGAACAATTTGTAATAAGGGATCAGTTCCTTGTTATACAATTCATGCCTTTTTTAGATTGCTGTAGATTTACTCAGTACTTCAATTTGTTGTTTTCAGTGGAAAGAGATCTTGCAGTAGGCAGTTTTTAAATGAAGTGAGACATATAAAACATGTCAGGCATGCTTGATAGGAAAAAATAAAGTTGTTTTTTTTAATATCAGATCAATTTATATTCATGATCTAACTCAGAGGCTGTTTTTACTTCAAGCTTTTCTATCGTCTTCTCTGGGAGTTACATGGAGTGTAGTAAATAATGCCTGCTGTGTGTTGTCTAGGAGCAGCAGCCATTTGGAAATCGTGTCACAGCAATCCCAAAGTCCTTTCCCATCCAAGTGATTTGCTTAATTTTTGTGTTTCTTTGGCTCAAGCTCCTCCCCTCATGTGTCTCCTGGTCCAAAGGCAGCACATCACTGTGCTTCTGCCAGGGTGCAGCTGGAGCCAGCATTTGGACACTGCAAAATGATTTTCTGTTCTGATCTGCCACTGTGGATGCTTTTCCTGAAATTAATAAATGTGCAAGTACCTGCAATACACTGACTTACAAGACAGTTTTCAGAAGAAAGCTCCAGTTCTGCCTGTTTTCAAGGTCACGTGTTGACTGTTTAGTATCTGGAAGGTTCAGAGGAGTTTCATTAATGTGCTGGTGGAAGCTGATGCTGCACGTTGTGCCACGAGAGCTGTCCTGGCAATTCGGGCTTGTGGGTGTGCCTGGCTGCCCCTGAGCGCCTCCCCTGCCTGATCCTTGGCTCCTCACCTTTGGATAATGAATCTCCCTGCAGGCAGGGGGTGCTCGAAATGGAGCCCCTGGGGTGCTGGAGGTCCAACACTCGAGCATGGCTGGGTTTGCCCTGAGGCAAAGGGCCCTGGCTCTCTCTGTGTGTGCCAGCTGTGTGTGCCAGCTGTGTGCCAGTTTCTGTCTGTTGTTGCACTGAAGGGAATTCCCCCAGGAATCAACTCTTCCTTGGTGTTCAGACCCGGGTGTCCCCTCAGTGCAGGGTGCCTGGCTCGGTGTGATGCAGCTCTGGGAAGGGCTGATGGACCAGGCTGCCACTCACAAACTGTTTCATGGGTCAGGAGGCTGCAGCTGTGCTTTGTTCTGGTCTTTTGAAGTGCATTTTGTCTTGCTGTTGGTGCTCAGATAGATAATGAATCTCAGCTTTTGGGTTCTTGGCGAACAGTTGGGTAAAACATGCAAGTAGTTCTCTGTGGGTGCAATTTTGTTCAGGTCAGAATGGCTGGAGCCAGTTCTGCTGATGGCATGGTACCACCACCATGGCAAAATGGCTGGGTTTTAATGAGCTCCTGTGTGCTTTAGCTCTGCGTTCTTAATGACAAATGGATTTGACTTCCCAAAGTGGAAGTTTAAAGCTGTCAGAATAGAGGTGTTTGGCCTCATAGCATTATTTTTTCTTGAGCTTGTGTGTTTTCTGACACTTCTTCCTGTTCTCTCTGTGATTGTGGTACAGGTTTGTGCTGCGGGGTCATTTGAAGAAAAGATTCTCTTGAGGAGGAAAAAGGAAATTAAAACAAGCCACCCAAGATTTGTGATGCCGTTTGAATTATATTTAATTTGCAACAAGCTATTCTGGAGGCTTTTTGTTAGTTCTTACACAGGATATGGCTTTGTGCAGTTTGTTTGCATGTGAACAATATGAATATTTAAAATGTTAGGTTGGCTCTTTTCTGGAATAAATGCACTCATTTGTGAGAGGCCTTTTAGATAAAACCAAGGAGGGGGATGAGCAGAACAAATGAAAATTTACCCCAAGGGATAGTTTCCTATTTTGTTTTGACATTTGGCTTTTAATGACATACCACAGAAATGCATGCTCAGGACCCTGGTAAAAATGAATCTCATTAACTTTTAAACTGATGATATAAACTATCTTAAGTATGGCCAAGTAGCAAAGCAACTGGATCCCTAATGGTTAGTGTGTTAGTTCTGAAATGAAAAAGCTGAGCTCAGTATGGTGTGTAGAACATTAAAATAACATCCCCTGCTGGTAATCAGAGCTGGGGACTTGTAAAGAGCAGGTTATAATTAATCTGCTCTTACTGAGAAGATGATGCCTTTGCAGTTTATAGTCACTTTATTTTATGGAAAACCAGTGTTTATGTAGAGAAATATGATTAGAGAATCACAGGAATACGGTTAAAAAAACCCACAAAATGTGCTGAAGAGGACATCATTTATTCTATCAAAGCTGTTTCTAGAATTTGAAATATGTGTGAGACTTGACGTGCACATGCAGCCTGGTTGGTGCCACCAGGGAGGATTTTCCATTTGAGTGTTCCTGCTGTCACGTGCTTAGGCACAGGGATAATTGTTTTGAGATAATGGAACATTTTTGTCTTGATTAATCCCATTAAACATTAAAAAAATTAAATTGTGTTTGTGTGAAAGGCAGAACTGCCTCACCCGGTTCAGAACTTGCAGTTCCTTGTTGAAGCAGGGATTGATGCTTTTGAGGACAGAGCACCTAAAAGGGGATGGAGATGGCAGGTGTGAAAGAACTGTTTGAACTGGCCATGAGTAAATGCTGGGCCAGGGGAGTTCAGGTCTCATATCTGAGGAACTGTAACATGGCATCCTGCTGCATTCTGCAGGGAGATCCACCAAATGCACTTGTCCTGGGAAGCACCTCAGTTTTTTTGGACTCTCAGTCCCACATTCCCCAATTAGCACAGTGAAAGTGCATGTCCAAAGGCTTTCAGTTATTTTCATTTCAGTCTGTATCTGCCTGTGCCATGAGGCCTTGATTTCCATTTGCATTAGAAATGTCAATGCTGCCCTTCCTTACACCAGGAAAGGGCTTTCCCTTTGGAAAGGGCAGAAAATACCTGTGTGTGTGCTTGTGGGAGTTGTGTTTTGAGAAGAAAGCAATCTCTTGTCAAAATCCATTCAGAAGAGGAGTTCTTAAGATGGTTTGGTACTTGAAAGGATCTGCCTGCAAGAGGCAAAGCCTTGGCTCCATTTTCTGCCTCATTTTCAGCCTTGTTTCCTGAGAAGGTTGGGGAGCTGTGTGCTCACACAGGAGACTTCCCATGGTGGTTTGGGACCCTTTTACAAATTCACTGTGGCTTTAAACCCTTCCTTCCTGCCGAGCTGACAGTGTTGGCTCAGGGGCCGCCTTGTCCCTGGGGGTTTGCTGTGAACCAAAGCACGGGTCCCTCTGGGCTGGGCTGCACGCTGTGAGCTCACTCCCAGGAATGTTCCTTACCAAGGCACTGCTGAAAACAGACCCAGACCATCTCAGGTGGTACAGGCAACCTTGGATTATCTGCAGCGTTTTGGTGGGGACTCTGTGCCATTAAATAGTTTCCCTCCTGTGCTCAATGACTTTGAAATTTGCTTATTCTGTAATGAAAAATATCTTGGCTAGGAAGTCCTGAGCCTCCATTTGCTGTTTCAGTTTCTCTCTGCCTGAGGCAGGACTGCTGAATGAATAATCTTTAGAGCTGCTACAGGTACTGACTTCTTAAAGAAAGGACAAACTGGAACGAGCCAAGCAGGAATATTTGTACCAGACTGACTTAGTCCAAAAGCCAGTGTCAGGATTTGTCCCTGTGGCTCATGTTTGCTGCTGCAGTTTTCCATCTGGCACAGCCATACATCATCTTGGCACCCACAAGAGCAACTCAGTTGCTGCTGGGCATGGTTTTCAGCAGTGGAAGAAGAAAGGCTGCAAAAGCACTGTTTCTTTCTTCCAGTTTGAAGTAAGAATTAAAATAGTGGCTTCTGATTCCTCTGTGCTGGGACAGGATAAAGAAGATATCAAGACTTGCTGATGTCTAAATGCTGCACCTTCCCAGCTGGGACAGCACTTCCCCACCTTCACCCACATTTTTCTGGCTGCAAGGTAAAGGCAAGGAGAGGTGATCCTGTTTGTGCAGAGAGCAGCAGAAGTCAAGCAGCAGCATTTTGGGCATGTTGGCAGAGCTGCTCTTGTGGCTTTGTGGGGTGTTAAAGCCCTGGGCTGCCAAGGCTGGGGATGACAGCACTGTGCCATCAGTGGGGCTTCCCCTGCAGGTGTGTTCACGTGTCCAAAGATGCTGTAAAATGAAGGACAGAGGCAGCTGTGTCTGTCATACACTTTATTGTTCATGTGGAGCTTGGCTGATAAATAGGACTAAATTAAAGCAACACTTGTGAAAAGGAAAACCCAACCATGACTCAGAAGTGCAGAATTGCCTTCCCCATGTCCAGACACCATGAGGTTCTGGTTTGCTGGAGACAGCACATAATATACCAACAGTGCCAAGGCTTCAGCTCAGTGATATCCTAAATGCAAAGACACCTGGTACAGAATATGGCTTTGTTACTGGGTAGCCACCTGTGACCCTGAGAAACAGCTTCTCTTAAGAGCAGATCACTGGTGAGTTTTTCTCTAGCTCCTATTTACAAGTCCTGATGCTGTCTCCACTCAAACCACTGAGCAAGGGCTGCTGAACAGTAAGTGCTAGCAAAGTAAAATGAACAAAAAACAATGGTAAAAGCAAAGAACAACAAATCCTTGCCCACCTCCATTGCATTTGGACATGGCTCGTCTATCACCAGCACCAGTAGAAGCAGGCAGTTCCTGTGGTGGAGTGGTTTGTGATGGGAAGACTTAAGACTTGCAGAGGATCAGAAAAACTAACAAGTGCATCCCAGGTATGAAATTACAGTAACAGGTTGCCTAAGGCTGAGAAAGGTCTTAATTGCATCGTCCCACTGGGCACACAGCTGGCAGCAGCTGAAGTAGCTGTGGCTGTCCCTTTGCACATTCCACCCTATTTCCTGCTCACCTGGTTTTGCAGCTCTGTGAAGGAACTAGCTTGACTCCAGAGGACAAAGTGCACACGATGCTGCATACTTGGTCTTGTGATAGTCTGAGAAGTGTCTGGCAAAATGTTCCCAAAGAAAAACTGGTTACCTCGTAGTGGAGGAGGGATTAAAGCTGTAGGGAGTGAGCAGAGTGTGGGGCTAATTTGGTGCCTGGTACCAAGGTCTGTAATTTACTTGCCCAGAAAAGTATCTGGAAAGGACTCTCCCGACCAACCAGGTCACCCAGCCAGGTAAGGACATCAGCCAGGGGGGCGCTGCTGCCAGCAAGGACAGCCACCCCACATGCTCGGGCATCTTGGCTCCGCAGTTCTCCAAGAGCAAGGTGGAGCCCTCCCTCCCTTCCCTCCCAGAATTTCCTGTGCAGGGAACCAGCACATCCTGCCTGGTGCTGCCCGCAGCAGCCGGCGTGTCCTGGTGGGTTTGCAGTTCCAGGCAGCAGTGGCACAGCAGCCATTCTGTGGCTGCAGCCCCTTCCCAGCCCAGCAGGCTGCCCGGGACACAGGGGCAGTGGCAGCCTTCACCTGCTGGCCTGGCACCAAAGCTGCTGCTGGGCTGGAGAGCATCAGCTGTGTCTGTGCACTGAGGCAGCTGTGCCAGGCAGGCCTGGGAGCCAAATGGCATCAGTGGCACAGCCCCACCACAGTGCTGTGGGGCAGAGCAGCCCCAGGCCTCAGGAATCCTGAGCCATTCCCCCTCAGCAGGTGCCAGCTGAGGGCCTGAACATGGAACCAGACGTCAGGCAGGACTGGCTTTGCCAACTAGCAAGATCAGCATTGAGGGGAGAGCTTCACCTGTGCTATCCTCTCTTGTTTCTGCTTGGGGCTGTACAGGTGTCATGGATGGAGAAAGAAAATAGTTGTGCCTAATCCTGTACAAAGTTTCCTTTGTTTTTTTCCATTTCTTTTCTCTGTATTAGTACGGAAAGGAATAGCCTTGGGATCTTCTGCAGGGGCAGTGTGTCTGTGAACACATTTTGTTCAGAGTTTGATGAGAAGTTTGTTGAACTGGCTGAATACTATATAACAACAGCACTGTTTGCTTGTCATTTGCTAATAGAGAGTTGGGAGCAGCAGGCTTTCCTAGGAGGCCACATCCCAAGGCCTTGGGATATTTTTATATTTCACTGGTAAAAAACCATCACCTTCTTCGAACTGTCTTATTTCCTACACCACATTCCAGCTAGGGCTGTCTTTTCATTTACGTTCTTGCCTTCAAAGTGCAAAGCCAGGGAGCAAACCAGAAGTGATTAGGCAGCTGTTCAGGCACTAGGAACACGGAGAGTGAACTGATAAAGCAAAAAGCCCGACTCTTTACATACACCCCACACAGAGGCTTGGTCAACAAGCAGCACTGAGTATGTTAAATGGATTTCCACCAATTTGCCTGGAGAGCTCTTCATTTCAGTGCATAATTTGGGCTCTGGGACAGATGTTATTCAAAAGGAAGAAACACCCAACTTTATTCCCTGTTCCTCAAGGTATTTGCTGCAGCAGTGCCGTTCCTTCAGGTGCCAGAAGAGCTCGAGGTCAGCAGGGTACAACTGTATCTTCTCTCTCTGCAGGCTGCAGCCAGCACATCCCTGTGTGCTGGGTCTGGATCAGGAGCCAGCTGAGCTCCTCGTGCCAGCCCCCCTCGGTGCAGAGCTCCCACGGGCCTGGCCTGGAGCAGCAGCTGGAAAGCAGCAGGACAGGGGCAGGAACTTGCACATGGGTGTGTTTTTCTGTCGGTCCCCGGGGCTGTGCCTGGCAAGTGCTGCTGGCTGTGCCTCCAGCACCGTGGGGGAGTGGGGATGGGATAAGCTCTTCCTGAGATCTCCCTTGCTGTGCTCCAGTCCATTTTTGACATCTCCCAGAGCACGATCCCTGCTGTCAGAGATACCCCTGGTGTTCCTCACGCTTCTCCCCATCCATGGTTGAGTTCATAGCTTGTTCTTCTGTCTCATGGTTAAAAAAATATATATTTTATTTTTCATCCTCATCTCCCTCGCTCATGCTGCTGAGGGAGGCAGAGGCAGCTTTTGGAGAAGAGGGAGGGGAGGTCTTATTGATGACCCAGGGTGGAGATGGAGAGCGGGACGGAGAGCGGCCTCGCGTGGGACTGCTGTTAGGGCTCTGCCGGGGAGAAAAAGCCTGGAGCATTCGGCCACTGCGTTCCTGGAACATCTGCTTCTGCAAAAGCAAAGTGAAAAGATGCTCTTTGAGTAGTGCACAGAGGGGAGGGCTGTGGGCAAGAGGGGCTGCACAGGGAGCCAGAGCCCTGGAGCACAGCTGGTTTGCCTCTGCTGTGCTCATGATCACCTGGTCCTTGCATGCAGGATTTCACCTCAGCTGAGCCACCCCAGAGTGGAACACCCTGTGTACTGGCCTGAGCCACACACAGGGGACTCCCTTTGTGGTTTTGGTATGTGCTGGTCACACACTCTTGTGTCCCAAGGTCACTTTTCTGCCTGAACACCCAACATTCCTAGTTCCCACAGCCTTTTCCTTTTAGAATGTTGGGGAAGACCACCCCTCTCCTCCTGAGCTTCCTGGCTTTCCCAGCCCTTATTCCTCTGTCCCTCCTCAAAGGAGACAGCCTGGTGCCTGCCAAATACTGGCAGCCACTTCCCCAGCTCCCTGGAGCAGGCACAACCCAAACCCATAAATTGAAGGTGGGAATGTCAGAATTTGGGTGTCTTTTGAAAAGAGAAAACACTTGCAGGCTCTGTGTTCTTCTTGGAGCTTTATTGTCACTTTTGCTTTGTAAAGCTGAGTGGAGGCCTGCCAGAGCTGGTGGGGTGGAAGAGACACCTCTGCAGTCAAGCAAGCTGCTACACTAAGGCGAGTGCCTCTGCTCATTAGCAGCAGTGGGGCCTTGCATCACGCTGGGTTATGGAAGACGTGGTATGTGCTGTGCAGCTGCTGCAGGCTTCACATGGAAAGTGCCAAATCCGAGTGCCCTGCTGCTCCTCCTGGAGGGGGGCAAGAAGCCTCGACCTTGGCTGAAGAACTGGCAGTGGAGTCGCAGGCGATGCTCGGCTGAAAGGAAGATCCAGCCCCGACAAAGTTAAGTTACCACTCAGGTCTGAGAGGAAAATACTTGGGCAGAATGTATGGGTTTGCCTGTTTGGGCAACTGCAAACTTCATCTCAGCTAAGTTTTCATTTTGGTCCTACTCCCCTTCCCTCTGCAGTGACTCTGCTCTGTGCTGACACAGAGGATCTGGCTGCCTATCTTGCTCTTTCTCCTCCTCTTTTAAACTCAGTATTCCCGGCCAGCGGAGATGCAGATCTTGGTTTCCCCCTCAGGTTTCTGGGTATTTGCTAAATCCCAGAGCTTAAAAATCAAGCACAAATACTCAACTTAGCTGTTCCTCTGTGAGCTCCCTCTCCTAATTTACATCTTCACCACATTAGCCTTTATTGACTTAGTTTTAGAGCCTGGATGTTGCTGCAGTGCGGAATGGCAGAACAGTTCCTGCCTGGAGCTACACTTACCAAGGCTCTCCTGCATAAAACCCAGGGTGTGTAACCTACCCCTGCACTACTGCTATGTCCAAATTAGTCAAGACTTCCTAAAATCTCAATAGTTAGCAGATGGTGGTTGCTCCTGATAAACAGTGCCAGGAAGCATTTGGATAGGGGAGAATTTCTGCAGCTGAGAGCTGCAAGGATGTCACCAGGGCTGGCAAAGCCCCAGAGCCTGTTTGCAATTCAGTGGCCGGGGTGCAAAATTTCTCTTTAGATCACAGAAATGTGAGGTTCTGTTGGCTTGTTTCACCCTCTCACTGAAGATAATCTCTAACAAAAAAACCCCATGTTTGATATGAAACATCTTTTTCCTGGCCAATCAAAATACTTTCACTTCCTTCTGTCACTTCAAACAGCTCAGTGGGGCTTTGTGGTGGTGTGGTAGCAGCACTGGAGGACATCCGAGTGCCCCAGCCTGGCTTGGCCTGCACCATCCCATGTGGCAGGGAGTACTTGACTGTGCCTCAGTCACTGAGGCCAGGGATGGAAATGGGAATCCCACCTTCCTGCTAAGTCCCTCAGCCAGGCTGCAGGACACCTGCTTCCCAGGCCTTCAGTGAAGAGTTTGTTGCTTAAAGGAGGTGATGCACTCACACCTTCGGCAGGACAAGCGCCCGGCTCCTCCGCGCCGCCGCTGGAACCGCCAGACTGGGCTGAGAGCAGAGCCCTGCACCAGGGGAGCTGTGTCCTTCACCTGCCTCAGAGCACCTTTCTCTGCAGCTGTGCCCTGCAGGGTCAGGGAGCCATGCCCTCTGCAGGCAAGGAGCTCCTTGGGCCATTGGGTGCTGAAGAAGTAGAACAAGTGTTAATGGCTTCCTTGGAGTGATGGAGGGTTAGACAAGGCTGGAGCCTCTGTGGTCCTTTACCAGACGTAGGGGAATGATTTCAAAGCCTTGATTAAGCAAGTTCAGGTACACTCAACCAGTTTAGTGCTTGTTTTTGGCAAACTCACTACTGGGAAAAAATATTTTGCTTACTTCTGAATTTTATTGCCTGTATGTTGATTTACAAACCAAGTGCCAGCTGGGTGTTAGAAAAGGCTTCTGCTTTTGAGCTGCTGATTGTACCAAGGCCATTTTAGGTCCAGGATGGAGACAGGTGGTGTGGCCTGAACATCATCCCCAGGTTCCAGTTGCAACCTGTCTTATCTGAGCCCCTGCTGATGACTGAGGTGATTCAGCTGTTTGGAAGGCAACCTCCCCCAAGTACCCCTGTGTGCTGAGCAGGGGGAAGCCAGCTGCTTGAAGGGACACCTCATCTGAAGGGACATTTCTGAAGGACTGGCACAGACACTGTGCCTTGTGAGCTGTGCTCTCTCTCTCTCTACAACTGACCTCAGTTGTAGGTGCCTGCTTGTCAGAGAGGAGCTGGAATGGACACCTGCACTCTGGAATGGTGTCTCTGCCATTTGGCCCTGCGTGCCAGGCTCTGGGGTGGTTCTGTCTCACATCACAGAAAAGTTTCATGCCACACCAATCATTGTTTCTGACCTCTCTGTGACTCTCTTGCAGAAAACACAGCACAGGAGATTGCACAGGTGGGAAAAATTGCAAATGAATTACAGACATCTAGACATTTGAAAACTGACATTCTGACCTCTTTCACAAACAGGCATTTTTTTTGTGGGTTACATGGCCCTTACTTTTAGAAAATTGATGCTAGCATAAAGTATATTATAATAATTATTTGTGAAATAATAATAGCATATTAATGGCATGCAAATTACTGATCTAGGAGTCCAGCATACCCATAACGATTCCTGTACTTTTAATGTCAACATTAAAAGCAACTTTTAACTAACAGTGATAAGGCAAATTAACATTAATAACAGTTTTGACACTAATTGTAAGTTATCATTATTTTAAAAATCTTTCCTGTTGCCAAGGCTCAAACTGATTTTAAAAAAGCTACACCACCTCTCAGCTTGCTGTCACTGATGCTTTTCCTACAACACTGTGAAGAGATCCCACTCCTCTCCTTCTTTGCAAAGGTCCCTGTGATTGCACCAGACTTCCTACTCTGTGGTCAAACACTCAGGGAACAAGAGTTTCTAGATTTTAAAAGATCTCTGCAGAGCACCTTTTCCTTAATTGAATTTGTAAAATATTTTATCAGCAAAGGTTCCTAAAATGCCATTAGTGTGCAGCATTGAGTGGGTAGAGCCAGGAAATAGGATCAATGCTTTTTGAATTCTTTTCCTCTTTCTGCACAGCTAAACTCATCTCACCTCCTATGGATTTCATGTGCTCTGTTAGCATCAGCTTTAATTATTCAGGATGTATGGCCAAAGGATCATGGGGAATACACACCAAGCTCTATGGGCAACACCTCACAGAGGAAGCTTCGTGTGGATGTGGACAATGCAGGTAAACCTGGACATGTCATCAGAAGAGTTACCTTCTTGCCCTCCCCCAGGAACATGACAGTGTCAAACACACTGTTAAATAAGCTCACTGTTCATGTGGCTGGGGCCCATGGTGTTCAGTGATCACTGCCTTTGCATGGACAGAAGTAGCTGTAAGGTGACACAGTCTCTGTTCTGAAGCCTTCACAGCCTAATTTTATGTTTCTCTCAGCTGTGTGGTAATCAACACAGCAAAGATGAGAACTGCTCATCTTTGGCAGGCACTGCATGACTTGGTAGCACTGAGTTATGACACAGCACTGATGTGAGCTACTTAATTCACAAAAGCTCAGTGACTTCCTAAATGTTTGTTTACAAACCAAGTATCTGCTGAGTACCTTCCAACAGAAGGTGCCTTTTTGACTCAGAGCAGCGTGTCTGAGATGGTGCCTGCACTGGAGGGTCTGGGCTTTCAACACAGATAAATTCTACAGTCAATTTAACCTTTGTTACTGATTTCAATGCAGCAAAGTAAAGTCATACAAGCAAACAAAGCTTGCTGAGATTTGACAAGCTATCAGAACTGACAGATGGAAGCCAGGACTCTATTGGTCTCTGAAGTGTCACCAACTCACCACTCAGTTCATGAGTTTGGTTTAAGCAAGTTTCTCTCCAGCAAGATGGAGTTGCAAATTCTGAACTTTCCAAGGCACTTGGGGACCTTGGTATGTGCTAAAGCCAGCACATACCAAGGAGAGCTTTGCAAGGGCTTCAGTCCCACCTGAGCCATCCCTGCTCTCAGTTAGATGAGCCTGAACTTGAGGCATAAAATAGCTTCTTGGAACTTTGTATCAGTAGTTTTTGAAGTTAGACTATTATAATCTTCTACTGTGGAATACAGATCATGAAGAGAACTACTGAAAACATTTCCAACAGTCCTGTTTTTTCCTCACTACCTCCAGTGTGTATCCCTGATGTTGGAGTGCTTGCATTTAATGCTAACAGGGCCAACAGACTGTACTGGCCTGTTTGCTCATGTGGTGCTGTGATGCAGCTTTGCTGAATGCAGTATTATGTTCAGCATCACACCTTCACAAAATTCAGATATTATCCCAAACAAACAACAGCCAGAAGCAGCAAATCCTTCTATTGCAGTATTGGTATGCATTAATGGCTTCAGTGGCCAGGTTTGCCATTATCCTGCTGTGCTGGCTGTCAAGACAAAGACTGTATCTGCTCTTGACCTGTGTTAGAGAGGAGAAATAAAAACATTCAGACTTCCTGGGGTGGCAGAATACCTACCCAAGCTCCATCAGGTCCAAACAGCTCTAAAAAGTTGCCAATAAATTCCCTGGACTTTTCTTCCCATTTCTGAATGAGGTCATGGCTCTTCTCTTCCACCTTGTAAACAAATTCTTTTGACTTTTCCTCCACATTCTTGACTTTTTCTTTCATTTTGTCTACTTGGTTTTGAAAGCGGTATTTCTTCTCCTGTTTTAAAAGTGTGGTCAAAGGTTAATAAAAAAAACTTGGAAATAATTAGTCACAGACAGCTGAGATGAAAAAAAATTGCATTAATGCATCATACATATGGCCTTGGTTAGCTGTTCCCATGTTATTTTTATAAATGCAAGTTTAACATTTGTGGATGAAGTGCAGAAGATACATATTGAAAAGACTTCTTATGTGATTACTGTGTCTAATCCACTACATGAATCTTTCTGTATTTTCAAACTGAATGCACTTTGAAATTGCTATGAGTCTTGTGAAGGATAGGACTGAGAAATTAACAGCTCAAACTTAATTTGAGTAGGCAAAAGACAAATCTCCCTATGCTTCCTAGCAAATGCTGCTGACTTGCCAGCCTGGATCTTAACTTGGACCAAAATGTCTCTTTGGGTGGATTTCTGCAGAGCAGAAGGAAAACTCTCATCAGTTCTGATCCTGGCTAATACAGGAGCTTCTGGCTGTAACACAGATGTGTGTAGGCCAGTGGATTATGGCCAGCAAACTTACAGAAAAGAGAGCAACTCCTGATTGCTAAGTGGCACAGAAAAAAGAAAGAGAGAAAGAAGATAATATTAGGGAGCTCCTGGCAAAAGCTTCTGAAACACTTCAGGATTAAAGGGCTTTTGTCTTGGAATGCTTGTGTGCTCCACAAATTTTTGGTACAAGCAAATAAGCAAAGTTGTGCTCCTGAAGGTGTGGTGGTCTGTGCAGAAGCACAGATCACTACTGGCTTTTAATTTTCTGTTAACTCCATTTAATGGCAACTTGAATTTACTATAAAAACAAGCACTGAAGTGGGGTTCATTCTAGCTCCCAAATCTTTGCAAGCCACAAACACAAACAAAATCCCCAAGGTCCAAAGAAACCCAGCTCCCTCTCTGTACCTAAAGGGTGATGAGCCCTTTAATAAGGAAACCAGTGCTCTTGTGAAATTCTGGGGATGTAATTTTGAGACAAATCTCTGATGCAAATCAGTGTTCCTGCATTTAAATTACTGTAAGCTTAACAATCAGATGTCAGGAGGTTCTTCAGGAGACATCAGTGTCTGAGATAGGGGCAAGCATAACTTATACAACAGTATCTTAATCTCACAGCTGCTAAAGGATAAATTTGAGATCTCCAAGGCATGCAACATGCCTTATTTTAATGGATTTTTACAATAGTGATTCTTCTGGGTGGAGTACTTACAAAAAGGATTTTTTAAAATGTATGGAAGACTTTAAAAAAAAGCACAGTGAAATAAATATTTATGCCCTGTGTTCTGGGGTTCATCTGCCAGACTTCAGTCCTTTACAAGGGAGTTTCCAAGCTCCAGGGAGGAAGGTGAGAAGTCCTGCTGTGAGCCATCTCAGTCACAACAGACTTCAATTATGTGGGTTATCTTGAGGTTTTAATTCAAGACTTGAGACAGAAAATGAAGGAAGGTAAAGTCTAATTTCCATAAAGTGTTTACTTCTCATTGGAGGTGCAGGTCTGTATGTGGAAGATGAATAATCTGAGCCATCCTTTCACATGGCTCTCCTGCCATTGTGGCTTCTGAGCTCTACAGCAGCATCATTTATGTACCAGTTTCCTAGCATACTTCCTTGTCTTTTGAAAACCATTTTAGCTTTCCCTAGTAATCTCACTGCTCTATGATTGGCTTTGTTAGGGTTTTTTGTTTTGTTGGTTTTTTAATCCTATCACATTGTAGAGAAACTTTGGATCTCAAAATCCATGCTGTCTGGGCTGCCTTCTTGGAATAGGAACATAGAAAGAAATCGTGTGCTGGCTGAAAGGTTAAGCAGCCTCTGGTGGGAGGGTGGGCTCCTTCCTAGTGTGTCATTGTCACCTACAGCTCAAGGAGGAAGGGGGAGCAGCAGCTTTGTTAAAAGCGTAAGATGGAAACGAAGCTGCTAATTAACAGGAGCAATTAAAACTACCCTCAGCTTACCAGTTTCTTTTAAATTAAATTCTTCCCAGCTATTTTAAAAGCAGCAGGAGGAAGATATAATTACTTAACCTTTACATTGAGGAGCACATGCAGGCCGGTGCACTCACATTGATGAAGCTGACGTTGAGCTCCTTGGCCGTGTAGCCTCGCTGCAGGTTGCGCCGGGCGTACACGTCGTAGTCCCGCACGATCCGAGTGATGATATCCGACGTGGAGATACCTTCGGTTCTCTGCGTAGGTACAAACATTCCTGAGCAAAGTGGGAAAAGAAAGCCTACTGATAAAGCTTGGCAGGACCAGGCACTGCAGCAGGTAGCTGAGGATGAACACAGAAATGCCTGATAAAGGTAAGAGGCTTGCAATTCTGCCTTATTCCTAGTTCTCTCCTGTTGTTTCTGTGGGAGTTGGGGAAAGGCACAGTTGCTATATTACTTGCTTTTTTCTCAAGTCTTTAGAAAGACTAAAAATTGCCCTCTGTAGTGTCAGCTGTGATGTGGAAGTTATTCAACTGGCAGGGGCTCCCGAGCCAGGAAGGCCAAGTTTCACAGCTGTGGCCAATTCACTGAGCAGTTCTTTCCATAAGAACAGCCCTTATTTAATGTTATGTAAAGGAGCAGGGAGGTTTGCTGCTCTCCTTTATTTCCACTCCTGTGCTGCACCATTTGACAGTCTCTGTTCTGCTGAGTAGAACAGACCAGCCTCTGGCCTTGACAAAAGCCAGGAAAAAGATGCATTACAGTGACTGGGAAACACCCTGGAGGTGCCAGTGGTTTGTAACAGGAAGATGAAATACAATGGTACTTCATGTCCATCCATCCAGCCATGCTAGTGGCTGTATAACCATCCTCCCTGCTCTGACAAATCAGTCCCCAGAAAACTGACCATTTATCAATACTGCCTGTATTTTCCCCAACACAATTGAGATATACGAGGCTTTCTAACTGCTTCTCACCAAGGCAGAGCCCCTGAACTGTTCATGAAATTCACAAATGCAACAGCAGCAGAGTGCAGACACACCTTGGGTAGTTATTTAGGGCTACAAAAAATTACTACTCTCACTTATATGTAATTGCAACATGAAGCTGCTGATGAAGGAGAGAGAGAAAACTGGAAATGGTTTGGGAAAAAAAAGTAGTGCCTTGCCTTAAAATGGTGTTATAGCTCCTGGCAAATTAATCCTCACATATTCACTTCAAGTAAGCAGGCATTGGTACCTAATTTTACAGGGATGGAAAAAGACTCAGAAAAGGAATCAAGAAGCTTATCTGCCTCTTGTGACTAAATGCTATGTGATATTTTTTCTTTCTGATCTCTAATTAATACTCTGCTTAAAAAATAGATTACTTTAATCATGAGCAGACATGTTTCCCTCATCGTTGCTTTTCAGGCTTGCAGCAGTCAGTCAGGAAACTATTTTTGGAAGCAGTGAAACCCACTTTGAGCCAGAAACCTTTAGAGATAGGACTTACAGGAATACATGGACAAAATCCAAACCCCACCTTTGTTAAGCTGAAAGTGGATCTGTAGGTGGACATTTACTCTTAGTCACTGACTTTGCTTCACTTGTTGGACTGATCCATGTTTTCCAAGCTAATTGTTCACAGGTGTGCAGTTTTTTAGCCAGTGCACTGTTGTTACCTGGGTGCCCATATGCCCTCCCATCCACTGAAGGTAGTGGGGAATTTGGAGCCCATGAGGATCTACCCAAGGAGCTCCTCAGTTCCCATCCATTTTTCTGCTCTCCAACAACCCAGTGTGGGAAAATGGGAGTACTGGAACTATGGAAAAATGTGCAAATGCATCAACAGCCATGGTCTGTTTAAAACAAAAGCCCTAGGAGAAAGGGGAAGTTCATTATTGTAATAATGCTGCTGTGGAGTATAAGGGACTACAACAGCAGTAGATCTCAAAACACATCACAAGTAAGTAAATATTATTCCCAGTTTATATGTAGCAAAATTCAGCCATGCAAGACTCAAGATGCTTCTCTGGTATCTCGTGGTGACAGACACAATGGACCACAAGTTCCTGAAGCTGCAAGTCTATACTCTCTTCTGGAAAGTCTGAGTTTCTCATTGGGTCATGTGTACACTGTGCCTGTGCTCAATGACAGCAGAGAAGGGTGTGCCAGGTCTGGCTACTCTCACACCAAGCCTGGTAATGATTCAGTGACACCAAGAGCTCCTGTCATGTTGTCCTGTGCACTCAGCACCTCAGAAGAAAAGCAGAATAGCTGCTTGTCCAGCACGTGTGCAGTGTGTCCCTTGGTGACCCATTCTTACCAGAGGCACCTTTTATCACTGCCTGCTGAAGGAAGCTGGTGTTGGCTCTGAAACTACAGAACAGTTATTCCCAAAGGAGGGTTGTGAGTCTGATATCACAGAGAGGTTCACAAGTGGGAAAAGATCAAGAACTGCTGCTATAAAGAGCTTATTCCTTCAGTTCAGGTCAATACCTGGTCTACAGCTGTCATTGCATAGTTTGAGAAGGTCACTTTGCTTGGCCTATTACCATCAGGTAGATTGCTCTGGAATTTTTTCAAGCCTCCAGTATATATCTTTATGCAGAACAGGAGGCTGGATTTGCCAGGGTTCAAAGCAGCATCTGCAGGGAGCAGCAGAAGGAAGAAATTTGTTCCTCCTCCTTGCACTGTTCAGGCAAACAGTGGCTTAATATTATCTCCTCAAATTTAACTCATCTTCCTTGAACTGAAGAGACACAAACTCTAAACAAGTTCAGCATCTTCATGTTCAATGTAGTATGTTAGTCAACCAAACTGCTGAACAGCCATGGCAAATCAATCACTCTGATACTGATTTAAACCCTCTGCCAGTGTAATGAAAAGAACACTAAGTGTGAGTGGACCCTAATGGCTCCTGAAGGCTGCCTGTGCTTGCCCATATTCAGGACTGGGATGTGTCAAGGAGGTGTCAGTTTGTGGTTATCAAAAACTGCCTAAAGTTGGCTGGGCTGCTGTGGGAACTGAACTCATTTTCATCCATTCAAAAGTCAGTCAAGCACTGTTAAATTGTTTTAAAAACGCAGATGGGACTATTTTGAGTTAGATCTGAATGGTCTCCTTGGGGTTATGGCAGGAATTCAGCCAAGGATGTCCTTGGAGGTCTTCCTTCTGCTCAAGTCAGCAGTAGCTACCATTAGAGTGTAAGACAATGTGATATTATCTCTACTGCTTCTCTCCCAGCAGTTGTGGTTAAGAGGCAGTCAAAGAATTTGAGCTGAGGCTGAAAAAGAAGGTGTTAAAAATGTAGAGTTGCTCATACCTGCTTCTTTGATGTGTTTGTACACATCATCCGATCCAGCGGAAGAGTACGGGATGTCATCGTGTGCTACGAAGTCAATCTGCCAGTGAACAGAAGAATCACATCCCATCATCACCACATTTTGGTTCTCTGGGGGACTGTTACGGAGAGTTCTCTCTTCTCTTGACTTCAGCTAATTTGCTTTTGACATTCTCACCCTAAAGCCATCACCTAGTACTAGATTTGGGCCTGCAACTGCTCTGTTGTAGGGTCAGTTATGAAAAACCAGAAATCTTCTCTCCAAAAGCACTGCCACTACCACATCACTCTGACTGGCTCCGTGTGCTATGCAGCACAAAACCCAAGACACAGGCTCCTGCTTTTATTCCTACTGCAAAAGCAAGTGGTGAAGCCTTGGCTTTCAAAACCATGGAGGCAGTATAATTGATTTGGGGTCCTTAGGGCTGTGCCTTTAACTCAGGACTTCAGTCACTAGGTCATAATTTTCCCCGTTTACCATCTCCTTTTCTGAAAGTCAATTTATCAGTCATTTTTTCAGTGTTATTTTTACCCTTCAAAAACCTCAATAGAGAAATCATCTCAGCATATTGAGAAAAAAAGGCAGAATAAATACAATGTTTTCTGACAGAGATGGAGGCGAGGAATGCTATGTAGCTAGTTTCAGTGACTGGAAATAACTGAATTAAATCATTCACTCCACCTAATAGAATTTCAGACTTGCTCATTCTCAACTGTCAGTGTACAAAGAGGAAGGGAGACATAAGAGGAGAAATGTACCTTATGTTTTTCAAGGAACTCAGGTGTCAGTGTCCAGGGTGCATCTCTGATGACCTCATCCACATAACGACAGTGTCTGAGGGCTTCATATCGCTCAGTTTCATTCATCACAGTGAAGCCTTTGAATTTATGAGTTAAATCATCACTGCAAACTAAAATATAGAAGTATGAGCAAAATGACTCCACATTCAGTAAAATTAGCATGACCAGGAGTTGATTATTCCTAAATAAATCCATTAAGCAATTTTTGGGGCGTTCCAGGGCATGTGAGAGTTCTGCTTGGAGTTGGCAGATAGAACTGTGCAATAATGAGGAAACCTTCTCTTTCTGGAGCTGCAGCTAGAGGGCAAGTAGGGTACTGTAAGACACCTCAGGTGGTATCCTTTACATGCTAAGGTAAACCAATCCCACTCTAAAGTGAGGACTTCATGGGCTCTGATATTTCAGGGGTGATGGCTGACACTTTGAAACAAATCAAAGAACACAGTGTGGACAACTGCTGCAGAGTGCTCACTAACTTCTGGAATCACAAAATGGTCAAGGCAGGAAAATCACTCAACACCACCTAATCCAAATCCCCTCCTCCCAGAAGAGTCAAGTGCAGGCTGCTCAGGGCCATGTCCAGTTGGGTTTCCAAAGATGGAGACCCCTCAGCCTCTCCAGGCCTCCACTTCCTGCTTTTTATTTTTATTTAAACAACACTCTAAAAGGTGAATTTGCCAACAAAGCTCAAAATCATAGTGGGACACTTTCTCGTTAAATAAACCCAGATGGAAAACAAGTCAAAGAAAACTTTATAGGAATCTGTCTCTGAGCTTAACTTTGAGTTCAGCAGGTTTCACAGAAAGAGAAGTAAGATTTGTACCACGTTCAAATGCAAGGTTGCTGAAGGAAGCCCCAAGGAAAGGACTGGGAGAAACCACATGCTCTAGAGAAATGGGCAGAGTTAAAGGTCCAGATACCCTACACCTTTAACTCTGGATGTACCAATACTTTGTCACACTGCTTTTAAAATGAGGGGCAGCAACACCCACATTACCAGAGGACTGTAAAAGTTAGGTATTATTTTCTACCCACAAAACACTGTGTAAAAACCAGTGACCTTCTCCACAACCATCTCTGTCCAACACTACAGCTACAACAGTCATTTGACACCCCACATGGAATAATGTGATACCCATTTATAGCTGGGTTGCCAGTGATTGTCCTTCACCACAGGTCAAACCTGTGCCTTTGGATCTTTGTCTGTAAATGCACTTGACAAATGATAAATGCAACATTACCAGTGCCGCAGTGAAGTGTGAGAGCAGCCCTACAGCTGCTGCTTCTTTCTGATTTGAAAACATCAACCTACCAGGCAAGGTGCTGGCAAAGATGCAGTCTTTTTTGAGATCTGAAATGGATGTTCTTGCTGTGATGGTCATTAAGGACTTTCAAAGTAGGAAAAATGTAGAAAGGCTTAGATAGCCCTAAAGCTTGTGCAAAATTCAAAGCCAGATAATAACACATGCATGAATTTCAGCAAGCAAAATGCTACTCTGTCCTATTATGTCAGTTTTGATGCCTGCTGACAAGAAATTTAACAGTGATCAAAGCATTTTCAGGAGAAAGACCCCTTCAGAGACTGTATTTGTATTTATTTACAGCCTTTATGACATCTTCAGGCTACCCTCTCCTGGAAGAAAAGATCTACCAAAATTATTGGAAAATAGTAATTTTTGCTTGAATTCTGAAGAAAGGTTTCATTTTATTTTCTGATTACTATTTGTTCATGTACAATGCAAACACAATATCTTTCTTTGTACTCCTTTTGAATCTGTCATTCTGCTCTAATGACGGATTTGGGAAGGTATAAAAATCAATTTTAAAAAGAAAAGTGATCTTAGGTCCAAATAATTGTCTTCACAAGAAGACACAAAGCCCACTAAGATATATGACACCGGTGCTTTTGCAGCACAAATTGTATGTGGGTGTGGGAAGGTGTCCATTTTTTAAACATGCTAACACACAGAGCCTTGCTGGGAGAAGGTGCTGATGAGTGCTGGCTGCTTTGTCCTTCATGCCAAAAATAAGGGCAAAGTGAAGCTATGCCATGAATTTCAAAGGAGCCAGGCTTTTGTCCCCAAACTCCTTCCCTTATTTGGGGCAACTCCTAATCCTTTAGAAACAACAACAAAATGTACATAACTTGCAGGGTTTTTTCCAAACCTCACAGTCTTGTGCCTTCAATTCCTTCTTCTGCAAGTTGTCTGGCTCAGCAGGAAACCAGAAAATCCTTAATGTTTCCTTCCTAACAAAGGGACTTGTCCTTTACCTCACAGGAAGCTCCACGGGAATTGCCACATTTCATAAACTTGAGTAAAATTAAAAAACGTTTTTATAAAGAGATTTTGTTTTTCCTCTGGGTTGGGTCTTCCCCCCTCCCCTCAAATGTTTGGGACAAATATGCAAAATAATGCACCTTATAGTACCTGAAGGTTGCACTCATGTTCACTGTAAAGCATTTGAGCAGCTGAATGAAGGTTGCTGTGAAATGTTGCTGCGAGGAATATCTCAACCCTGGAGGTGCAAGGAAAATGGAACCAAACTGCACATTTATGAGGCTTCATGAGAGCAGGGCTTGCACAGCCAACTAGGTAGGAAAGAGCCACCCTCCAGTGACTTGTCTGGCGCAGGCCAACTGCTGAACAGCTGTTAGCCAGGCACACAGCAAGAAAAGAAGATATTCATAGCAAAAAAAAAATAAATTAAGAAAGTAATCTGCCTGGGGACACCTGTGAACTGAAATTACATTCCACTCATGACCTACATTTGGGTCTTCAATGACAATGGACCAGACTTAGCTTCTGTGATGCAGCTGAAGGCTGGGTCTGGACCTGGTAGGCAGAGGTCATGGTCTGTGCCTAGCTGGCAAAGGAACCAATGAGCCAGAAATAAATAAAGGTTGTTCTCATTCACTCATCTCCATCTTTGAACAATTTTGAGCAAATAACTGGAAAAGGTAAATTATTCATATGGAGCTATTTTAAGCTCACAGCCATGCGGGCACCTGCTTTAACTAGAATGGGAAATGTGCCTGTGCTGCTGAGGGCAGAATTTGACTTTTACTTTAATTGATGCAATTGTAAGATGTAATTCAAGGCAAATCACCTATAGAAAACCCCTGAGTGAAAGCAGCATTCAAGTCATAGTGTATAAACAGCTGGGGGTGGGAGCACAGCAATAACTCTCTGATAGGGAAGCACAGAAGCAAAAATCCAGTGCAATAAATAACTCTGATCTTACCTCCTACTAATAAGTAGCTATTTGGGAATAGAGTTTTGGCTTGCATAAGAGCTCTAGCATGGCCAGCGTGGAAGAGGTCAAATATTCCATCTGCATACACTCTGACAGGTCTGTCAACTGCGGAGAAAGAAACACAACAGTCATTTTTCAAATCTCAAACAAGTTGTACTTAATTCTACTGGATGGCATTTTGTTCCCAGATCAGATGATTGCAGAGATTTACCCCAGTTCTGATATTCAAAGGCACCACAGGTGAACCTGCAGTTTTTGATACTGCACATTACTTGTCCTTTGTACTCTCTGCTGTTTTCTCTCAGACTTACCCTATTTATTATCATCCATCATCCCCATATTCTAATTTAGCAGAAATGTAATCTTCCTGCCTCTTTCAGAGTTCTACCATATGACTTGTTCTTTTCTCTCTGCCTTTCTAATCAGATGTGCCTTATGAATTTTTCCCCCATCATTTCCCTTTCCTCCCCTCTTGCCTTGACTTTTTTCAAGCTTACTGCTGTAAAAATCTTTGCTTACCTCTTCTATGTAAGCCTTTTTCTTCACTTTTTCCAGACTTTCCTCAAGTTTTTTTCTCTAATGAGCCTATAACTTCTTTTTCTCATACTATCACCCGTACAACTCTTTCTTTACAGCGCCTTCAGCAGCAGCCTCCAGACTGAAAAAATACTTGCTTTCTCAAATTATATAGTTTGCCACCTCCAAGCAAAAGCACAGTGGAGATGAAAGCAACAGAGCTCAAACCTCCATGGACCGTGTTTCAGTGACAGCAGAGAGATGTCTCTGCAGCCAGGACATCCAAGGGTCCATGGAGAACACTGTTCCTTGCACAGCTGACTGGAAAGCTGCAACTTGCTCCTATAATGTGTACATACTTCAAAAGCTTATTTTAAATAAGTAGAATAAGTAAACAGAGACTTTTTAAAAATAACCTCTTGAAATATGGGAGGCTGAAGGATGCATTTGGGACTTCATGTGAAATCATCCTGCTTCCCCAGTCCAACCACAGATGCTCAGATACAAGAAACTGGCAAGTAATCTTTAAGGCCACTGAAAACCTGATGCAACCAACAGGAACATCAGTGAAAAAAGAGTTTTCCAGCATAGATGCAGTATGAGATGAGAATCCAGAAGTAAGCTACTACATAACACAATTTTCAGGCTGGCTGGAGCAGTCTGGCAAGCCTTCCTTACAACCAACATCCACAAAAACATCAAACTCTAAATTGAAATGTTTTCTCTTGTTGTTTCTCTAATAGAACACAGTGGCTCTGTAGTTGCTGGTTTCTTCTCCATTACCTGACAGGACCAGACATTAGGCTTTTGCCTTTGGGTAGAAGGCACAGATAAGCATTAACTGATGTTTGAATGGAAGAAGCAGTGCCTTGGGAGTGTCCACGAGCCCGTGGACGTAGCTCTCTCCACGTACCTGGTGTTCCCAGGCGGGCTTGGGCAATGGTTAACTTCTCATGG
Source organism: Thryothorus ludovicianus (assembly GCA_013397245.1). NCBI lineage: Eukaryota > Metazoa > Chordata > Aves > Passeriformes > Certhiidae > Thryothorus > Thryothorus ludovicianus. The sequence continues at coordinate 778,759 of VZTB01013241.1, forward strand.
GGTGCTTGGCACTGACAGCTTGTTTCATCTGCAAATGGAGCAGGGGCCGTCAGAGTCTGCAAGGAGGAAAAATCACAAAGAAAGTAAATTTATTTTCACCTCCAAGTAGTTATAGAAGAACCATTTAATGGTGGCAGAATGCTGTAACCAGACTTCATGCTGGTTTGTTCTCTGGGGATTTTTGCTTTTTAGTCACCCGTGAGCAAACACAATTCACACAAGGTGGAATGGTGAGGAAAATAAAGCTTTTTAAACATGTCATGTAACTGAATTGTCTCTGTTAGAGAAGCTTGGTCATTTTTGAGGCGGGTGAAGGCACACGACTTTTCTGTTTGCAGAACAAAGTCAGGTTGGATACTGTGAGCAGGTTAACCCTTCTCAGTGACTCCAAGGCCCAAGGAAAAATATATTCTGTTACCTGTATGTAACAGCTGGAAAAACTAATTGGGACTTAGCTGCAAATGAGCCACCTCTTAACAAGCACCCTTTCCTGCCACTGGCATCAATACAGATAATTGGGAGTAGAAGTTGTTTTGTTGTGGTTTTAGTCAGATTCTCCTATAATTTTGAGGAAATATTCAAAATAAAGGCAAAGATGCAACTTTAAGTCCCATTTAACAAGAGCTGACTGAGCTGTAACTCCTTTCTGGTCTGACACATTCTAAAATACTCTAACTGTGATCAGAGCACCACAAGGGTACTTGCTCTGGGGAGCTTATAACCTAACAATATATGAGACAGCATGAGGATGTGTGAAGGCTGACGTGGCATTATCTGTCAGGAAACTTGATTACTGAATTTGTATTTTCTGCCCATGTCTACGTAGGAAGCTATCAGCCATCAGACCCTCAGATATTTATTATCTGCCATATGGTCTGATAGGAAAAAAACATGTTTCTACAGCTTTTGGCTTGAAATCTTTAGGAAAACATAGCTGAGTTTTGGTTTGCTTTGTTTTTGAGATGAAGTGGTGGTTGAGAAAAGCTGAAGGAAATCTGCCACTTTGCCTCCACCATGATTTAACTGGGAGTTTATGGCTGTGCAGCTGTGGCTTGGCTGGGTTTTGACAGTGACCATTTGATGTATAGTTGTGACACCAGTTTGAGTACCCATGGATGATCATAGCAGCATCCCTTTTTGCATTTACACTGTTTTTTCAGATTTTTGATGCTGAATGATTAATCACTGAGCATTTAGCATTCTTTAGCATCCCTGAGACACTTTAGGGCATGTCATGCCTAATTGCTGCTAATCTCTGGGCTCACTGGTTTGTTGCATGGAAAGCTCAGAGGACAGTACTAAAACAACAACAAAGACTTAAAGATTCAATCCAGTTCCCTCTGCTGCTTTGCTATTCATTTTGTTTACTGCAAGTAATGCAATTTTATGTAGGTTCCCTTTTTTTTCCTTTCCATTTTTCTTTCCTTTTTTTTTCCCCCATACTCTCAAATGTTAAAGGAAATCATCATCACTAGCATTTCATGATGAAAATCACAGCATCTCTGCACAGACAAGGTTAAAAATGGAGAAACCATGACCAAGCCCAAGTTTCTGTCTGGGTTTCACGAAGGGGAACTGTTCATCAGGCCACCCACGCTGCACAGTGTAGAACATTACAGATAATCATACAGTGCCAACTCTTTCCTTTATTTTCTAAATACTGTCTTTTTGCTTCTGGCTTTGCTATTGCTGGGTGCTAATCTGTCTTTTTATCTCCAAGCAAGGTCAAGTTACACGGCAGCCCATACAGCCAGGCTCCTGCTGAGATAAAGAGGAAGGCAGAAATGTTAAAACAATAATGGCTATGGTCTGAGGCCTGCAACTGGTAATCAGCTCCTAGCCTGGCAGAGGTTGTTTCCTTGGAGGTTATTTGAAGAAAATAGGCCTGGTTTGCAGGAAGATATCTCTTTTTCCCCCCAGGCAAACGCAGTGGTGCTTTTCATCCATGTAACCACCTTTGCAACACTGAGATTTTTCTTTCATTCTCTGCTCAACAGAGAACCTCTATTAGCTTCCCATCAGTCCAGCTTTTATAACTGTTCATCATTAAAGCTCACTTTACAGATCAGGGCTTAGAAGCAGATCTGTCAATATCCCCTTTACTCTCTGACCCCTCAGTTACTGGGTATGAAAATACATCAAATGCAATAGATTAAAATCAGCCATATTCTGTCAAAGCCATACAGAGAAAAGCATAAACACCATGTGCTGATAGATCAAAGGAAATCTATAGTAATAGCTTCCAAATGACTACTCACTACTATTTTGTTTTATCTGTCCTAGAAAAATTATTGCTAAGCTTAACAAAAACATCCTATGAGTAAAATGAGACCACCTGATTTGTATATAAGCCCGTAAGAGAAAATATTTCAAAAAATTATTAGAACCCAGAAATAATTTACCAAAACTTTTCCATTTGTATATAATTACTAGTATTCTTTCCAGGTTCTTGAGGGTAATAATTAGAAGAATTAGAATATTTTGTAAGAAAACAGCAAGTAATTTATATAGCAGCTTTTTCATTTTGGTTAATTCATTTAAGTTCTTCTGGAAGTTTGCTATGGTTTTGCCAATAATCAGATGGTTAGACAAAGACTTTGTACTTCTGTCTTTCTTTGACAGATTTTTCTCTTCATCTCCGCCTTCCTTATGTTCTAGACATTTACATTTTGCAATTAGCTAAGCAAGTGAAATTAGCCTTGTATTTTGGACCAAGGAAAGCTCCTGAGACCTTCATCACCCTGTAGTAATATGTGAGAGAAAGCTTATCACGTCACAAATGGAGAAGTCATTGTAATACTAGGACTTATTAATGATATTTATTTCAGAAGATGATAAAAGCTCTGGCAATAAGAGCCCTGTTTCCTGGATATGAAGACACAGCATTCAGTAAAATGAAGGTTTGGGAAACCATCATATTTAGCAACCCTTGCATATTAGAAGCTGTTTATTCTACGAGAAGTGTTAAATACTGTTTTATTTACTTTCTAGGAAATTTGCAAAACAACTGAATGATGGCAAATAAACTCCAGGACATTGAAAGATGGAAGGTAGATAATGGAGGCTTTCTCAGAAAGAAACTCACACGTCCATATGCACCAGCAATGTCTTTGTAACCCATGGCTCAATTTGGTGAGACAGTGGCCCAGAGAAACCACTCTGTGCTGGTAGCCTTGAGCTGGTTCTGGGGCAGGACATTCATGAAGAAACCCAACATGACAGCTAGAAGCACCTTATTTTCAGGTATATCTTGATGCTGCCTTTTTATTATCACTCTTCACAGTCTCTTAGGCTACTGCAGCCATTTAACATAGCTCATGCTTGTGTTTCTAATGACTAAAAGGAAAGTTGGTGATTTGTAGAGGAAGAGGAGTCCTTCCACTGAAGTAACAAGTCAAGAACACCAGCGCCTCCACACCCTCTCTTTTGTTCACAGCCTGTTGTGGTTTTGTTTGCTTGCTTTCTGCATGTTTAGTAGTTGGGCTGGGTTTTTACACAGCAGCAAGGAAGAAAAAAACATTCTTTTAAGTAGGTCCACTTAGACCCATGCAAGCCATAGTGCACCTGCCTTTGTAACTCTGCCTGCAGGGTGACTGCAGGAAACACACCTAATGGAAGGACCTACTGCTTTTTCTTCATTCATGCCACTACAGCACCTTCTTTCCTCCTCTTGGAAAAGTTGTATTGTCATCTAATATTTTGCCATCAACAAAGGTCAACGAAATTTCAGATCATGAACCAGTACAGCTACAGAGGCAACACTTGATAAAGCAGGCTAGGCCTGTGCTTATGAAAGAATTCAACTGACAGGGAAATTCTACAGGAGGTCTGATGCTGTAACCACCTTTTGTCTTAGAGGCAGCATTTAAAACATATCACTGATTTCACCTGAACAAATCACATGGGTAAGGTCTACTCATATGAGGAACAATTATTTTGCTCCTGATGTTGGGAAACAATAATTACAGAGCAGGAAACACTGACATCAGTTCCAAGGAATATTTAAGAAAAAAAATTATCAAAACTATTGAAAAGTAAATGTCTGCCATGTTTCTGAGGTATGAACACTTTTTGTAAGTGGAAAGGCCATGTAAAGGACTACCAAGGTCTTCTCTTAGAGGATCAGGGAGGAAACAATGTCAAAAAGGAAAATCAAGTCCTCTCCTACTTGTTTGGGTCAGTAACCTTGACTCAGACATGTAAATTTATGAGCATTTAAGTTGTAATAGAATGTTACTGGTGGTTGTCTCCTGGTAAACTTTTTACAAACAGTTCTACTATCAGTGCCAATATCAAAAAAAATCTAGCCTGTTCTCTCACATTCTGCTGACTCAAGGAGGGGGATGTAAACTAAAAATATGGCAAACTAACCTTATAAGAACAATAACTTCAGTATTCTGTGTGCAAGCATTTCAAATTATCTTTTGTGCTCTTTCTGGGCTTTTTCTTCAATTAAATGTACTTGGCTCATTTTTGGTATTAAGTCAGTAATTAATAAGTACAAGATGCAATTACAAATTGAAGATATTGTAGAAGAGCAGCTTCCACTGCCTCTTCAAGAAGCATAATTATGTATATATGTAGAGATTCATAGATTATGAAACTAGAAAAACTATTATGTAATCCAGTCAAATATTTGCAAAAGGCCAAAGAATTTTGTGACAAGATTCCTGCATGACAGCCATGACTTCTGACTGAACTGGAACACATTATTTAGAAAACAAAATCATCCTAGAGGTAGGATGGGCCCCAAGTCAAGCAGAGTTCAAGTGAAAGAGTCACCAACGAAGCACCTCAACCTCCACCAACACAGCTCTCCTGCTCTGATGGCTACAGACAGGAAAGCTGTCAGATATCCCAGCCCTGAGGAGGGATCCATAGCATTCCAGGATAAAGAAGCTTGTGGCTCCTTCAAAGGGGCACCAGTGTTCCATCATCAGCCTGCAGACTCATCACCAAAAACCAAACTGGCTGTGGGGCATTTGCAACTCAATGCCCAGTGGCGAGTGCTCGCTGGCCCAGGAGTGATGCTGAAAGTTGGTCATGGTCAACAGATCAAAAATGTGTAACCACTGCTCTAATGCCACTCTGTGTTTTATTGATCAATTCAGTGGAAATAACATCAGCTCCTGTGTTTTGAATGTCTGTTATTTCTTTTTACTTATACATTACTGTATAGAATCACAGAATCATGAAGGTTGGAAAAGAGCTTTAAGATCATCTGTCCTAGAGTGATGTTATGATGTTTGTATCCCCATTCCTGTGTGCTGTTTATGCTGGATATCATGGTCTGTGCCTTTAAGACTGTGTCTGAAGAGTGAATGTTTTGTTTTGGTTTTTGCTATCAGCCTCTCCCCCATGGCTGGCGGGACACACAGATGGGCAGTACCTTGTGCTTTTTTTTTGCTTTTGCTTTTCGCTCTGGCTCCCGCTCTTGCTTCTGCTTTGCTTCTCCTAATTATCTAGTTTAGCTAAACAGTCCAAATTTCTTCCTGGACTGTTTGTCCTTTCCTTTTTGGACCTACTGGAACCTGCTCCGGACTGGGACCTGGGAACACCGAGAGTTTGCACCCTGTGGCTGCAGCAGCTGCCCCAGCACCAGAGGGATCGATAACAGAGAGACCACCCCCAAGAGAGACTTTCTGAATTTGTCACCTTGTTCAGAGCAGTGAAAGACTGGTACCACCTGGTATTGTTCATTTTGTGTGCTGGGGGGTGCTGTGTCTATTAAATAAACAGGTTCTTTCCACTTCTCTCTGAGGAATTCTTCCTGAACCAGTTGGGGGGAGGGGCCGTGTGGATTTGTTTTCTGAAGGGGCCCCCCTTTGGAGACTCTCTCCCAAATTTGCCCTAAACCAGGACATCCTCCAGTCCAACTGGAGCCCTACCACTGTAACCCCTAAACCACCAAATCACATCAGCCAGTGCCAGATCCAGACACCTCTTAAGCACTTCCAGAGATGGTGACTCCACACAGCCCTGGGCAACCCATTCCAATGTCTGACTACTGTAACATCAAAAAAATTTTTCTAATATCTAATCTGAATCTCCTCTATCTCTGTTTAAGGACATTTCCTCTGGTCCACTCACTGCAGGCACAGCAGAAGAGACTGGCTCTCACCTCACTACACCTTCCTTTCAGGAAGGTGTAGAGCAATGAGCTTTCCCTCAAGCCTCCTCAACAGTACACAAACCCAGCTCCCTCAGCCATTCCTCACAGGACACATTCCAGACCCTCCCCAACCCTTGCTGTCCCTCTCTGGACACATTCCAGCACCTCAGCATCTTTTTTGAAGTGAGAGGCCCAGAACTGGACACAGGATTTGAGGTGTGGCCTCAGCAGTGCTGAGCACAGGGGGACAATCCCTGCCCTGGTCCTGCTGCCACACTATTGCTGACCCAGGCCAGGTGCCATTGGCCTTCCTGGCCCCTGGGCACACCTGGCTCATGGTCAGCTGCTGCTGACCAGCAACCCCATGTTCCTTTCTGCTGGGCAGCTCTCAAGTGACTCCTCCCCCAGCCTGTAACATTGATGGGGTTTTTGTAACCCAAGTGCAGGACAGGGCACTTTCCCTTACTCCTGAGCTCCTGCAACTGTCCTCAGCCCATGGGTGAGCCTGTCCAGGTCTCTCTGTAGATCCTTCCTGCTCTCAAGCAGATCAAGACTCCCATCCCACTTAGTATCATCTGCAAATTCTCCTGATATATGGCTGAAAGAACCCAACTCTGCTTTAACACAGGCAAGGGTTAATCTTCTGAAAGCAACTCAGTTATATACCTGAACTATTGGGTGAATTTGGCCCAACAATCGATCCCTACTTGTGCTTCTTTATAGAGATACTTTACATTTATCAATTATTCCATGTAAGACATAGAACAGCATTTTGTATAAACCATTACTCAGAAACAGAGCTATAAAGAAGCAAGCCTTTTTTCCCTCCTGCAAAAGGGACACATATTCTGCAACTCCTCAGATGTCAGCAGAAAAACTCTGGGAGATCTATTTTCCCACAGGGAGGGTGATGGGATTCTTTAAAAGATCCTTGATTCATCCGGTGCCTTTCTCAAGAGGTTTTCACCTTATACCATCTGTTTGTATGTGTGTAAAACAGGAAAGCAGATTACATGGAAACAAAGGACACCCTGGGATAGACAGCTGTACCAAATGTTTGTGCATGATTGTGGATGTGTGAGTATACACTACACATATTCTTGCCTCTGTAGCCAGTATTTGCCTCCTAATTCTGTATTTCTTCTGCTTACATCCACGCATGTGCTGAGTTCTTTTTACATTTTCTACATACGTTCCTGAGGAGGGAGCAGAGAGAATCTATCTAAAATGTTTTTCCAATCCTTTTTTAAAGATATGATACAAACCTTTGCAGTAATGGAAACAGCACAGTTTAAGAAGTTGGTAATATTCTCCTAATAAAACCTGCTTCTAAAATACCATTGCATTTGCAAGCACAGAAAGCAATATATAGAATGTAATGTTTTCTCCCTGTGTTTATAGGTCATTTCTGATTCCTGAAAATATATCTGTAGTTCTGTGCATCTGAAAAATATGTACTGCAACATTGCAATGTGTTTTTGCAGAAACTGTAGCATTTCAAAAGGTATATAAACTGCATGTCCTCTAACGTAATAAGGGGCAATCTAAGCAGATTTTTCGTGTCTGTGGGCTTTTTAAGTGCAGCAAAAATTGCTACATGTCCCCAAGCACAAACCTCATTTGGCATGTTTTTATGGGTTTGTAATTTTATACAGTAGCCAACGTTTATGAAAATGAAAATTAATCCAGAGCAAAACCCAAACTTCTAAAAGACCAAATAAATATTTAGTCAAATAAAGCAATTTTGGGTTCCTTAACTGTAAGGCTATTTACATATTTATTTATGCTTAATTCCACATTGAAGTAAACAGATGGCAGACCCCCTGTCATAACATCACGTGAGAGAGAAACAGATGCATGGGACACTTTTTTAACCACAATAAACTCCCCTCACATTAATCATTGGCTCCTCTGATTGAAATTGCCTTCCAGTGATAAAGGAAAGATGAAGATCTATGAAAGCTCATGGAAATAAAATACTGAGATGATTCTAGGGGTTGCATCAGAACATCCTAAAACATTCTTTGTAAATATGAAGGGATAAAAATACAGGAATCCAAGGCATGCACATTTTCCTTGCAATTATTTCAGATTTTGTGTTTGAGTTCACTGCTTAGCAGTAGCAACAAGAAATTGTCTGAAGTAGAGTGGCTCCTTGAACCATTATACTGCTCCAGTGTGTGCAAACACTAAAATGCTCTCCTCTACTCTTCAACAAAATAAAAAAAAATACACAGTGTTTTCCAAATGTACTTAAATAACTGGAAAAAAATTGAATTAATGTACTCTCGTTTTTTTCTAAAAAAATCAAGAAAATAAACAAAATGTCTAAAGCAGCTGATATCTAAAATTATATGAGATCTGTCATATTCAGTTGTATTTGTGACTCATTCTCCAAGTACCGTAGATTCAGTAGCCCCAAGATACTTCATACCTAATTCCTGTTCACCTGTAAAAGCCTGCAGCCTCTGAATCTCACAAGACCACAGAAGCAAATCTGAGCTTTGGAGCAGTCCTGGCACTGCAAGGGTGAACCTCAAACAGCCACGACACTTGCAGTGCCTTGGCAGAACACGTTTTATCTGCCATATGGATAGATGAAGCACCCACCCAGTCTGTCCCTGCAATGATGATGGAAAAAAGCCCCCAAAAAACTATTTGGGTACTTCCACACAGGGCCCCAGTGCCACTTCACAAGAAATGAGAGCTGACCACAGCTTCAGCTGCCTGAGAACAAACATCCAAGGGCAATATGGATGTCACATACCCTTGAACAGCCTGGTATTTCGAGGATAGCACTGCCTAGGGCAGAGAAGACAGAACAAAAAGCACTTACCTGCTTCTTTACATCATCTTAGATTCATTTCAAATTAATGAAAACTGCTGCTTCATCCTCCTGTCTTGTCCTCTACCCACTGATGTGCCTGTGAGCACAGGCCAAACCAACCACACACCTACCTACCTACTCCCTCTCCTCCCCTGTAGTTCACCCCAGCTAATTCAGGTATGTTTCTGCTTATCTGGGTTCTTAAATTAAGTACAGTGATGGAAATGTATGTTGCATTGCCCTGCATTCCCTCAACTTATCTAACTCTCAGGCTCTGACAGTTTTGAAAAGAAAACATTGGTTCCCAGGTCCTAAGAGTACTTTACTTCCCCAGATATTTCCACTGATTGCCTGTGTTGGATAACAGAGACATGAAATACAAGGAAAAGAAGCTCTCAGTGTGTTCAAGGGAAAGATGAGACCAAGCAGTACATTCTGAAGTTTGTTTTCAAGTAAGTTTCAATGTGTATTTGGGTTTGCTTTATCTGCAGCACTGTCCTTATAAAGTGCCATTGTTTTCTGAAAGACGTCACATGAACTGTCTTCCTGAACAGTCTGTTGAAATGCCTGTTTGTTTCTTTCAGGTGAGGAGTGTAATTTTCAAAGGACACGCCAATCCTTCACGGATCTACACACACACATACACACGTGGGACCAAAGAGAAACTCTTGATCCCAAGCGACATAAATAAATTATAAAAAAATTAACAAATCATTTCACAAGGTTTTTTGTTTCATCTTCAGTATTTCCTGCTATAGTATCTCTTAGTTAAACTCCGAGCTTTCCTTTCCAGTACTGATGCACGAGGGCAAACCCCCAGGGCAGGATTCCCAGGCTGAGATCCACAGCCCAGCAGCACTCTGCAGCTTACTGAGAGCTATCCAGGGACAACTGCCATACCATGAATGTGTGGCATGATATGACCAGAGGTCATGTTTATCCCACAGGAAACAGTGAAAGCCCCCGTGACCATACCATGGGTATTCCGAGGCTTAAAAATATGAATGGGACCACAGCAGATGAGAAAGGGAACTAACACAGTACTTTGGTGCAGCTGAGAAAAGGGATAAATGGAAAAGGATGCAAACCAGGATTGGAGAAATGCTATTTGTGAGTGGCTTTTTCTTGACTACAAAACTACTAAAATCACCACTATGGATAAAACCTGTGACTCTGATTTGGTTTGTTTCTCTGTTGTGCACTGAGACACTGGGGTCACTCAGAGGGGCCTTTTCCTGGAATTAAGAACTATGGAAGTTGAGAACATAAAGAAGCCAGGCACAGATTAAGGCAGAGATGGAGCAGAGGAATTGACTAAAGCAACACAAATGTCCATTAATGCCCCAGCTGGTTAAGAAAATGCACAGTGTGTCCTGGAAAAAAATTAATGGCAATTTATAATTACACAGTATCAGGTACTGGAAAACATCAGGTTTCAATACACATTGAAACTCACCCTAGAACTGGCTTCAATGCCCCCTGACTTCCTGATATTTGAAGGACACAGGTTCCTAATGTGATAGTTCCTGACAAGCTAACAGACTTCATAGCCTAAAATCAGAGGTCTAATGGCAGATAGCCATTAAAAATATTCACAGTTTTAAGGCTTTAAAGCAATAATTCGTGTTTCAATGAAAAGGACAACAACAGTTTCAGAAAAGAACCAACCCCTTTTCACCTTTTAAAATATGAGGTGATTTCTCAAGAAAAACTGCTTCCTACAACTTAGCCTATATATAACCTGAAAGCCTAGATAATTAATTTTAAAGACATGTGAGAACCAATGAACAGAATTAAAAAATCATCTGTAAGTATCACAGACTTGCCACCAGTTGTATCATTCTGAGGTACCAAAGCCATCCTGAGGTGCAAACAATACTAAAATGTTACCTGAGACACCCTCTTTCCTTTACACTAATAATCTAGGTGACACCTGGCCCACCACTGCACATGCTGCCTTCAAAGGATGAGATCAGACCAAGTACTGAAGATCTTAAAAAAGATCTGACAGGAACTTGATGTCCATGTTATTAGACTATCTGTCAAGGAGTGATTAACTCTTCAGAACATGTGCCCTTAATTTTTCTTCACTGCAGACACTGCTTGGCTACTCTTGTTTGCCTCACTCCCCAAGCTCTGAGTTCAGTGTATTTCACTATACTTCACCAGGCAAATTTTTTTTTAGCCTGAAGATAACAAGCATTTGATGACTGATGAGGTATCACTTCATAAGGACACACTTTCCACAAATATTAATTTAAAATGTCTCCACTGTCCGTTATTGGTACTCAGGAAGATCTAAAACATCATAATGAATTCCTGTTTTATTCATGTACTCTGTCACTTTAATTTCCACAGAAATTATACCAGAATGCATGATACTGTAAATACTGGTATCATATTGTCACTCCTTTCTTTAAAATCTTTTAAAATGTCAGACTACACAGAGTAATATATTCAAACAGGTTGTTATATCTGAGCTTTTGACAGAGAAATCTTAGACAGCCTGTACGAACACACTGTAGTTACTACACCTGAGCTAACTTTCCCTATTAAAACAGCTCCAAAAGCTTTCCATGAACAAATCAAGTCTTCTTTAAAGCTGAATCTAATTATAACATGAGCAAGAAGAAAACATTAATTTAGGTCAGCCCCAATGACTTTTGCTATTTCTCATCATATCAGAACAATGTCTCACCTATATTGTTGAATTTAATTACTGAAGTTTGATGTTTAAATATGTTTTAATTAACACTGTGACTGAATTCTGGTGTTAAATTATCTAATTTCCAGCACTAAACTGTTGCACACATCATGCATTTTCACATCTTGACACTGCCTTCACAATTCTGTGATTCCATTTATGTACTGCTGTTATTAACTTTCTACCACCTTGCCAACGGTGCACACCATGCTGGGGTAAGGAGAGATCTTTTCTGGTTGGAATAACAACATTTAAATAAGAAGCAAGGAAACATCCAAAATATTTTAAATGAGCACATGAAAAGGAGGATAGCTCTCAGAACTCGAACTCTTGGAGTACAGCAGTCTCGTAATTTTGCCTACACCGTCTAAGGGAGTCTTCATGCAAAGAACATCAGAGGAGTCATTTTAAGTATCACTCTCCGACTCTCCCTCATCCTCTTGACCCTCCGAAACCCGCACCTTTCCGAGACTCTCCTCGTCCTTACATCCTGAATCGAACGGGCAACTCCTCACCAGACTCTCAAAGTTGAGAAAAGCGGTATTTGCCATTCCTTGGCGCAGTAACCCGTGTGAGAGCCGGCCCGCAGGGCAGAGCGGTCACCGAGGAGCCCCTGGGGGCTGCCATTCCCGGCGGGAGCGGCACCGGGAGCGGCACCGGGAGCGGCTGGGATCGGCCATCGCTCCCCGCCGCCGGCTCCTCGGAGCGCGGGCCGCTCCTGTGCATTCACCGCTGGGAACAGGCAGCTTTTCAGATCGTGACACGGCTTGGCCGCCACACGCCTCCCGCCGCCGCTCCCGCCACCCGCACACATGCGGCAGCCGCGCCGCTGCCCGGGCGCGCCCGGACACTCGGGAGCGCGGGTGATCCGGGTTTTTAACGGGCAGACCAGGAATCCTGCCTGGCTGTCACCGCACTGCCCCGAGTTCCTGCACGGCACGGCACAGCCCACCTCAGACAGCCTTCGCTCGCCCTTTCCCTGGCGCTGCACAAAGG
>VZTB01013241.1:792354-804063 GCA_013397245.1 Thryothorus ludovicianus
TGAGGATCCCTCTCAGTCATCTCTTGTAGACGCTGAACAGGCCCAACTTCCTCAGCTTTTCCCTGTCAGAGATACGATCCAGTCCCTTAACCGTAGTTGTTGCCATCCACCGGACCCACTCCAGGAGCTCCGTGTCTGTCTGGTCCTGAGGAGCCCAGAGCTGGACACAGCACTCCAGACAGGCTCATGTCACCAGGGCTGAGTGGAGGGGCAGGATCCCCTCCCTGACCTGCTGGCAATGCTCTCTCTAATGCACCCCCTGATCCCTTTGTCCCCCTTGGCCCCCAGGGCGCTGCTGGCTCAAGCCCCGAGCCGCGTTCCGCGCTCGGCAGGAGCGCTCGGAGCCGCGGCGGTGCGGGCCCCGGCAGCGCCGCGCCCGGAGCAGCTCCGCTGTGTCCGCCCCGAGCCCGGGAGCGGCTGCACAGCCGGGGCGGGGGTCCCGGCAGCCCCTCACAGCGAACCGCGGCGGGGTTTGGCTGCCTCGGCAGCAGCCGGAGGCGGGCGGTGCTGACCGGACAGCTCCCGCCTGCCGCAGCGCTCCCGGGGCTGCCCGACAGCGACTGCCCGCTCCCCTCCCCGGGCCGGAGCGCGGTGCTGGGAGTACAAATTCTTGGTGCTGAAGAAATTAATTAGCCTTTTAGTGAAAGGTATTATAACAGTTTTGGCAAAAGCGTCGTTCTGTTCTGCTGAGAGATGGATTAAGTTCATGGCTGTAATGGTAGCAGCTCTCTCCAAATGCAGCAAAATGATTCTATCATAAGCAAAATCAGAGTTTCCAGGCCTATCACATGGAACCTGGCTGACACCTGCCCTGGAGCCACAACTACATCTTCAGTTGTGCTGTACAACTGCTTCAACACACACAACTGTAGCTTCTACAGTGCTGAAGTGAAATTACCATCCTTCTTACTCTTAAATCATGTGAGAATATGACCAAGATAACGTAAAGCCAAAAAATTTTAGAACAGAGAGGCTCCATTGGCTATTTTGAACCTTGATAGAATCAAAAAAGTGGATTTCAGTAGTACTTAGCCTCAGTGGGCACTGTCAGTGTTATTTTTAAAAATCAGATTTCATCAGAGGACATGAGCATCTAAGGCCAACCAGACCTGTGAGGAGTTACAAGAGAATTGTGCCTCAGGATCTTTCCCCTTGAGATCCAAATTTCAAATGTATTTATCTTTTGCACATCTTCAAAGAAAGCCAAATGTAATACAAAAATATATGAACTAGGTGAAAGGGAAAGGGGTAGATAAGTAAATATGAGATGAGAAAGTAGAAGGAGAATGTCAAAAGAAAGAATGAGACAGTTGTCAAGAAGAAGGAAAATACATGTGAAAAGAGGTGACTAAGCAAGAAAAACAGGTAGCCAAACTAAGTGAATCTCACAGCTGAATCTTTCCCTTATTAACTAAGCTCCTTTATCAGTGATTCTGCAAGAACTACTCACACATTATGGAAAGCATACTCAAGGGAGATGATTAAATCATGAGTAATGCAGCACTCGGCCTGAAATTTGTAGCTCATTTTCTTAGGAAAAATATTTGCAGGAGTGTTATGCTGTTAGGAGAATATTTGGACAGCACAGATGAGCAGTGCTAGGAGTGGAACAGCCAGAGGTAGTAGGCAGCCCTTTTATAAACCCAACCACGTATATCAGCTCTTCAGAGATTGCTGCTGGTGTCCTGAAGGAGTAGCACCAGGTATGGACATGTCCAGGGTGAGTGCCCAGCCCTCCCTGACCAGGCAGATCATGGGAATAGAGCAGAAAGGAAAGCAGACTTTCTTGAAGTTGGATGATTGCCAATATACTGAAAATGTAAATTCCTTTGCCTTCTATTTCTTTCGAGTAGGAAAGGCCAAATTTCATCTTTGCTTTCATGCTGAGAGTGTGCTATTGACTCCAGGTGCATTTTGATTCATCTTGTCTGCAGATAGGTTTTTCCATATACATGTAGCATTACAGAATGATGTCTCTTTTATCACCTATCTAAGATGGGCCAGAATTTCAAAGTTGGAAGTTGGAATACTTTTCATGCTGCTTATTTAATTTCCATCTCTGGTAAATACTTTATGTATTCTGTCTTTCTGTTTGAAAAGCATGAAACAAAAATATTGTGTACCTTATTACAAGAGAGAGAGGCAGTTGAAATAATGGTAGAGAGAAAGATGTAGGGTCTGTCATGTCTGTCTAAATGGAATTTGTCTAAAAATCTTAGTCAATATATTGGATATCTTGAATAAGGTATCCTAAACTTCATTTTCTAGCTGTTGGGGCTAAATGAGCTTTCAAAAGGCTGGAGTGTGTCTTCTTTATTCTCTGAAATAAATAAATACAAATTAGGTTTGATTGGAAAAGCTCAACAGATGGTCTTCTGTGAATTCCTACAAGTCATCCAGGTTTTAAAAGAACAGTGGAGCAAGAGTCATGGGTAGGGAGGCTCATGCATCTAATTTCTTTTCTGTAACCAATATCCTGTGCCAGGCTGATCATGGTATCCTGAGCAGCCTCCTGCCATTTCTTCACAAGTAAAAAGGACACATCACCATGGACTTTTGATGACTGAGCTCTTTGCAACAGCTGCTTGGGTTTAATAGACATCTGATGCATAAAAATCTTGTCCCAGGGTGTACAAATTACAGGCAAACAAGCCATGAGCCCAATCCTCCTACCATTAATTTCAAGGTCAGAATTGAATAGGCACCAAAGGGAGGGAAAAACCTCAGTTGTTAGGAAGGTTCCACCTGATACACAGTGGTTTGGGTTTTTTTAATACAGAACTTCAATTCTCAAACTGCAACAATTAATTATAAAAGATTAAAAGGAAATGTTCGGATGTTATATTTAAATCCTCTCATTTATCAAACTGAAAGTATGAGCTCTCTCTGAGCTTCATGGATCTCGAGCACCAGTTAGCACAGCAGAAGTTGGATTTAAAATGGGTTTTGCCCAAGACAGGCTGAAAAAGTCTTCTGACTTATAATTGAGTTGAAATGAAGACAAGCAGACCCTCACATAATTTCTGTTCAAAAGTCATCAGAAAACTGTGAAAAAACCTTTGTGGTTAAATAGTGTTTGACTTCAAAGCCAAGCATCTACAAGAAAACAGAATAAATGGCTGAATATTTGACTGATGAGCTTTAATAAATTTTGCTTCAATGGATATTTTTGTTTCAATGGACATATTTTGGATACTGATGGTTTTAACTACAAGACTTCATCAGGGCAATTGCAAGACTTTGTAAGATGAAGGAATGCTTTATGTCTGGAGCAGATTTGTTAAAATACTCTGTTTCTATGTATGTATATATTTATATATATGCATGAGTCCCTATTTATTGATAGATATGTATCTATCAATGTCATGCTAATTCTAGACATGCTAGAATTAATAGTCAGAAATAGCAGAAGAAGATACCTTATTACTGAGATGATCAATTAGTTAAATCATATATTTTTTAACTGAGATTAAAACCCCGCAATAGTTGATATTATTTTCCCTCCTATGTAGGTGGGAAAAAAAGGTAGAGAATGAAAGGTATGAATTAAGCTACATCCTATAGGTTTTCATTGCCTCCAACACCAATCACTCTGGTGCTTCCATGTAATTTTGGCTGATACTGTAGCTTTAATTAATTTTTAAGAGCAGTTCATCATTCCAGTGGAATGCACAATGCTTATAAATGATCCTCTTTTTGTCAGAATAAATAAAAAATATTTACTATTTGTGAAATAATCTTATAAAACATATGCAGATTAAATGCACAAAATTTTCTATATGCTATGACAGTCCATAAATTATGAAAAGTAAAAACGTGGTGCTTGGTACAGTGTGATATCATACCTGGTTCTTTCCACAACTCCCTAGTGAAGATGTGATGTTTAATAAAATCTGTATTCTCAGGATACTTGTATAGAATCAAATTAGTCAGTCTTTATGTAAGACTTTAACTAAAAATGTCATGTTAATTCTGATATGGTTTACATGTAAACCATCCAAAATACACAAATTCTCAAAAATAGTGGCTTTTGGTGGTGCATTGTTCTGGGTTACCCACTTTGGGAGAGGTTCTTTGTGTTCCTGCTCTTTCATGAACTACTTTTATAAGCACTTCTGAAGAAAATGGTGAGAAATCATGGCTGGGTTTTGACCAAGAGGGTATCTGTCTTCGTTTCCTTCTTCCTGAGTCAGAGAGATCGTCCCTTAGTGTGGGAAATGTTAAGCTGGTCTGTCCTGTTATTGGATTGTCCTTGCTAATTTTAATAATCAAACTCTTACTTATTGAGAAAATGTTGTTATGGGAGGTTGAGGGATTCTCAGCAGTGGCACTTTACTGATGGATGCTCAGAGGTTAGAAACCACTTAGATTAGCTAACTTCTGCTGGTCCTTCCCTTCCCAGAACCCAAATGATCTATTCACTCTTACAGAAAGTTTTTCTGAATGTCTAACCTGAACCTCCATTGCTGCAAACTGCTGCCACTGCTTGCTTTTGCTACTGGACACAGAGAACAGATTTACTCTCCTTGGCTTTTATTTGACTACTGTGATTAAGATTTTGAAACAATAGTTTGAGGATTTGGAGTAGAGAGCTGACATTCAGCAGGCAGGTTGGCACTTTTGTTACATGTCTCTTGACTTTTCTAGACTAAACTGTCCCAGCTGCAATAATTTCTCATAGGTCACATGTTAGAATCTTTCCATTATCCTCCCTGCTCTATTTTGGGTTCTCTGTGGATTTCTTGCAGAGTGGTGGAAGAACAGGACTACAGCTGCAACTCTACTGCTACCAAGAAATACAATGCTGAATGCTACAGATCTCTCTGCTTTATATATCGCAGTATAAACTTTGTCTGGATGATTCATATTCTCTGCCCTCCTTATTGTTACAGATAAAATATAATTTAAGAGAAATCTCTTTACTATTTACATTTAAACTGTGTTGTTATCCCTTCTACCCCTTTTTCTCTTCTGGCTTTCCAGATAAGCCCTCCAATCTCCTTAAATCCACAAAAATCTAAGACTACCTTTCTTGAACATATTTGTATTGCACTCACTTCTATCCATTTTCCATCTCTCTGGTGCCTTCCTTTTCCGCCAGCTCAATTTCAATCTTCTTGGACTGATCATCAGTATTCTGTCATGCTATCTTTTCCAAGATTACAAGTCTCCAATATTTTTTCTCTCCACTGTTCCTGTCAACCTTTATCTTTCCATTTGTCAATGTTTCACGCAAATGCCTTCACAGATTTTTCCCATACTATTCCAAATGCAAACCTGCCAAGTGAAACGTAAGAAATCATACTGCAAACTGCATTTGAATAATTTTTAGGGGCTCCCATTAATATTTTGGGCCCCAAAAACTGAATAACTGGAGAGTTTAATAATCTTGGTAAAGACACACACTTTATTTAAAGCAAAACACCTATTTTATGCACTGTAAAATGGTTATCTGGGAGCTAGTATAGCTTTTACTTGTTATTATCTGAATGCTTCTCCCTAACAGCTTCTTCCATTCTGCCTAAACTAAGGTAGATCAAATACCAAACCTAACTGGAAAGACCTTTTCTCTCAGGTTCACAGTTACTTTCCTGCTAGAGTCCGCAGGAAGATTCAAAATCTGGACTTGAAAGGAATTAAAAATTTGTGACTTGCTAGTGTTAGAAAGCAAGATCAGATGCCACTGGAACAGCAACACACCAGGAGACACCACCTGACCTGTGCCTGACCTGACCTGTGTTTCTACCTTGCCTGTGGGGATGAGGCAGGTCCAAAATCTTGTATGATGATCTGGACTCCTGGCTGGGCCTGACAGCTCACCCTGCCTGGGTCTGTGGGACATAGCCCCGGGTGTCAAGTCCCCCAGCAGCCATACCATGTCCTTTTCTCCTTGTCCTCATGGAGCAGCTGCCCCTTGCTACATCCTGACAGCTAGATCAGGCCTTCCTAAGTCGAGCACAGTGGAGCCTGGCCCATGGCTGTGTGAGATCTGCAATTCCTCCTGTGCCATCAGCCTGACTGGCTTTGGTGTCTTCATTGTACTGGCTCCCTGCCCAGCCCCAGTTCCTGAGTGAACCTCCTCTCAGAACCCACCTGGCAGCCTCCTGGGGCTGGTCCACAGAGTTTCTGCCACCCTCTGGTTCCATCTGCTGTGGCCCCTTTTCAGGCCATTGTCCCTGGTTGAGTGTCCATAGTTATCCACTGACAACCTGCACCAGCTAAATCCCTCTCCCCTTCTGAGTTCTCAGGTGTGAGGACACACCTTGTTTGTGGGGAATGGGAGTTGCTGTCTAGGCTGTGAGGGCATGGGAGTCCTGCCCTCTGCTCTTGGGCTCTGAGCTCTGGTCCTTGCTGGAGCTGAGCTGTGGGGGTGCTGCTCTCCATCCAGCTTGGCCCCAGCTGTGTCCCTGGCTCCCTAGCCTGACCTGCAACCTGCCTTGTTCAGTGGCCTTGTTTGGTGATTCCCCCAGGGGAAGGGCTCAAGGCCAGACTGAACTGAGCTTTCAGCAATCTGGTCTAGGGGAAAGTATCTCTATCTGTGACACAAGGATTGGAACCAGATCACCTTTAAGGTTCCCTCAAATCCAGATCATTCCACAACTTGCCTGGTGATCACTGGGCTGCATCTGACCCAGGTTACCATCACTGGACCTGACCCAGAGTTTTGTTTCTGGTTTGTTTTGGGACCAGCCTCATCACCATGGCTGATCCTGGCTGATCCTGACTCCCATCTCCAGGCTGCCCTGCTCACAGTCCTCAGGCTGGGGGAAAAGACCCCAGGCTGCCCTACTGTAAGGAGCACTTGGCCCTAGTTGCTCCCCTATGGTGTGAGCCTTCCCCAGCACCAGTCCAGCACCAGAGCTGTCAGGATTACAGGAAGACATTGCAGCATCTCATGATGCTGTCCTCCTTTCTGCCAAAGGGATGTGAAATAATGAATGCTGAGAATATTCACCCATGGAAGCACATTTGATCTTCAGCCAGGTCTTGAAATGTAACAGCCTCTCTGCAATAATGTTCTGCTTATACATTAATTGTTCATTTTTGTGTAATTGTAAAGAGAGAGTGCTGAAAGTAGTTAAAACAGAGACTTTTATGCTGTGGCAATAACTGTATGCTCTTGAATACCATTGGCATCAGACTTAATTCTTAGACATTATAATTATGTGAGGGCTCATTTTCTGTGAGTTTGCTCTCACTTGTCTTCCCTATTTAATGTACATTATAATATTTTGTACTTTTCTTCTAGGCTTGAATAGGAATATTGTATTAGGCAAGCAGGTGATGAGAATCTTTTCTCTGTTCCAGTTAGCATAATTCCACCAATTCTGGTCTAGTTACCAGGATTTGCTGTAATTTAACTGCAATCAGAATTGAATTGTGTTTGTTAAAGAAAGAAAAAAGTGTCTCTGAATGTTCATTCCATAGACTTTTTCTGTTGTAATGGAAATTAGTGTGTGTTCTTTTTTCTATTTCGTGTTTTTATTTCAGAGCCTTAACATCCTAATAACAACTTTATTCTCTTCATCCTGTTGTTAGCAAGTAACTCAGGTAGGAAATTAAAAAGAGCTGTGCAGTGAAAAAAAGGCATTTAGAGGCCTATTAAGTGAGGAATTTTCCCTTTTAACATAAATGTCTCCATTATCATTATTGATAAACACAAGGAGAAGCATCTATTTTTTCATACTTCTGTCAATTAATGATATGTGAGGAGTTTTGAAAGCAAAGATGTCTTGTAATAATTTGAGATTTATTTTTAATTTATGAAATCTGTGCTTCTTTAGGAGTTTAGTCCCCCAAACAGTTAAATAAGTCTCATTGAAATGTCACATGCATAGCACAGTTTAGTAAGAAGCTGCAGAAGTGGTCAGAGCTGGATGAAATTAGAAGGAAAAACTTTAAGTTAATTTGGTGATAATGAGCATTAATTCAGACCAATGTAAGGATTAAAAGTAAGATAATGAAATACTCCATGTTTGTAGGAAACATACACACAGAACATATACACTGATACCTTGAGTAGCATGCACACGCACTCAATTCTCCACAAAGACAGTCTGTACTTAACAGCAATATGATAATGTTTAAGCATTTTGAGGTAGACATGGTACAGGTGAATTTGCTATCTTGCTGTCATTCATAATTTACTGGCATTGTTTTTACACCACTACTCTTATTTTTAACAGATTCTTTGCCATCATCAAAAGCATTACTTACCATAAGTTTAATGTATAATTAAACTTAGCTAATCTAAGTTCAGAATCTGAGAGCTTTAACTTTTTGTTCTATTGTTTTTGCAGCAGAACAAGCACACTCTAGTCATTAAAAGGAAGAAAAAAATAATCCCCAATACAGTAATTATTTTGTTCCTTTAACTTAGTTTTGATACTATACTCCATTTGTACTTTCCTATGCTAATGTAAAATACTGCTTATTTATCTTGGAATGCTTGCAATGAGTTTACAGTATTTACTATTAATAACTTACATATTTAAATTACAGCTCTGAGAAAACAAAACAAAAAATATATCTTTGTCACCTTTTGTTGAAATCTGGGAGTTTCCCGAGCTTCTTCTTCCATGCTGTGTTTTTTGCTGCCTACCATCTTCGTTACTATGCTTGTCTTGCACTTTGCAGCTATCACACTTGCCTTGAGGGAATCTTGTTGGCTCTGAACCACCAGAATTCCCACTTCTTTTTCTTAAAAGACAATTGAGCAAAGGTCGTGCCAAGTTGTTCTTGTATGGTTGTCCAAGGGGAGGTTAAAGATCAGCTCAAAGCAATCTGCTGTGATAAAGCCTTTAGCAGAGAAGGTCCCAAATCTTTCTGGGTTATTTATCCTTACCAAAGCAAAGCCCATCCCTTGCTCCCCCCACCTTTTACTTTTTTTCCCCCTGCAGCATTTAAATGTGTTTGTTATGCTGTGCTATGGGAAACAGATGCATTCTTGTTATGGCCAGAGATGAATGCCAGGATTGAACTTGCATCCATGAAAACGTCTTTTGTTTGATCTGTGCTGTCCCACAGTGGAGCTATGGCAACAACTTCCGCTTGGGAAATTAACTGTATCACTGTGTACTGGCTCAAACCACACATCACCTGAAAGACAAACATGCCACTGTTCACATGACAGCTGACAAAGAGTATTGTTTAATTTTAATCAAAAGCACTAAAATCAGTCAATTCAAAAATCCAAAGCATGTGAAGGCTATATGTGAAATGCGGTGGCATTCTATTTTTATTCAAACGGAATAATTTAGAGATATTGCTATTTCATAAAAGTTTATGTATTGTAGCCTAAAAATTGAGTAACTTCTGATTTTGAATCCCACATCATTCTTGGTGATTGATTGTGCATGTGTTTAAAAAAAGAAGTAAAGCAAAGAGCTTTACTTTGCTTTACCTCTCCCATGAAGGAGAGGCTGTGTGTAGGTGTTGTTGGTTTAACCTGGCAGGCAGCTAAACAGCACACAGCCACTCACTCTCTCTCCCACCTGGCCCTGAGTGGGATGTGGGAAAGAACTGGAGAAAAAACCCAATATAAAATATGGGGGTTGAGACAAACTTTTAATAGGAGAAAAAAAGGAAAATAAGAACAATAATAAGAATATACAGAGTAAGTGATGCACAGTGCAATTGCTCACCACCCACTGACTGATGCTCTGACAGTCCCTGAGCAGTGGCCTCTGGCCAGTTTCCTCCCAGTTTATATACTGGGCACAACATCTTATGCTATGGAATATCAGCTGGGGTCAGCTGTCCTGGCTGTGCCCCCTCCCAGCTCCCTGTGCCCTGCGGCCTCCCTGCTGGCAGGGTGGTGAGAAGCTGAAAAGCCCTTGGCTTGGTGTAAACACTGCCCAGCAACAACCAAAACATCAGTGTGCTATCAGCATTATTATTTCCAGAATCCAAAACACAGCCCTGTACCGGTTACTAGGAGGAAAATGAACTCGATTGCAGTGGAAACCAGGACAGCAGATTTGAGAGGCATTCCTGCTGTGGCTGTCAGTGTTTCCAAGGATGCACGAGTGCTACAGCCAAGCTGGCCCATGACCTAGGTGCTGCTGAGAGGGGTCTCATTCTCCTGGCAATGGGCATTCTGGCTGTCAGTGTCCAGCCTCTTTCAGCAGCGGGGAGCTGCCACAGGTCACTGGGGCCATCCTTCTGCTTCCACCCAAGACCAGGTTCAGCAGTGGGATAACCTGGGTATGTAAGTTTGGAGGATTATTGGGAGGTTTTCTCTTTCTTTCCTATCAATGCAAAGAGTCCTGGTGGAGAAGGAAGGAATATCATTTTCAGAACCATATAAATTCTCTCCTCCAGATAGTTGAAAACAATCAGTATATTAAGACCAAATAATTAGTTTACATTTCTGCAACAGCCTATCAGTCCTAAGGAGAGAGCCCTGTGGTGCCACCTGCCTTTGCAAAAAGCTGGAGTCAGTGCCTGCAAATTTTCATTAGCAGTAAATGCTTCTCCACAAAATTCTACAAATGATGCTGGTAGGTTTTTTGAGTAGTGACTGACCAGCACTGATGTTTTAGGACAAAATATCGAGGTTAATCTGTGGTGAAACAGCATGAACCCCATCAGTTTCCCTGGGCTTCTAAATGCACACAGACCTGAACCCTTTTAGAAGAGAGGACTTGTAAAGCTTCAGCTGTCTTAATGGAAGATTTTAGAACCTTTTCCCACCTATGCTCGAAACTGAAATATATAATTTTCTGGACACAGTCCCTGCTCCTCAGCTGAAGGCTGTTATGTAAGTTCTCTTGACACACTTGAGTGAAGGTATCTCTGCAACATCAAAATGCAGAGAACACACCCCACCTCCCCACCTTGACCAAGTCAGGGGTATGCAAGGACAAAGGTCTGGCAGGTCCTTTCTCAGAGCCTTCCACACACTTGGCCTCTTCAGATATAAAAAATCCAGGCTGAATCTACTTTTTTTCTTCCCATTGGTAGCAAAGAAGAAAATAAAAATGAAGAGCAGCTTGGAAAATAGGATGGCATCCAATTATATATACATTAAAACTGTATGTGCACATAATTATATAAAAATTTATATTAAATACACACACACATATATCTATGTATATATAAAATCTTATTTGTCACTAAGCTGGCCAGCCACTACCCGCCTCTGAAAGACTCTAGGGAATAATTTACTGAAGAAGTTCCTGAAACTCGTGATAGAGCATCAAACCTACCTTAAATATTCAAAAAGAAGACCATGGCTTCTACATATGTTAGTCCTGCCATGACTATTTGACCTTCAGGGCTTACAGGTCGATGGGAACCGTGTGGGAAATCCCTGTTTTCTCCCGCTGAGAACACTGACGCAGGGGATCCCTCACGCTCCAGCCTTTATCCAGCTAGCACCAACCACTGCCTCCTCCCAACTCAGGAGATATATTTTATACATGACACTTAGACGTAATGTATTTAAAGGCATTTAAACATGGCTTTGACCCACGGACCCGTATGGGCCCCTGCAGCAGACGGAGCCCCGCTCAGGCCCTTCGGATGCAATTCGCGGGACAGCGCGGGCCAAACGAACGCCTGCAAAGCGGCTGCCGCAGCAGCGGGCCCAGTCCGGGCCCGGGTAGCGGCCCGGCGGTGCAGGCCGCTCGCAGGAGCGGCTCCGCCCGGCCCCGTGCGCTCCGCTCCCCTCTCCCGCCCCGGCCCGGGCCCCGCTCCCCACACGGG
>VZTB01013241.1:804462-844619 GCA_013397245.1 Thryothorus ludovicianus
GGCGCGGGCGGTCCCGGCTGGCGCTGGAAGCGCGCTTGTCCCGGAGGAGAGCATTGCCCGCGGCGCTGGCGTGCGGTAAAGGCGGAGGATTGACAGGAGAGAAAGGCGCCCAGGCGGTGTTTGCGGGCAGTGTCAATGCCCCTTTTACCCCCGCCCTCAGCGACAGCAGCCCGCGCTTCTCTGCGCTCCGTTCACGGGTCGCTGTCCCGCTGCCGCCAGGAGGGCTCTGCCCCGCTCTCTGGCCGGCCCTGGGTCTCTGCCTGCCCCGGGTACTCCGCTCTCAGCCCGCCGCCTTGTCCTGGCCTGTTTGTTTGCTTTTAGAAGTTGGATTGGGTCCATTTATTCTCTGTGGTCAGATAAGGGTTCCTCCCCTAAATTAAGAGAAAGAAAAGAGGTGAGGAGAAGAGAATTAGAAAGCACCTTGCTGGGGAGAGCATTTGGGAGGGAAGGAAGCAGAAAAGGAAGTGGGGTGTCGGCTGTCAGCAGATTACTGGTTTGTCTCAATCTGGTCACACTCCAACGTTGTGAAACCGCCTAAAAACATCACTGCTTTGTAGCAGTGTAGGCCTTCTCTAAGTCTGGTATTCCCGAGTTGTCATGGAGACATGCAAAATAAAAGGAGCTGGAAATTCCCACGGAAGGATGGTGGTGGTGGGAATCTCTTACAGGGAAAGGCTGATGAGGTTTGGAAATCTTGGTGGTAGCTTCACACTGAATGTGAGGGCTCTTTGAGGCCATGCCTTCAATATCATTCCAGAATTGGCCTAGGAAGAGCCATCTGTGACTGTGCTTTTAGCCCAAGTAGGTTTTGGTTTTAAGCAAAACTGCAGTCAACTATTAGTGCATCACTGAACAGTTAAATACCAAAGCTAACAACTAATTGTTAAACTAATTTCTCTTGTTTCTAATTAATTGCAGCTATGAGTGAGTCTGGAAGTTTTGCAGCATCACGTTCTAGACGTGAGAGGAAGAATAGAAGAGGCCAGCAAGAAGCACTTGAACGTCTGAAAAAAGCCAAAGCTGGGGAAAAATTAAAATATGAGGTGAAAATTCCTTATCTTTTTTTCTCAATTAAAAGTGAATGTGAGCTGAGAAACTTAATCACTGTTTATAGATATGTAAAAGTTATGGGAAACAAAATAAGCCTTTCAGATCAGCTTTTGTGTTTTCAATAGTGTATGTTTTCCTGATTGTAGCTGTAGTTTTCTGCTAATATAATTAATTTGTTTCTTTCTGTTTTCAAAACTAACCCAGTTTTGTTAATTGCAAACCAAACATTGCTTGAAAACTATGCCACAGGAAAGGACCAATTTTTAAAATTATGTAATAGAAAGCACTTTTTTTTTTAATCTCAAGTGATTTTAAACTTTAATTTCAGAGCTTTACACAACTAAATTCCATTAATATTGATATGCTGTGTTTCCACAAAAAGACCAAAATTTAAGCGGTGGAACTGAAATCTGGCAGTGTGACATTGATACTGTAACGTTGTCCAATTGTGATGCCAACAGGAAGTGACTTCCTCCTTGAGGTGAATAAATGTAAAGAAACCAGAAGTCCGTAGATCATTAACATGCAAATTTTCTCTGAGCACTGCTTGAGTATGTCAAATCCCTTCCTTTTCATTGAGTTCAGATTGGTATTTGAGAGTAGAGTCAAGGCCAGAAGTCTCCACTCCTAGGTTTTTTATTTTTTAAATTCCTTTTTCATGGTTTGAAATGAGCAATAAAGCAAGTATTTTTCAAATGAAATGTTTGCCAGTGCTTCAGTAGATTTTGAGTTTCATTAGGCTGTGATAATTTTTTAAATGGATAACTTGTCTTTTATTACTGCCAAAAAAGAAACTTAATGAATAACTGTGCTTACTAGTTGTGAACAGTGTATCAGTGTAGGAACCTTACATGCATTCTTGGGAACTTTTATATTCTGACTGATGATCTGCAGTACTGATGGTATGGAAACTGTTAATCCTCAGTATACCTTACCTGTAGGTTGAAGAGTTCATGGGTGTTTATGATGAAATAGATGAGGATGAATACTCCAAGATGGTCAGAGACCGTCAGGATGATGACTGGATTGTTGATGATGGTAAGTTAAGATTAATTTAAAGAGTTCTTTTGGTTCTAGTGTTATAACTCAATTAGGCTTCATAATGTTCATGCTTTGAGATGTTATTGTTGGTACATTTTTAAAATTTGTTTTAGAAGACAGTAGAAAGGCAATCTTTTAATGGAAATTAATCTTTTCATTGTTCTCATAGTAGTCTGTTAGGATGGTAATTAAAGTATTTTTCCATGAAGACCTGTTCTTGAAATTTTATTTCCAGTTATCAATGTTACAATTTGAGAGCTGAGAGTGCTGTAGTTTTTCATACTTGCTTTTGTAACTTTTGCTCTATATTAAAGGGTGAAAAGTGTTTAAATATGTAAAAAATTCAGGAATATCAGAAGACAGAATTTAAACTGCAATTTTTAAACAATTTTTCTACAGATGGGGTAGGTTATGTAGAAGATGGAAGGGAAATCTTTGATGAAGATCTGGATGATGATGCTCTTAGTTCCAATAAGAAAGGTAACTTGCACGTGACCACTGAAGAGTGTCTGCCAGGGTCTTTTAAAAGGTGTCCAAAATGGGCAACTTCCTGTCATCAGTGTGTGTGGTAAATGTGGCCAAATGACAGGTTACCTGAAGCTCTGTCATTCTGTGCCTGTGGATTTTGTTCAGCCCCCGTGGTGCAGGGGATGGAGGCTCACAAAGTAAGGTCACATCACTGTTAACTGCTTCAGCACGGCTGGGGCATGCTGCTCACAGGCTTCTGTGGAATGGGGATTCACTTCTACAGCAAAAGCATCTGGGAGGAGTCTTGGTTTTCAAAGCCAGTACCCAAAAGATGTGTGGTCTCTCTTGACCACTGCAATACTTGCATGCTTGTAAGAATCTAGGGTTATATGATTTTCTCCACTTTTTTATGGAATCTGGTGGCAAACTGAGAAACTGACTCTGGTGTTGAGAATCCAAGCCTAGTGCCAAATGCAATTTTTTTTTCTTGGAGGTGCTTCCATCTCATCAAAGTATCTTTGTCCTTCTTATGGAGTATGTAAAAGGTCTCTCTGACATGATTAGGAAAGACAGGGTGATGAGAGGGTTTTTAATTTTTTTTGTGTGCATAACAGCTCCTACAAAGCTGGAAGATGAGCAGGCTTCATTTCCGCCAGAAGTGTAAGGGTAGAAGAAGTAGAATTGGCTATTTATCCCTGCTAATAACTGGACCTGTAAATATTGAACTTATCTTATGTAAAATTCACTATTTTTAATTTTTTGTTTTGGTAGGAAAAGGTTGTAAAACATCTACAACTGATAAAAAGAATGTGAAAAAATCTGCGGTGTCAAAGCCAAACACAATTAAGTCTATGTTTATGGCCAATGCTGGGAAGAAAAACACAGATGTAAGTTACATTTCTGAATTTAAATACTTCTGACTTGTTCACAGTTTTAGTGAGAGTGGAGTTAACCAAAGGCTCATTTTAGTTTCTTGTGTCTAGCCAGACAAACTTCTATTATGACCTCTTGTGTGTGGTTGCATTTCTGAAAATGTTGTGTGTATTTTGTGGAAATCCTCTAGTCATTTACTGCTGTTCTCCTGGGTGTGCACATATGACTGAGACCTGTTTGGCTAATCTTACTTTACAGAAAGCTGTGGACCTGTCCAAGGATGATTTACTTGGGGATATTCTTCAAGATATTAGTGCTGAAGTAAGTATGTTAATATAATCTGTTGGAAACAACCTTAATCCATTAATTTGTCATGGAACATACCAAGAAAATACATTTTTTTTGGTGAAACTAGACAATGTAAGACTGATTTCATCCATAGCACATCCCACTGATATGTTCCACATGTGTGTGCTGTGTGCCTGCTGTCTCCACTGTGCAGATGTTGCATGACTGCATTGCTTGATAAAGCAATACCTCTATGACCTGATTAGAGATGGTTTATATTAAGATGATGTGAGGCCTGTGCTATTGCAGCCTTCAAGGTTTTAGTCACTGTGGAGTGAAAGGATTTGGCTGCCTCTGAATTGTGTGCTGTGTGTCTGTCACCACACTTCAGCCAGGGTGCTGTAGGGCATCTCCATCTGTTGGGTTCAGGGAGGAGCTGAGGGAGCAGTTTCAGCAGGTGATGTAACCTGAACCTCTCCCTGCCTCCTGCTTCCCATGGTTTATTGCAGAGAGCCAGGTTAACACTCCCTTGGAGGCGGGAGTGCAGGATGGCTGCTCTGACAGGGTTGGACTGTCTCAGTTACCTAATGCCCTTTTAGCAAGATTTCCTAAAACCAAAAGGATTGCTCACAGGTAAATGTTGAAACTGCTGTAGTGGTGAGATTCTGAGGTGGAATATGTTGGACTATAATAAGCTTAACATGTTTTTTCAGTGCAGTAAAGGGTATAGGATGTCCCAATGTAAAATCCTTCTCTTAGTTTTGTGCTTTTACTGTTTTACTCCTCCCTATGACGTCTGTTTGAGGCTATAAAACCCTCCATGACTATAACATCCCTGCTGCCCCCCCAGTATCATTAAAAAAATGCATTTTAATGCTGTCAAATTTGTGGAACACTGATTAGGGAAAAAAATATTAATAATCACACTATGGCTTCTATTTACTTAAATACTAGTTAGCTACTGTTTGTTTTGTTATTTGTTTTGTTATTTTTTATTTTGTTATCTTGTATTCTTTTGTTATTAGCTGTTGATAAGGTTAAGTATAAAATATCTGTACATGTAAATAAGTTAAAATGTGTTTTCCTCTAGTGGAACAGTGCTGAAAGAGCACTTCTGCCTTCTATGTATGTTCAATACTACTGCTTCAGCAAACATGAAAAACAGCACAAGTTATTCTGGCATGATTAGCTATTGAAATTCCCACTGTTTGAAAACTGTTTCATTTATTGATGGCAGTTTTTCTCAGATTGTTTCCTCCCAAAAAAAATCTAGTGTGTGTCTTCATGGGCTGATTGCTCAGGTAACATTATTTTATGGAGCTGGGTTTCATATAAGGAGGTGTTTTCTTCATCAGCCAGAAATACTGGTCTCCCTCTTTCTGTTTGATGGAAGATGTTATTACCCAAGCCAAAACACTAAACAACTCTTCCTTTTGTTACTTTCTCTGTTCTTTCAATATTCAGACAGTTCAGCTAAGTCCACCACCAATTATAATGTTGAAAAGGAAAAGATCTGCTGGAGTACCACTCAATCCTTTCTCTGTGCAGTCCCAAACTGCCAAGGTAAAGGGGAAAAATGTTCTCATTATTAATAAGTCTATGGTTTTGTTGATTTGAATACTGTTGACTTTTATTTCTCCTCTGGAAGTTAACTTTTTCCTTAGCTCCCATAGCAGTGCTACAGTGTAACTTCTTGCATTTTTCCTCATCACCTTTCATGTGAACACATAAGCAGTACCATTAGTTTTGTGTCTGTATAGTAGAAGTTTGTAGGTGTTACATCTGACAGGTGAAACTGTTGTAACAATGTTTGGTGCATCACACCAAGGTGAGTTTCTGCTCTGTCTCTTTTCCAAAGAGTAGAAAAGACCCTTGTGGTAAGGAGATGAGGATGGGAGGTGGAATGAGCAGGAGTGTGGGAAAGGATAAGAAACCAATCAGTTGCAGGAATGGAAAATTAAAGCAATTGATAGAAGTTTGCCCTAGTGGAAGGTTTTGGAGTGAAAGGAGGATGGGCTGCTAATGATGGAAAGCTAGAATTTTGTTAGCAGTTCTGGTAAATGGAAAGGACTTTATAGGTGTAAGTACAATGAGATAGTTGATCATGGTCTGTAGAAGGAAAATGGAGTAGTGTGCATCTGGAGTAGATATATCTGATTTGTGAAACTTTGTGACATCAACTCTTACACTGAAAATAATCACCAGTGCTACTCAACAGTTGTGTTCAAAACTAGAAGCAATTGGAAAAAAAAGAGGAGATGCAGAGAGGATCATGGGACAAAATATGTGAAACTTTTCCTCTAGCCCTGGTTACTAGATCTGGATATAGCAAGTGAAAGGTTTTGTTGTTTATTTTTTCCTTTGTTCTTACAAGTATTCCTTTTAACTCATAGTGGAAATGTTTTTCAGGTAATCACCCCTATATCAAAGAAAGCTCCTGCTCCTGTCAGAAAGGAAACTCTTCCTCCAGCTTCATTTCATCCTAAACATCCCAATTATACAGCAAAATCTGTCAGAGTCTCAGAAAATGAGGACACCAAGCACATGCAAAAACCAATAGAAAATGAGGGACTAGTGAAGGCAGTAGGAGAGAAAGCTACTAAAGGTATCAAAAGTAAATCAAAACCCAATTCTGGAAACTCTTTAAGTATGATATAGTTGTATTAAAACAGTTGTTAAATTATACTAGCTTAGATAGCTTAAATGTGATATTTTGTTTCTATCTTAATACTGTATATTATGGTCATACTTATACACATGTGCTATCTCTGCATACTGCTACAGTATGCAGTGTGTCATTTTAATGATTCAAGCCTTTAGTTCTACTTGCAGCACTTCCAGATGATGATCAGGGAATGATGGATTTTAATGAGGAGGACTTTGATGAACCTATGGAAGCAGAGCCTCTGGAAACTGTACCTGAGACAGCTGACAGCTTGAAAAGAGTCAGTGAAATTGAGAAGAAAGAGACAGCGAAGCTTGAATCAGAGAAGAAAGAGACATCTGTCTTGTAAGAATCTCTTTTTCTTCTTTTTTTTCTTCCACCAGGAAGGCTCTCAATTTCCATAAACCTTAGATTTAGCTTTGTATTTGGCATAATTGTGATATAGACAGTGGTAGTAATGCTATGCGTTGCTTTTTCTTCATAGTTAGATCAAGAATAGTAACATGCTAATAGCTACTTAATTGAAAAATATTTGATGTTTTTGGGATCTAGCATGTGACAACATGTATTTAAGCACACTGAGGTGACTCAGGGTAGGTGCTGAATATTGAACTTGGATGTCAGTAAGCA
Source organism: Thryothorus ludovicianus (assembly GCA_013397245.1). Classification (NCBI taxonomy): domain Eukaryota; kingdom Metazoa; phylum Chordata; class Aves; order Passeriformes; family Certhiidae; genus Thryothorus; species Thryothorus ludovicianus. The sequence goes on from VZTB01013241.1 coordinate 811,478, forward strand.
AAATGAAGGAATTTCTAACAATATTTATTCTAAGTGAATATGAATGTATTTTGTAATAGATGTAGGTAAAAGTTTTATTGCTGGGAGTAATGGTCAACAACTATGTCTTTGGAAAAAGGAAAAAAGGTGGGCTTTTTCCTGGTTTTGGATTTTTAAAAAATTGTTTAAAAAATCTTGAATCATGTTTTCATAACAAAATATTTCAAGCTGTAATGGAATGATGGAAAAGAGCTAAACATCTAATGATTGAAAAGGTAGTTTTGTTGAAATAATCTTGTTCCCACTAAGCAACTTGTGTAGATGGATGGATGTATTTGATATGTAAAGACTTGAATGGACCAAAGCTGAAATACCAGGTGACTGGTTTTTAAAGCCTGTGTATGATGTATCAAGAACCTTACTTAAATGTGGGTTTCTGTCTTTTTCACTCCACCCCTCTTTTCAGAAGAAACTTGAGGAAACCCTACTGTTGGGAATGTTGCTTGGTAGTAGAAAGAAAAAACAAAAAGTATGAGAATATAGGCCTGTGAAAAACCAAAATGGTGATTATAGCAAAGGCACAATTTTAATTGTTGATTTATTCTTCTGCAAAACCTGCAGAAGTTGTTCTCTCCCAGGTCTCTCATGTTGGGACAGAATTGATGAGGATGAGGCTGATCTAGTAACAGCAGAAGTTCAGCTGGACCCCAATCTCCTTCCACTTGTGAATGGTGAAAATGATGATCAAGTCCTAAGATTTTATTGGCTGGATGCTTATGAAGATCAGTTCAGTCAGCCAGGTAACTGTTCAGTTCAAGGCAGAAAATGCTAATCTGATTCTTTTTGTTCAGATTATCTTTTTTGAAAATTGGGGTTTTCAGATTTGACCAAATTACATCCAGTTACCCTGTGTCTCTGTGTGCTCTAAGATGTTCATCTCGTGCTTTTCTGTACCTCTGTGTGCAGAGCAGGGCACTGTGAGAAGTGGTGTCATCTCTTGGCCTAGTATAGAGATAGGGAAGTAAAAGGGACTTAGAGCACTGTTCAGTGTTGGTGGCCCATTGTCCTTCTTAAAATTTTGTAGACTCCAGGAGCAAGCTGAAGTTGTTAGTTTCTTGCTCAGTAATGTAACAACTGAGCATGCTTTCTTGTTTTTGGAAAAACAGCTCAGAATTCGTGTGGATGAATAAAAAGCTCGTACAGTAGCAGTTGCATGATTTTATACAAAGGAAAGATATGACTGTCAATGGAGGAAGGTGGCCTGGAAAATACAATGTCTTGTATTTCTTATCCCCTAATTCAAACTATCTAAATCTTGAAGATTGTTTTTGGATTAAGATTGGTAAAATACTCTGTGCAGTTGAAGTGTGAATCCTAGCACTCATAGTCTTCAAATTGCATCCTTCTGATCTCAGCTCTGACAAAACAATTTGTGCTCATATCTGTTGTGAGCACTTCCCATCCATCCCCTCATTTCATCAGCAGCTTTAGGATCTTGGGTTTCTAGTTTGTGTTTCATGTGTGCTTACCAGAAGGTTCTTTCTCATGTTGGAGGTTTTTTTTGGTGCTGTAAGCATTGAGTCAGAAACGTTTCTTTGTTAACACCTTTTGTTGTGAGTTGAGATGCCAAAGTTAAATACGAGATTGTGCAGGGCTGAACAGCTTGGTGATGGGAGTGGTAATAATCATAGATATCTTGATGAAATCAATGGCTCTAATATAAAATTGCTACTTTTAAAGAACCCACTATTGTTATTTTTCCTTTTTTTTTGTCTTTTAAGTCAGTGATTGCTGAATGGAACATAATTATGAAAGGATTTCTGTTCCTCGCATGCAAGGAGTGTTCTTTTCTCATGACTTTTTCAGGATTGAATAATAAAGACTGCACCTGTTTTCAATTAGTAATGTAGAAGGGAAAATTTTGATACTGCTTTTTGTTTAACATGTTCATGATCTTTGTTTATGCCTCATTTGCTGTGATGTCAAATGCATTGCCTGAAGAGTAAATACTATAGCATAATCATAGGACTCTTTCAAACTTAATGATTTTTTGGAGGCTTACTTTTCATAATTCTCTTTATGGTCTTAGGCAGAGAACTCGAGAATTGTGATCCTATTAACATGTTAAAGAAATAACGAATAAAACCTGCCCTTATTTTTTTCCCCTCTGCAAGACATTTTCCCTGTGTCTTGACTTTGCTTACCTTTTGGTTCATTTAGTAGCATGATCTTTCTTTTCACAGGCTTTGATTTATAAGCTCTATTTGTATTTTTTCTTCCTTTATTCTTTCCATAGTCTTGCAGAGGATAGGGCCCAGTATCTCTCAGTTGATTTTTTTTTTTTTTGGTTTTGCATGAAATGTGTCTGAAAACTCTTTGAAGTTAGTTCTGCTTTTACTGTGGGGGTGGTGGTGTGTGTCAGTGTTCGACTGGATGATCTCAGAAGATTCCTTCTATTCTAAATTAATCTGATTCTGTGTAGTCTGGTTATTAAGGCCACTTATTTGTCCATACTAGAGTTGATAGAAGTTTGTCTTTGCAATCCAGGCAGCTTTTTACCCTATCTTTGTCTGGCTCATGTATCCTTCTTTGTTCCTCCCCTGCTTATATGTACTCCTCTGACAGATTAACTACTCCATGCTCTTAATATTTCCAGCTGTTCAAGCAGTCAGCTTCTGTTTTGTGGTCTCTCTCACAGTTTCATCTTTCTGTGTGACACAAACCTACCTGTGGTGTTGTTTTTTTTTTATCCCTTAACAAAAAAGATTGCTGGGAACAAGAACTTCATCTTCCCTGTCACTTAGATCTGCAATTGGAGCTCTTTCTCGATACTTCTATTCAAACTGTCTAAATCTTCAAGATTGCCTCTGTATTAAGATTTCTTAAGATACTTTGTGCAGCTGAAACTTGAAGATGATGAGAGCAAGGATACAAAACCACAGCATTCTCTGTCCTTGACAAAAGTAGTCTTGCTCACATCTATTCCAAGCACTCAGAAAATGATTTTTCATAGCCTGTCACTTTGACTCTGTCATCCATCTTAGTGTATCTTCACTGATTTATCTTTGATCTAATGGAGTAAGAAAGGGGCCTTTATGTATGATAGATCTCCTGGCAAAGATAAATTATAACTCTTAACCAAGGACTTGTTTGGGCATTGTCAGGCCAAGGAGAAATGCAAAATCTTCTATGCATGAAACCCTGTTTCTGAGACAGTTTCAAAATGGATATTTCTGCTTTCATTAATAATAGTATGCTGTAGGAAGAGTGTCTTCCATATAATCAAATTCCAAATTATTTGGAGCTTGAAGGGAAACTGGTAAAGCCAGGTTTCTGAGTTGTACTTGTAAGTTTTTTGTACTTGTAATTTGCACACTGTTTATGACAGTCAGGTGGCTTGGTGCTGTGTTATTTTAAAGTTTGACATAATTTGATTAGCAGTTTGCAGCATTTTGTGCTAATGCCAAGTTCTCTGGGCTCAGAAATGTGTATGTACTGTGATGACATTGTCCACAGTGAAGTCAGTTGCCACTAGTTCTGCTCTGTATAATCTTTCTGAGTGTCTCCCTTGGTTACAACTGCTGTCTTGGCACCCAGGATTCCTAGGAATGTCTGCATCTTTTGGTGTCCTCATTTGTTAAAAATAGTCACTTGAAAGCTGCTCAGCTTCTAGTTGTTGTCTTCAGAATGTATTTCTACAGGTTTTATTGTTAATAGTCTTGATCTCACGGTACTGAAGTGCAGGGAAAAGGAGTTAATTGTTCTGGTCTAGCTGAAGAGTGAAAAACTGTAGATAACATGTTAGAGGATTGACTGACAGCATAGGCATTCTGATAATCTTCAGCTTTCACTGACACCTCTCCTACCTCCCTCTCTCCAGGGATTATCAAACTAATATAGGCAGCAATGGAATATCAGAACAGAATTTTGAGACTGGCTATGTAATGCCATTTTGAATTTTACATACCAGGTGTTACTATAGCAATGGAGGTAGAGACATGAAGAATGATACAGGTGTCTATGAAGCTGCTGTTTAAAACAACTTAGAATGTGCCAATACATCAGAAAGGTTTGTTGTTCAAGGGCCTAACACAGAAATGGTTGTGTTTCAATGCAAGAATACCTTATAAGCTGCTTCAAGCAAGATTAGAAATTATTTGTTTTAAAATTGCATATTAAATTCTTTGCCCTTCTCCCTTAGGTGTGGTATTTTTGTTTGGCAAAGTTTGGATTGAATCTGCAGCCACCTATGTCAGCTGTTGTGTGACAGTGAAAAATATTGAGAGAACTATTTATCTGCTGCCACGTGAAACAGTAAGTGTGACTTCTAAGCACATCAAACATAAATACCTTTCATTCTGCTTATGGCAGGTTATGGGTTTAGCTGTGTGTTTATGGAAGCTCTTGGAAGCCACTCTTGCCTGATGTAGGTGGTAAAGCTAAAAACAATGTGTACACAAGATATCACATATGAGCTGCAGAGTAGAGGCCTGTGACTTCCCCTGATCCTAACTAACAACTGCAGATAAATTTTTACCCTTAGACTTGCTGCTTAGCAAATAAAGTGGTCTTGAAGTATTGCTAGAAAATCTAGTGCTTTTTAAACATTGTGTTTCAAGTAATATTTTCTAAATCTGGGATTTCTTGGCTGATTGCCTTTTTAGTTTTTCCTAAAAAAAGAGATACATGATTCATAATTGCAAAGTAAAGTTCAACTTAATGTCATGTCTGCTGGCATTTTTGTTAACTTGTAAAACCTCACTTCTGTTTTTGAGGAAATCGACCTATCTACTGGTAAAGAGACAGAGACTCCAGTAACTATAATGAATGTTTTCAAGGAATTTAATGACAGCATTTCACCAAAGTACAAGATCATGAAGTTCAAATCCAAGGTTTGTTTGCAAGCATCCTATTGGGTCATTTTCTCTTGTTCTGGTTTGTAAGGTGGGAAGGCTGTTGAAACACTGTCAAGGGAGGGAGGTTGTCCAAAATGCAAATACACAACTCCTGACATGTGTAAATGTGCCTGCTTGTAAAAACCATCAAAAATACTTATATTCCTTTAAGAATGGTAAATCTGCAACATATTTGTTCCACCAGAAGTTTAACAATGCTTTTGTAAATACTCATTAGCTTCTTTAAAACTGGGTTGAATGTCAGTCTGTCTTGCTGAACTATTTTTGAGAATGCAGAACATATAGAAGTTCTGATACCTGAAGCCTTAGTAACTGTCACAGTTTAAAATGAAAGATTGTGTTGTCTAGCAGATAAGTCAGTACTCTGGGATTACACTGCCTTTGCATTTGACCAGAGATCTTATTGAGTTTTCTCTCTTGGCATATCTCATCCCTCTTCTCACCTTCACAGATTTATCTTTTTTGAGTGCCTGCTGTTCAGAGTGTGGATTGTCACGTGTCGGGTTGTTTTTTGGGTCTGGGTCTCAGTGAGATGAGCAGTAGTTGATTGGTATAAAGTTGTTTTTTACATGAATAAATCGGTCTGAAGGCGAGAGTTCAGAGTGTTTAAAGTCTGCTAAAATTTCCTGGCCGTGCCTCGAGCAGGAGCAGCAGCTCCCACAGCTTCCCTTGGTATAAAGTCCTGAGCAAAGCAGCAGCAGTTCCCAAGCCTTTCTCTGGCAGAGAGTTCCGAGCAGGGCAGCAGCAGCAGCAGCTTCTCCATCTTTCTTCTTTGTCTTTTCTTCTTTCTTCCGTGTGGATGTGTGCATGTAAGTGTGTGTGCAGGTAAAAAGAAGCAAACAGAGGCAGGAGGCAGCTGGCCTCAAATGAGGGCTTTTAACCATAAATTATCCAATCAGCTAAAAACACAATTCTAAAACGTTCTCTCTTCACCTATTAGAATTATACTTTAAAATGTGAAATGCTGTGTCAGTTCTTACACATTTTTGCCTATATTTGCACATATTATACTATCTGCGTGCATGTTCTGTCAAGGAATGCAAAACAATATTTTGCTATGTTTTAGTTATGTCTAAGGAAACACTGAACTTTTAACTAGAGCTTAGGGCACTCAGCTCTGCTATGCACTTAAACATAGAATGTATTTCTTCTTACTTAGGTTTAACTCTTAACGCTAAAATTTCTGCTTCATATTTATGTAGTTTAATATATTTTAATTTCTCTAAAGGCTTTAACTCAAATTTTACATTCTTTTTTCCCTCTGTAAGACTCAGAGGGGGTCTAGCTTCTTGATTTCCAGCAGTCATAGTGTGGGTATGCAGGAGGTAACAAGTGAGGACTGTCGTGCAGCTTGAAGACGGTTCTGTGCTTAGAGTTATGGGCAATAGTCTTCAAAGTGTTGTTTTGCTGTGCTCTGTTTGCCCAACAAATCTTTAAAATTACATTGGAAAAACAAAATATTGCTATAATGGAAACTTTGCACATAAATTAATATAATACTTACGAGTCTGTAGGAAAAGAGCTGATATTGCTGATAATGTTGCAGATTTGGACTGAATTAGTTTGCTGGTGTCAGAGCTTTATTGTCCACTTATGTAGAGCATTTGTCTTTTACAGGGGAGGGCAGAGGTTGGAAGCTTGGGTGGGGAAATTGGCAAACAATTAAGTCGGGGAAAAATCTGTTCCGACTGAAGTGCTCAGAAAAGTTTATATTCCTTGAAGTAATATGTCATTAGTCTGGCAAAGCTGATTTTCATTAGTTGTAACTTTCCCCATCTTAGCAATCTTGTGATTTCACAGGATTCATTCCTGAATAGTTAATCAGCAAGTGAGATGACAAGTAAAAATGCAGGAAGAATGGAATTTAACAATATGTAAATGAGGGAAAATAAAAACAGTTTTGTTGGAAAGATTCTTAGGAGGTCATCTCATCCAAAGCTAGCTAGAGTCATTCTGAAAGTTTTAAGTTGTTAAAGTGAAAATGTGAGCAGTGTTTCTCAAATAGCAAAGTCATGCAAGGCATGACATCTTTTCAGCAACTTGTAGCTTAGTATGTTCTTTACAGAGTTCAGGGAAAATGGATGTGACATTAGTACTTTGTAAAATCTTTTTTTTTTCTCTAGCTTATTTTCTTTCTCAAAACTCTGTAAATATTGGTTTTTCAGTTTTTTGTTATTTCTCATGTATAATTGATTATAACATAATTACATGTTGAATCAGGAGTAAATTTACTCTGAAAGGAGTAAATTTAACAATAGATAAGAACAAAGTTGCTGATAGCTCACTGTTCAAAAATCCTTTCAGGAATGAGGGAGAGAACTCAAACAATTTTTCATTAAAAGAGAGGATGAAAACACTTGCACAATAGAAAGGAAAGAGGGAGAAAGGTCTCCAGAAAGATGCAGATCTGCTTACAGAATCTGGGGACACCTCTGTCTTTTCCATGGTGTGCCAAGTAAGAATAATGTGAATGAGGTAATAGAGTAATGTAGTTGAACGTTCAAAGATGGCTTTTAAAAGTCAAGGTAAAATCTGTCAAATTTTTACTGAGCTTACACAGAACTCAGGGTGAAAGACCCAACAGACTTGTCTGGGTACAAGGCTGCAGTACGTGTGGGTCCTTGGATGTAACACGAGAGTAGGGAAGTGGGAGCACTAAGACACTGTTGAGATTTTTCCCTTAAATATTGTAACACTTGGTCACCCTCATGAGGAAGGATTAACTCAAGTGACTGCAGGTACAAAAGATGGCAATTAGAAGGATGAGACAAAAGAAGAGTCAGTTGTACCAGAGATGACTGTGAAAGAGCTTTAATTTTTTTTTTTTTAGCTAGTGAAATGAAGAATAATAAGACCTGTTTGCTCTCTAGAAACATTAAAAGGGGATGAGCAGCAAGAGAGCTATTTAAAGGACAGTTTTAGCAAAAGAGTGAATTTGGAATTTTTAATTCATGAATAAATTAGGCAGGATAGTTGGTGCAGGGAAGCTCTGAAATAACCTACCAAAATTGCTTCTGAACAGTAAGAATTCAAATTATGTTGAATTCTTAAGTAAACTGAGTTTTATTAAAAGGATAAAAGCCTATCCAGCTTTATTTTGCTTGTGTAATTTTTTGCTAATTCTGATACTTACTGCATTCTGGGAGGGTTTAATGAGAACTGGAGATAGTAGGAAGGTATGGCAGTAGTAATATGCCATATAGGGGTGTTGGTGGGGTTTTCAAAGAATTATTCAAAGATTTACAGTAACTCAGATATTCCAGATTACACAAAATTGACTGTGAACAAGTGGCATGGAATCTGCCTCTGCAGCAGGGAGGCTTTGTGCTCTCTGCGAGATAAGACAGAAGTAGTAAATTGTAAAAGTAATGGAATTGTCCCATTGCTGTGCCCTCCTTTTCTTCTGTTCTTCCCTGAGACACCTGAATTTGCCTGGTTATATTCCTGAGTCTGTTTTTCAGAGGGAGTCATCAACCTCCTTTTCATAGTACTCATACCACCAGAGACAATGTGTTGCCTTGGATCTGTGTGTCCATAGGGGGTGTGCAGGGCTCTCCAATTGAAATGGTCTGTAATGGTCTGTGGCACTCACCTGAATGAATTCTCCAAGGAATTGATCTTTACCCAGTTGTGACTCTGTGTGGTAAAGAGCTAATGTGCTGTAGATCTCCCCAGCTCTGTGATGTGCAGCCAGTGCTTCAGTGCTGTGTTGTTAAGGGTGTTTGGAAATACTTCAAACAAACTAATGGCTGTGTCGCTCAGGTGAGACTTGTGAGCAATGCATTCAGAGTAACACAAGTCTCAGTGTTTGCATAGTACTGTGAAACTGAAACCCCTTTCTTCCATCATTAGCTGGAAATCAGGAAGGTTACTGACACACCATGCACTCAGAGTTCTTTTATTCAGAATTCCCCTTTTTGTGATGATGTGGAGACACTGAGACAGGTTACTCTCTGTGTGTCTTGGCCTTGCCAGCACCCAACTTTGTCCCTTTGAACACACTTAAGCCATATCATTTCCTGCTGCACCTGCTGCTAATTGTAGCTTCAATGGGTTGCACTGCTGCCAAGTTAGCAAGTCTTCACAAATCAATTTGAAAGCAGCCTTACTCCACTTAGGAACTTAGCAGCTAATCACTGCTGCTCATTTCTGCTCTCTGAAGGGCCACTTGAAGGGCAGATTATTCTGCAGCAAGCATTCATTCACTGAGTTATGACCAGACGCTGGTGTAATTGAGCTGAGCTCTGTGGAATAACGCAGATGAAACACTACAGCAGACTATTTTTATACTGTGTTCATCTTGCGCTTGCAACAAGAACTTGTTTGAAGCCTGAGAGGTTATCTTTCAAATTAAAAAAAGAGGAGGGGGAGCACCAGTGATATGTGCTAAAAGCGGGGCATTGCCATCTCTTATGTTACAGCTCTGATCTGCTCGTGTTGGGTGCTGCTGTGGCTCAGCAGTTCAGATCTACATTTGCATGGTGATTTGCAATGCTGATCTGGCTTCATAGTGGTGCTCTTCTATCAAATTATGCTACACTTCTGTTTCCATGAAGCTGGTGATGCCATAGTACTTTCTGGATTTGTCTGCTTCCTATTTATAGCAGAGGCCCCTCTCCTCTCCTGCCAGGGCTTTGCAGCCTCACAACTGCAGTAGTACATGAAGTAACAAGCTTCACTGCCTCTTGTAGCACCCTGAGGGAACTATTGCTGATGCTATTAATTTAAGGAGATAACCCCAGCCATCCAACCCCCAAACCAAATAACTTCAAGTTTGCCTAGCTGCATGTATTTTGTTTATTTGTAAATTTTGTTCCCCTTTATGATGATTTTTGCTTTTTCTTATTAAACTATCTCTAGTGTCATATTATGCCGAGTCTGGTGTATAAAGAGGTGAACATAGTGCATTGTCCAGTGAGAAGTGTGATTTTTAATTTAAGGTGCTTCTAGGAATTCCTGTAGTAAAGTAATGTGCTAGCATAGCTTCCCATAATATAATAACAATAGTATGTAACAGTGGTGCAGATGGTTTGTAAAGTACTACAGGGCAGAACACACGTATGACACTGTAGAGCATGGCATTTCAGCAGGTGCCAGAGCACTGTTGCACAGGATATTGTAATAATTTGGAAAATTAAGGTAGTTACTCTTAGAAACTGACAAACTGTGTGTGTTGCAAAAAATTGTTATTGTTCTTGAGGAAAGCAGAAGTGATACTTAACTTTCAGTAAAGTTGTACTGAAATTCAGACTACTTCAACTGTCTTAGTTAGAGATACATAAACAAACTCGACTACTTTCTAGTAAAACCTAAGTCACTTAAAATGGAAAATACACTAGTGTCACAGAAATGATCTGCTGTAAGCATGTGATAAAAGCTGGCAGATGGTTGGGAAATCATCTCTCTTGGGTTCCTCTCTGAAGTGCTGGTACACAAAAGCCTGCAGTGTAAAGGGAGGAATTGTGTGCAGTTACAGGGATAAAATCTGGCTGGGATCATAGACATGGGGTGGGATAGGAAGTGGTTAAGCCAGGCTGGGATGGCAAGGAGGGGGAAGCCCTTTTGTGTATCAAAGCAATGGGAATGCACAGAGCCCAGTCTGAAGGTGGGCAAAGAGCAGGTCAGGGTTAGAGGATGGACTAATGGAAGGGATATCATGGTGGAGAAAGGAAAGCCAAATCCCTCCTGGAGTTGGGTCTGGGGGGGGAGATGTAGCCTAGTAGGAAAGGCTGCTGTAGGTACAGGCACACTGGGAGAAAAGTGCTGCTGACAGGTGATGTGGTAACACAGTCATGGAATAAGCTGTGATACTGCCTGTCTTCTTCACCTTGGTCTTTACTGCTTAGTCCAGCTTTTAGCAATATTTGATGCCCAAGAGACCAGAAAGAAAGCCTGAAGCAAAGAAGACTTGTCCTCAGAGGAGGAGGATCAGGTTAGGGCACACTTAAACAAACTGGACAGATAAAGGCATGTGGGATCTGACAGGGTGCAGCCAATGTCAGAAGATGCTTGGGAGTGTTTGGTGTGGATTCACAGAGGGAAAATGATGCTTCACCAAGCTGGTAGCCTTCTGGGAAGAGATGGGCTGGTTTGGTGGACAAGAGGAGAGCAGTGACTGTTGTTTATCTTGACTTTAGTAAGGCTGTCAACGCTGCCTTCCATAGCATTTTCACAAACTGATGAAATGAGGGCTGGAGTGAAGTGGGCAGAGGGGTGGACTGAAAACCAGCTGCCCTACTGGGCTGAGAATGTTGTGATCAATGGCACAAAATCCAGGTGGAGGCCAGTCCCTAGAGATACACTCCAAGGGTGGATGCTGGATCCAGTCCTGCTGAACATCCTCTTAATGGTTTGGATGATTGCATTGAGCATACACACAGCATACAAGTGTGCAGACAGTACAAAACCAGGAGAGGATGAAACACCAGATGGATGTGCTGTCAAAGGAATTTCAACAGACTGGATATATCTTACAGCCTACAGGAATCCCACCAAACACAAAACAAAGGAAATGGTTCTGTATGAAGACTGGAATAATGTCAGGCACTAGTACATGATGGTGGCTGAGTGGCTGGAAAGCAGCCTTGGAGGGAAGGACCTGCTCATCTTGGTACACATGAGGTTGGACAAGAGCCAGCCATGTACCCCTGGGGAAAAGAGTGTCCTGGGCATTACCAGCAAGTGTCAAGGGTTGGTCCTTTCCCCTTTGCAGCCCTGGTGAGCTCCTGTGGAGTGCTGTGTTCAGCACTCCTCTGTGTGAGGAATAACGTGTGCTGCTGGAACAAATCCAGAATAGGACCACAAAGATAATTACGGGGCCTGGAGCATCTGTCATGTGAGAAGAGGCTGAGGAACCTGGGACTGCTCAGCCTGCAGAAGGAAAGGTTCAGGGTGAGGGATTGGCAGTGCTAATCTTTTAGTTGTTTATAAACTTTAGATGAGCATGAGTAAAGATGACTCTGGCAGACTTCCTGCTGGTGCCCAGGGGAGGACAAGAGCAGCAGATGCCATTTGAAACACGTGGAATTTATCAGAACGTGAACCACTGCTTTACTGTAATTGAGATCAAGCACTGGCTGCCTGGAGAGGCTGTGGTGTCTCCATCCTTGAGGATATTCATACCTGTCTGGAGAGAGCCCTGAGCAACCCACTGTGATTGACCCAGCTCTGAGCAGGCAGCTGGACTAGACAATGCCTGGAGATCCCTTTCAATCTCAGCTATTTTGGGATTTTGCAGTGATCTGCAGCGACCAATTCTCATGAATGTGTCTGAAACCTGTGAATTTAAAGAATATTTCTGAGTTTGCCTAACTACCACGTGGCTTTTCTGGTAGTGGTTAGTATACTTACAAGTCAATTCTATAGAAACTCTATGCTAAGAAAACATCTAGAGATTAAAAAGAGGCACTAAAATATTCTTACTGTATTCATCTGCTTGTAATGAGTTGCAGAATTGGTAATACATGATCAAGCCCGTGATATTTCAAGTGTGTGTTTTGCCTGGCCTTTTTTTCTTTAGCTTTCTTATTGGACAGAATGAATATTCAATTGGGAGATACTGAAAATATAATACTTTTGTTTTATACAGAAAGTGGAAAAATACTACGCTTTTGAGATTCCTGATGTACCAGCAAAATCTGAATACCTAGAAGTTAAATATTCAGTGAGTATAATTAATCTGATAAAATACCATAACTTGTTTTTTTATCTAATGTGAGCAGTTTCTGTATTAAAATTTTCATTGAGCATTGTAATCTTGGCTGATGTATCCTGTGTGGATGAAGAACTCGAACTTTAGTGTTTTTACATTACTGTCCTGATTTTTAAGTGGTGCCTATAGTGTGATTTCCTCAGTTACTGTAAGGTATTATGGGTTAGGGCTTTGCTTGTGGGGAATGATGGTGATTTCAGTACTGTGTAGTTTTGTTAAGGTGCTGTCTGAATATGGGGTGTCAGCCTTGAAGATTTCTGTGGGATGAAACGACTCACTGCTCTCTGTTGCTTGTTAGGCCGAATGCCCTCGGCTTCCCCAGGATCTGAAGGGACAAACATTCTCACATGTCTTTGGAACCAACACCTCTAGCCTGGAACTTCTCTTGATGAATCAGAAGATCAAAGGACCCTGCTGGCTGGAAATAAAAAATCCACGTATGGTGGTTTGCATGTGAAATACCTGGTTACTAGGAAACACAATATAATTATAGATTGGAGGGGAGGGGAAGTTTAAATTCTACATATGAATGATCATTTTGTATATTAACTTTGCAACTTATTGATTTAATTTTTGTTATCCATAATGTTGCAACTTACTGGTTTAATTTTCATGATATACTACAAATCGTAACTTATTCTTCCTTTTTTGGAGTGACAACTATCCATATAAAGTTGTGCCTTGTACAGATGAGATTATAACTTTCAATGCCTGTGAGAGGGAGCTGTGCAGTGCCTAGCAGCTGCTGTTTAATGCATACCCTACTGCTGTATATATACATACACATATATAAATATACGTACATATACTGTGAATATGGAGCTAAGCTTACCTGACTTGAAAATGACTCATCTTTCTGCTACTGATAACTTAAGATTTGGTTTTTTTTTCTGCAAATATATATTTTTAAGAACAAATGGCTGCTAGATGGGTTGTTTTGTTTTTTTTTTTATTTGTGAATTAGGTTTTTATTTCTTTTTTCCTGACACTTGGAAAAGTTTGTGGTGTGGAGCTGTTTAAGTTTTAAATCCTTTTTGCCTCGTGTGTGGCATGCAGCACTTACAGGTGGTCACGCTGCTTTATTTTGGCTTGGTAAGAGCCCTTTTTTCAGTGTGTGCTTCATATTCCCATGATCATACTGGACACAAGTTACATCTATTACTGCAGTCTCCTTGGGGCACTTCCAGTGTAGGACTGACTGTGTGAATGCTGACACCAGGGGGGTTCTCCTCCTCAGCACCTGCTCAGTCATTGACAGAACTAATGCCTTTAACTGATAACTTTACATGGATGACTCCATGTAAAGCTTCCTGAAGTATTTTTTGGGTTATGCAGACCTTGATCCAAATCTTTCTTTTCTTATTTGGTGCTGAATAGCTCCTGCTGACCAGGAAGTCAGGGCCAATGAGTTACAAAAATTGGACAAGGATTAGTGTGGGTCTTGGACTATCCCACCAGGGCAGAACATTTAAAGGATGTGCTGTGCAGTAATGCCATCAGAGAAGCCTTGTCTGTGGTTCCCAGAAGAGTTGAGGTGGTTTGTGTTGTTTCCTCAGAGCCCTCAAATCAGCCAGTCAGCTGGTGTAAAGTGGAGGCTGTGGCCATGAAGCCTGGCTTGGTGAATGTGGTTAAAGATATTTCTCCTCCTCCTCCTCTGGTGGTCATGTCCTTCAGCATGAAAACCATTCAGAACCCAAAGACTCACCAGAATGAGGTAAGTAATCTCTCATTTTGGTTTGGTTTTGTTCTTTGACGTGTACTAAAAGTTTCCTAAGGCTTGGAAGAGCCTCATAAAACTTGTTTAAATATATTTACTGTTGAAAAGTTTCTCTGCTCTGGGCTTTTCAAAGAAATTTTTCCTGGGGTCTCACTCTGGGCTAGGGGGCCTGCTTGGTGAGAATGTTTACTGTGACAGTGGATCCTATGTATGTTTTCAAGCCTTCTGTTTTGTCTGTGTGCCTCATAAATGAGACTGCCTCAGCACAGCTGTTAATGGATTAGAATTAATTAATTTAACTAGAACTAATCATAGGTTATAAGTAAAATGACCAGTCTTTTCTGCTAAAAAAATTAATTTTAAAATGATAATTTGGTCTTGATCTTAGAGCACCTGCTCTTCTGCTGTGAGATCTTTCCTCAGAAAGGAGAAGAGGTGTAGGTGGCCACTCTCAGTTGTGGACTGCAGACCACAATATGTACTTAGGCACTTTTTTTCTTTAACATAACATTAACATTGGAAGAGATTTAGTATTCACAAGTAGGATAGGATAATTGTTTCTGGATAATTGAATTGAAGACTTAGAGGTTGGCAAATTTTTCAAGCAGAATTATTCCTCATAGTGAATTTAATTTTTTTGTGGAAGTATGGAATATGTGGTTTATGGCCAAAGTAATGGGACATACACCAGATACCAACAAGACTCTCCTTGCCAGGATGCTTTAAAGCCTTTCTGCTTTGTTTTCTCTTGGGTTTTCCTGATCAGTGCCTGGGAGCCAGGCCATCCTGCCAGCAAAGCAATCAGAAGCATCATAAAAGCTACTGCCTTCCAAACACTAAACCTTTTGGCAGTGTTGGCTGTTTGCTTAGGGGCAGCCCTTCCTTAGGCAAGGCTTCTCTGCCCTGCTCACATCTCCCCTGCACTCCATAGGGAATCCTTTACATTGTGGGGTCTGGTCAGATTCAGAACAAAAACTGATAAAAGCAGAAGTTTTCCAAAGTGAAGTATTTTCCCTTTCAAATTTCTAATCATTCAGGAGCAAGTAATATTTTATTTTCTTTGAGATCAGTTGATAACTTTCTTCTTGTAGCTGGAATTAATTTAAGAAAGATCTGTTGGAGAAACAAGAGAAAAGAGATGAGGAACACTTAAAAAAGAGATGGAAGAAATGAGTATGGATAGTAGTCATGCTTATTTGTGCTTATGAAGTTGTGTGTTCTATATCTCCTTGGTATAGATTGTGGCTCTTGCAGCTCTGGTTCATCAGAAATTTCCTTTGGATAAGGCTCCACCTCAACCTCCTTTTCAAACACACTTCTGTGGTATGCACTTGAAACAATTTGAGTAGAAAAATAATTATGTGTTTTTTCTTTTTTTGTTCTGTTTTGGTTTTTTGGATGTGTGTGTGTGTGGGGGGTTATATACATTTATTTAAATTTTATTTCTTTCTGTCACTACAGCAATAATGGCCTAAAATTGACAACTGATAAAATTTCAGCTCCCAGACAGGCTTTTCTCCCCATTTTTAATTTCACTGGTTACTGACTTTTTATCAAAGACTTAATTAAAATATCTTAGTTTGAGATGATGCCAAGTAACCCTGCTCTATACAGTTTCCTGTAATTTTTATTGGTTTTACTCCATCTTTCTCTGTCTATTAATTTAGACCATTTATTTACTGTCAATTTTAGTGTTTTTCTGTTCAGCTCTTTTGAAAGAAATTATTTATAAACAAGTTTTCCTAGGGAAAAAAAAATCTTGCAACAGTGTCATTGCAGTAATACCAGCTAAACCTTGAGATTTTATGCCTGGCTGGAAGTGATGAGGTGCTGAATGCTTGTGAGAGGAAATTCTTCAGGAGCTGTGGCCCACAGTTTTAATGTCCAATGATAACCTCAGATATGACTGATTCAGATTGGTTAATGCTTTAGTAATTACTTGGTTATCTTAAAGCCAGTATTCACTTAAAGCTGGTGTTTCTGAATTAGGGGTCAGTGTTCTCAGCTCACTTTGCTGTGAATGGGTGCTTATGGGGATGGCACAATTAGGAACTTGTATTTAACTACAAATGTCACTTTTTGCAGCTGTTTCCAAACCGAGTGATTGCATTTTTCCTTATGACTTCAAAGAAGCCGTTAAAAAGAAGGTAATTTCATTTTGTTACCCTTCTGAGTGCAGTACTTTAGAGAATATGAACTTGATGGTGCTTTTGGTAGGTGGTGAAGGGAAATAGTCCAAGGAATGGAATGGTTATTTAGTCAGTTTTCCACTCTGCAAACTTAAATCCAGGTATTCATTCAGTATTGCTTGTTAAAAAGTGGTGTGTGCTCTGTGTAATTCAGTGCTGCTGCTAATTGTGCTCTTAAAATAGGGCATTAAACAGGAGAATTGGAAAGAAATTGCAAAGAGGCTAAAATTGTGGTTAATTTTCATTATACCTGACTCTGTACTCATAGTAAACTGGATACTTTGAATTTATTTCTTCTTTTCTTGGATAGTCTATCAAAATTTAGAAGATATCCTTTCCAAAGGGTGGTGGGAAAGCTGGCAGAATAGTAAAGTAACCTATTTTTGTTTTTCCTCTATTTCTATGTGATCTTAAAGTCTGTGAGTGAAGGATGCATATGGAGCATTTTCCTGGTGTGCTTGATTCTTAGGAGGCTCTTAAAATATCACTGCATTCATAGACACCTGCATTCAAAAGCAGTATGGGAAAAAGCTTCTGAGAAAAGCTTTCCAGTGTATGAGAGAGAGAAAAAAAATCCCTGAATTACAGAAGGAAAAGCAGAACTCTGTGGTGCTTTGTTATTGTCTTGTAACTAGTTGGGGAGAGGAGATGCTTCCATTTTAAACTTATTGGTGCTCTCTTGCTCCTTTTAGAATGCTAAAATAGAAATTGCTGCAACAGAGAGAACACTGCTGGGATTTTTCCTTGCGAAGATTCACAAAATTGACCCAGACGTTGTTGTGGTGAGTAGTTCTGAGACTTTGAGAGTTAAATTGAAGCATATTGTCAGTTGGTCAGCTTTGTTCTTTTCCTTTTGTCCCCTTATAGGCTTTTTAATGCTTGTCTTAGACTGCCTTATGAATTGAGTTTGCTTATGAGACAGCAGGTATATTTTGATACAAAGATGATACGGAATTTTCCCTGACAGCATTTTATACATACTATTATTTCCCATAATAGCCAAAATAGGCAGTATTTTCACAATACCTGAAACAAGTTTGTTTTGTTTTTTTCTTTACTCAGAAAGACAAAACACAACAAAAAGCTCTTATGATTTTCCAGAAAAACGGGAACTCTTGGTATACTTAAGATTCTGTTGCAGTTCAGATGCTCATATAATTTGTGTTTATGCTGTAAATCAAAATAACCATCTATACAAATCCACAAGATTTGAGCAAAGTTTTGCAATAAGCATTCTTATGCTTTCTACTATTTTAGCAGCTGAGGCTTTATTGTAATTACTCATTTGCTTTTTTTTTTGTTTCATTTAATTAATGTAATGCAGTTCTGACTTTCACCTAATAAAATTCTGAAGACAGTTTGAAGTTGGTTGTAATTCTGAGGCTGATTGCATACAACTTGTTAGGTTGTATGTATTTACCCAACTTCTGTAGGTAGATACAAATAATTAAGTGATGGGAATATGATGAAATGAGCAGTCAATGCCTGATGTTTTCAGCTCTCTGCAGCTGGTATCCAGTGTTTGCCTGGATTTCCTGGTGGGAATCACAAGAAACACCACAGCCAGTGGCTTAAAATTGAAGATGCCAAGAGCAGGAGTGTGAGAGCTCCTATCCTGAGAACAGCAGAGCTGTGTTAGTGCAGTTTAATTTGCACCTGGTTTAATTAGTGCTGTTGAAATGCTGCTCCTATAGCACAGTCTTGCACTGCACACAGGTACCTGCTGGAGTGGACCTGCACTTCCTGGTGGCTGCCTCATGTTCCTCAGGGTAGCATTTTGCTTTCAGCTGAGGGTACAGACCAGTGTCATCCATGTACTTAAATTTAAAATACTGTTTAAAATACTGCAGGAGTGCTTTGATGTGTAAATATTGCTTGCAAGGTGTTCCTACCCAGATTTAACAGCAGTTCCTGTTGTAATATCAAAGGAAAAAAATACAGGATTTTGATGCCACTACTGTGACTTTCACAGATGGAGAGAAAAGGAATTACTCTTAGCTTAAGTTTATATGCTCTGTGAAAAGTGTTGTGGATTTTTCTGGAAGGCTTTAAATCCCAGTCTCTGGTATCAAAGCATGAAGCTGTATTGTGTGTGCTATGAGCCAGATTTAGAGCTGATTTTGGTATTCTACTGAACAGCATTGTTAGTGTTAAGACTAATGAGTACTGTTGATGAACGTTCTCTTAGAAAGTGCTTTCTACAAGAAAGATAATGCCATCAATTAGTTGGAAAAAATCACAAAGGGCAAAGGAATACTGAGTGTGTGAAAGTAAGTCTTTCAATTTGCATTTGTTGTAACCTTTTTTGTTATTTTTTCTGCTTCAAGGGTCATAATATTTATGGATTTGATCTGGAAGTGCTGCTTCAAAGAATTAATTTGTGCAAAGTCCCTCACTGGTCCAAGATAGGTCGACTGAGGAGGTCTAATATGCCAAAGCTTGGGGTAATAAGATTGCTTAAGTCTTTTAATCCCCTTTATGTTGCGTGTGATTAAAAATGAATTAGTTTTTCTGAGGAATTGTAAATGTGACACTGATGTATTTTGAATGTTGGTCATGCTGAATTTTATGGGTCCCAGATCAGAAATTATGAGTGTTTATGTGACTTTTATTACAGTAATAGGATAAACTGATTTTCAAGTTAGGCTAATTTAGTTTACTTATCTCAACTGGATGATAGTAATGACAGATTAATTGCAATAGTCTTTACTGTAACTGTCTTTGTCTGCTCTAACTGTAAAATGAGAAAAAGCAATTTGGATTGATGGGTGAATCATCCCATAGAGAGCTGCTAAGCTAATAATTCTGTAGTTCTTACTACATATTTGTTCAGAGGACAATGTGTGAAGCTTGGAGTACTGAAGTGCTGAACATGACTGTGTTTTTGCCTGCTCCTGTCCTTCCTAGAGGCCAAGTTGGGTATATCTGTGTGGTTCTGTGACTTTTGCATCCTACTGTTATTACAAAAAGTCTCCTTGGAGGAAAGACAAAATCCACACCCAGGTTCTTGTTGTGGCTATTCTAATTACTGAAGAAAAAACAAAAAAAAAAGCATGATAGTTTAAGAGTTAAGATATAACTAGTTAGTTAAATTAATTATCTATTTCTTAGTATCTACATACAGTGAATGATACCATGGGTTCCTTTAGGGCCTAATTATTAGTCCTTGACTATAAGTGTATTTAATAGAGTATTCGAGTACTTAGTGACCAACTGATTTGACTACTGTCTTGACTGAGTCCTTTAAACATATATTGTGGATAGATGTTTTTTGTTAGTGTTTGTAGGTTTCATTTTATTTGGGTTTTCTCTCCTTGTGTGATATGATGAAGGGCCGAGGAGGGTTTGCTGAAAGGAATGCTGCCTGTGGTCGAATGATCTGTGATGTAGAAATTTCTGCTAAAGAACTAATCCGTTGCAAAAGTTACCATTTGTCTGAACTGGTCCATCAGATTTTGAAAACAGAGAAAGTAACAATTCTACCAGAGGAAATTCAAAATATGTACAGGTATGTTGCTGATTGGGGCTTTTAATCCTTCTCTGGAGAGCAGAGGAGCTTGTTCCCTGGCATAAAGCTTTACTTTCGCTTCCTTGATTTGTCATGGCAGTGCTGACTTGGCATACTGGGACTTGAAAAGTTATTGTCTTAACATTATAAAATAATGTTTCAAGCTACTTGTGGTGGATACTGGTAGCTTATTATGTATGAAGCAAGTTGATTTGTGGGAGCATTGGTGTAGGCGCACTAACAGCCCGAGTTTTGGGGTGGTTTTTCATTTACAGGAGCTTGCCATGATATTCATCAGTCCTGTGCTACAGATAGCATGTACAGATAACATAGAGCACATAGGTCTAAGCTCTACAGAGTACAAAGGAGATTGATTTTACTTTGATAGGCCATGCCCCTTCTTTCCCCAGTGATTCTCCTCGCTTGCTGTTCATGCTGGAAAACATCTGGACAGATGCCAAGTTCATTCTCCAGATCATGTGTGAGCTGAATGTTCTGCCACTGGCTCTTCAGATAACAAACATCTCTGGGAATGTCATGGTACATTTTCATTATTTTCCACCCCTCTCCACAGTCCTCCCCCCAAACAGTTTCATGTCTTCTGTGTTTGATTTGCTGGGTTTAATTTCTAAACACTAATTAGAATGCACGATGCTGTAAGTTTTTTGCTGTGATGAGTAGGAGAGTTCAGTGTTCTAATCAAGTAATAATATAAAACTTCCTTAAAAATATCACATTTGAGTTTTGTGCACAGTGGTGATACAGAATAATAGTAATACTAGGTGAACTTAAATAGTTGGAGGACATTGCTTAGTCTGTTTTGCTGTCTGTTTTCTGTGCTTTGAGTTCTCTTTGCACCCCCTCTTTAGTCGAGGACGATGATGGGCGGACGATCGGAGCGTAACGAGTTCCTGCTGCTTCATGCCTTTCATGAGAAGGATTACATAGTGCCAGACAAACAAGTTTTCAAAAAGCCTCCACAGAAGCTGGTGGGTCCAGTTTTTCTCTTCCCAAGAATTTTTATTTAAAAAGAGAAAAAACATTCTTCCATCTTTTGCATGTTACTATTCTGTGGAAACACAAGGAACCCCAAACATAACTCAGATATAATTTAATGGTACAGCATGTGCTTAATTAAAACATTGTGTTTTTGTGGAATTGATAATGAGAATGGGACAGTGTAACAACTTTTCCATTGGATCACAGATCTATAAAAATTCACTTGTTCTGTTAGTTTAAAATTAAAATAAGCTAATTACTTGTCTGCATGGGAAAATAGTAAAGAAGACAATCTGTGTTGTTTAATATCTGCATTTAGTTATTTGATGAACAGTATTTTAACAAAAAATTGTTATATGGATGAAATACCCAAAGATATTTTAAAAATTTCTTTGTATAATACCAGTGGAAATAATAATTATAGAAATATCCAGAGAAAATATTTGTATTTCACTATATTTTGGTTTTTAGTTTTAAGTAAGTTCAACAGCAAACTTAAATAATTTCTGTTGATTGTATTGTTGCATCAAAGTAGTGCTGGAATTCTAAATGATTCAGAATAGAATTGAACAATAGGGAGAAGAATCCTTATTACAACATAACAAATACTAGAATATTCTTTAGGTCAGTAGTAATGTTTTTGTTTGTTTTGTTCAAGCCCAGCCATTCTGTTTGTAAAATCAACATTTTAGTTGGGCAATCATAGCACTTCCAGGTCATGAGTTGATTTTTTTCATAGTGTTGAACTTTTACAGCCAGTTGGAAAAGGCATTCTGGTGCCATGTTGAATGATGACAATACTTTAACGTCTTCATAATCTCTTGTTAGCAATTTTTTCCTATCAGAGTTTGTTTGAATGCTGTTTTGACATGTAGAGAGCTTTAGTAAGGATCATGGCGAAAACACCATATTTTGCATGTATTTTAAAAGGAATTCTGCACTAGCTCCCAAATTTGTATTTGACTGCCAAAAATAACTCCTCTAACATTACAGAAATCTTAGAGACTAGTTAATGACTTTTTTAAATGCCACATGTAGGTGGATGAAGATGAAGATTTTGAAGATCAGAATAAATCAAAGATAGGGAAAAAGAAAGCAGCGTATGCTGGGGGCTTAGTCTTGGATCCCAAAGTCGGTAAGATATGGCAATTTTCTTTCTTCACTGAAGTTAGAAACAGGTAGGTTATATTAATACAGAGAGATTGCAGTGGGGAATCTGTGTTTGTGGGAGTTTGGTGTCGTGGTTGTGAGGGGAATGTTGTTGCATACAACAAAATTCCCAACATTGATTGTGGAATTGCTTCTTTTGAGCAATGGAGACTGTATGTTTATGTATAATTTTCTAATGGACACGTACGTTTTCTTTCAGTTTCTCCTCTATGTGGGGAAAACTGTACAAGTGTCCTATATTAACACAGAAGCTATCTGTTCAACTCTGGTGAGTTAATGGGGTTGGATCGTTCCACTTCTGACAGCTTTCTGCAAAGGGCAGTGGTGCACCTCAACAGCTGCTTGAAGGGATTTACATTATGGAAATGTGGTACAATGTATTACTGTCACTTAAATATTACTTGTGGAGTTGTATGAAGTCCCTTGGGAGACTTGAGTAATTATGACTTTTGTTTTAAACTCTGTTCTAGGTTTTTATGACAAGTTTATTTTGCTTCTCGACTTCAACAGCTTGTATCCATCGATTATTCAGGAGTTCAACATCTGCTTTACCACAGTGCAGCGAGTGTCATCAGAAGCACAGAAAAGGACAGAGGTTTGCATGCCTTAATTTGTGGCTTAAATTACACTGTCTTAACTTCAGAATGTTTTCTGTGAATCAGCTCCATAAGAAGCTACTCCTTTTCACTGTTTTTTTTATTCCCTTCCACACATAGAAGTGATTCTTGTTTAAAGATGTATCATATTACTTTGTGGGATGGGACTTTTTTGAATATTTTGTGTCTGTCACCTTCCTTGCTGTAATACTCTTACAGAGTCTTGGTAAGTTCTCTCCCATCTTATCTTGGTATCCTCATGAAACAATATTTTTTCTGAGGCTCTGTGACCCTTTTCAGCCACACATCCTCCTTAGCAATTTCTGAGCCCCTTTACTAATTTCATCCTAGCTGAATAAAGGCTTCCTGAAGTTAAGCTGCTACAGAATTCATGCAAATATACCTGATGGAGGTAGGCAAAAGAATCATGCTTCCTACAGAAAAGAATATGGCTATGTGCTCAAGCCTTATTAGACATCAGGAAAATTTACACGTGGCTTACACATGTGACTTGTTGTGACTGTGTGAGCTGTGGCACCAGCTTCACAAAAACTCATGCTGTTCAAACTACGTTAAACACAATTGAAAAATGTCCTGAAGGTACAGTTGGATGTTCTGTTTTATAAGCAGCTGTGTTGGCTCTGGCTTAGCCATGGCTGGAGATTTTAATTTCCTCAGCTGTGCTGAAACACCTGTTGCTGGAGCTGTGTTGCAAACAGAAGCATTGCACTGGTCAGGTCAGAAGGTTAAACCAGAGGCTCTTATTTTTAACTGGTATCAGCTCACAGGTTGGAATTAGTTAGTCCTGTAGAAACTGAAATATGAACACAGTAGCAGAAATGAGGAGACAAATATGTGGAGTTCTGTCAGTAAGTTCCTTCAAGCTGTCTTTGGATTTTCCCTGCTTTCTGAAGTGTGCTTCAACCTGAAGCAGCTAATTTTGATTTCTCTCGCTCTCTGTTTAATCAGGCTTTGGTGTAATTTCTTGTTACAGTTCTCCTCAGACTCCTTTGCTAAACTTGCCAGCATCATCGTGTCTGTATTGCCCTTCCTTTGTACATTTCTGTCATTTCATTGTGCTTGAAATACCTTCCCATTTGTGCTGATCAGCCATTTCTTCAGTCATGCTAAGAAGGTGTCCCTTCTGCTATGTTGTTTTGCTATAATCAAGAGTTGCTTGGAGTGGAGTTTTTGTTCTACTGCTATGCTGGATTTCACTTTTGTCAGTTGTATCATTCAAAGTATCAGTTCCACAGAGCACGTGCTCTTTTTTGGTGTCCAACACCAAAAATACTTATGTGGTGACAAAAAAGGGATGGATTTTTTAGCACAGAAAGAATTGCTATGTGTGTACTTTAATTCATATTTTTATATTTATGTATATATATCTAAGAATGGGAATGTGTGTGTGTTATTTATCTGAATTTATACATTTATTTATATGTATGTACATAAATATATAACACACACACTGATAAAAAATAAAAACTTTCCTGTTGCTGGTCCATGCCTTCTTTGTGTTTCTCCAACAATGAAAAAGACTTAGGCCCTGTCCCCTGGCAGGGGCAAAGTAAAACAGTCAAACACTGCAAAAAAACCTTTCATGTTTGTTCTAAACTGTGCTTTGGGTGCTCTGCAAGAATTGGCACAAGCTATGTGGTTTTGTTTTTTTTTTCCCCCAAGCTTTTCACTTAATGTATTAAAATCTAATCTTCAAGCAATAAAATGATAAGTAGTGGTGATCATTTCACAGGTCGAAGAAGAGGAAGAAATTCCAGAGCTTCCAGACCCATCTCTGGAGATGGGAATTTTGCCCAAAGAAATCAGGAAACTGGTGGAAAGAAGACGCCAAGTTAAGCAGTTAATGAAACAGCCAGACTTAAATCCTGACCTCTATTTACAGGTGTGTTTTGTAGAACTCCGTTGATTTTTTCCCCCTCTCCCCTTAAGTGCCCTGATCAGCCTTGTAGAATAGGGATGATTAGTAGTGAGCAGTGATTGTAATGTGCTTTATTTGTAGCCCATCACTGCTGCAGACTGTATAAAAAAGCTGTGAATGTAATTGTGAGCATTAAGTTCTGTTCCCTGATGGCTGTGGTTGGATCATTTTTCTGGTTGTGTTTCTTTTCAGTATGATATCAGACAGAAAGCTTTGAAACTCACTGCTAACAGCATGTATGGCTGCCTGGGATTTTCCTACAGCAGATTCTATGCCAAGCCTTTGGCTGCTTTGGTGACACATAAAGGGAGAGAGGTAAGTCATTAAACAGGTTATACACACATATAAAAAAGCTGAATTTAAGTTGCCTGCTTTTTTTTCATTGAATACAAGAATAGTTTTGTTCTTGAACTTGCCTTTGGTTTTAGAACTCTAAAATCTGTCTTTCTTGTACTGTGAAGCTATTTGGTTTCAATGGGTCAGATTGTGGTGACACCAAAAAAAAAAAATCAAGACTGCTTTCACATTTTCCATGAATTTCCAGTTCTGTGTGATGGGTTAGTCTTTGATTTGGTGGTATGCTTCAGCTTTGGATGAACTTGCTTGTAACCAGACTGTCCTGTGGCCTGATGTGACTTCCTGAAACCCTAAAGTTTGTGATAGGGCTCATTAATCATGGAGGCAATGAATTGTGTATCAGGGCTTATTTTCAGAAACTGTTTGTTCCTTAAAATAAAGTTTCTCATTAGGTTCAGATTTTATTTTAAGAGTTGCACTTGACTTTATAGGCAAAACTGCTCTTGCTATTGATTAGCACAGTAGTTACATTGGTTTTGTCCCTGTGGGAAAAATAAACTTTAATGATCCAAAACATGCCACTGATATACATTCGTTGTCTTATAACATAATGATGTTTGATATTAGTTCTTTATAAAAGAGAATACCAAGCAGGAGTCTGCAGAGGTGCCAGGAGCAGTTGTGTCAGGATGGCTGGTCAGCCTTTTGGTTGATCAGGGAGATGGATGAGGTCACATCCCTGTGGTCAGGCTCATCCTCCCTGTGATGAGAGCACACCCACTTCACAATTCCCAGCTCAGTTGCATGGGGGTGTTTTATTTCCGGTAACACATCTTCGTTTTTAATCATCTTCCTATCCAAACAGTTCTGTAGAGAGAACTCCACATTTGCTGTCTTCCCAACTTATGTAAGCAGTTATGTTTAACCTTACACATCTGTTTAACTCAGAAATCATTTCCCAGTTTGGTAGCTGCAAATGTTCCATGCAGCCATGTGAATTCAGAAGTTTGTGCTTCCTTTAATAAGGTGTATTGTGTTTGTTGATGTAAGAGTCACCTTCATGTTGTCTGTGAGGGTGGCATGCAAAGCAGCTGGGTATCATAGCTTTATATTTTCTAGTGGTGTTTTAAAAGTGATGAATTCTACTTTTTTCTTTATTTTTTTAATGATCTCCACATGTCATATGGACCATCCCCCACAAACCTGGTATTCTATGGATACTTAAACTTTTGGCCTTTGTTGGGGCCAAAGATGGGGAAATACTTTTTTTTTTGCACACGGAATTTATTCTTATTTGTCTGTAATGTATCAGTTATGAGATAACTTAGTGAAATTCTGGTGTTCCTGCTTTATGTTCCAGAGTGATGGTGAAATGGGGAAATTCTTAATAGGTGCTACAGAATGTGCTAGAGAACAATTAAAAATGGTTTCTCTTACACAGTTGATCTTTGGTTGGCAATGATTTTTTACCTCTTAAATTCTGGTGATGCTGGACCTGTGCTGGCTTCTGTCAAACCTTTGCACGCATTTGAGTTTTTACCATAGAAGATGACACGAGGACACCTTAGTTTTCTGTTGGCTTTTTTTCTTGTTTAATTTTTTTTTCTAAGTTGAAATGTCTAATCTGGAAAAATACTAATTTTTTATATTAATCTTTCTATTCATGGGTTTCCTCTTACCACTCAGTTCTAATATAAAAGAAGTAAATGTTAAGTATCTGGAGGTTTGGGTTCTCTATGGGGAAAGGTTAATTAAAAAGTAACTATTATGGAAAATCTATGGTCTAAATTTAAATGGCCTTTTCTGATGATCTGCAATTAATACCCTTTTTTTTTTTTACTGTTGTCAAGGGCACCTGAGTAAATGCAGGTAGGCTTGTAGAAGTCTAAGTGGGAAAAATACTGTGTGGGATGAAAACTGAACTTAATATTTGCACTAACACAATTACAGTTCAATCGTAAGTCTTAGCAGAATAATTGAAAGTGGGAAATATGTATTTCATGTTGAAGTTGTTAAAGCTCATCCTAGCATTAAGTTGTAATGTAGCTGAGAATGAGTTTTGATGAGTCCTGTAAATTGATGCTTTTCAACTGTGTGACTGACAACCTTTCCACTGAAGCTGTGGGAAGATTCATGCACCTGATGCCAAGTGCTGGGTGCTGCCTCTCTTGGACTCTTAACTGCTCTTGGTGGTTTTTGGAGATGCTGGTGCAATAAAAGCAGTGGAGCTGCCATGGGGCTCCTTATGGTGACTAAAAATCCCTTGTAATTACACATTGCCATTATAAAAACTTGTGTGTGATCACATTAGTGAACTCCTGAACTGTAGTAGTAGAACTTGACACATTCACTTCAATTTGATGGCAGAAGTATTAAACATGGTGTGGAAAGGCCGTTTTTAAAAAGGCACAAGTAGATGATCCTTAGGGTCCCTTCCAGCCCAGACCATTCTGCGGTTCTGTGGCAGTGTCATCCATAAAAGCTCAGTGATCTTCAATCGGCTGCAGAGGGACAGTGCTGGGGTTTTATTTCCCTTCAGCCAGGCCGGGGGTGCAGCCAAGGCCCGCATCCCGGGCCGTGGGCAGGCGGGATCCGGGAGCTGTTCCCGTTTGGCATTCCCGGTGCCGTGGCCTGGCGGGATCCGGGAGCTGTTCCCGTTTGGCGTTCCCGGTGCCGTGGGCAGGCGGGATCCGGGAGCTGTTCCCGTTTGGCGTTCCCGGTGCCGTGGCGTGGCGGGATCCGGGAGCTGTTCCCGTTTGGCGTTCCCGGTGCCGTGGGCAGGCGGGATCCGGGAGCTGTTCCCGTTTGGCGTTCCCGGTGCCGTGGCGTGGNGTCTCCATCGGCCTCAAACCTCCACGGGCCGGCTTCTCCAGCGGGCCCCCCTCGATTTCCATACGTGGGTGCTCCGGAACGGGGGATATCAGGCTGGATTTGTCAGAATTTAGGTGTCACTGGTAGACTGCTATGTTCTGATGTGTTTCAGATGGAAAAAAAAGGCAAAAATTTGGCGTGGAAAATCTGCTGTATAGCTCAGATCTGTTTGACCGTTTTGGCAAATGTAAATATTTTGCTCTTTTGACTGTAAGAAATCCCTCACTTCAGCAAAATTTAAAAAAAATTAAAAAATTCTACATTTGCAAGCTGTTGATCAGGAATTTGTTAGAGGATTTCCTGGACTTTCCCCTCCACTCCCCCATGTTCCTAAGCCTTTGCCTGGGCATTACTCTCGTTGTAACTATAGCAGTTGCTCGCATGGAAAAGTAATAGGAAAATATTTAATATATTTTTAGCTGTCCTTTAATGTAATTTAACAACTGGAAACAAGATGAGTCGGGGCTGTGCGAGCGGCCAGGCCTGCAGCAGCAGGCAGTGCTGGGTCATGCCGTTCCAGCCTCTCGAAAGGACAAGCCTTTTGATGGAGTGTCAGTTGTCTCCTTTCCTAATTGCAGGATGCCGTTTGCTGCAGGATTCTACAGGACACCAAAGTTGTTGAGAGAATTTAACTGTAGACAGCTTGCTTGCTAATGGCTTTCACTCAGTGTTGAGGCCTTTTCCAGGTACTTGCTTTTTTTCCGTGTTGTTTTTTTGCTGTTGCATATTTTTGCCCAAGCAAACTTGCCTTTGAAAGTAAAACAACACATTTGCTGTTTTCAGCAGTACTTACAGGTAGACCTAGTGTTCAAATATGCAGAATAAAAGGGGGAAAGAGGCAATTGGGTTAATTCCAACTTTCTCATTCAGATCCTTTAGATACACTCTCAATTAATAATTAGTTTAAGGCCCTGGCAGTCAAAAGGAAAGAATAAAAGCATGTTATTGCTGCAGTCTGGGGGAAGAATGGAGGAGGGAGGAGAAAAATGAAGTGGAGAAAGATGAGCTCATTTGAAAAAAATTAAGGGTAGGTAAGCAGGTTAATGGCCGTCTACTGTAATTATGATCTGTAAAGAAATCCAGGCATTTCTTTTTTTTTTTTTAAAGTCTTGTTCATCCTGGGAAAATGATCATCAGCTGCTTTCTCTTGATTGCACCTAAAGCATTGGTTATACAGTCTGGAAAAATTGTCGCATGAATGGGGCAGTTGACAGACTCCTGGTTTCTTCCATGTTGTTCTGTGGGAGAAGGAGGATTGCTGAAACAGGGAAGGAGACTCCTAATGTCTTGGTGTAAGCATGCCATCTATATTTAAACAGCGAATGCTGTATCAATGTAACAACTTTGGAAAACATGGAACTTGATGGCAAAAGGCTAGGCAAAGAGATTCTAACTGCTTTTCAATATAAAAATGGCAACCCAAAATCTTGGGAGAAGTAATGCTAAATTACTGCATTGTCCCAAAATGGGAACATTTGGAGCTAAATCATTTGCCACTGTTGTTAAATTTATCATTGTGTGTGCAACTGTGAGCCTGTGAAAAAGCTGTCTATGTATGTTACTCTGCATGCTGATATCCAGAACGAGTTAGAGTAGACAAGGGGAGGCTGTGTACAATCTGGAAATGTCAACTGAGTACCAAGTAGGAGAAAAATTATGGAGCATCTTCACATTTGTTGAAATATTATTGGTAGTCAAGTGCAGGAGATGACATCTGATCTAATACAGACTTTAGCATCTCCAAGGAGAGGAAATGAAACATTTCAATTAAGAAGAATGGCCAGAATATTTTGGGTAAGGAGGAAATTAATGAGAAGGGGAAAAAAAAATTATTTAGTTTTGAATGGCATGTTGGTATTTTCTTTTCCCCTCTGGGCAGAAAGGTTTTATTTAATGGGTATTCACCAAGAAATGTTTAGGAAGATTGATCAGATTCAGATTGATTGTACAGCAAGTCAGATGAATAGAGAGACCCTTTTTTTTCCACAGCTTACTTTAAGATTGTGCTATTACAAGAGGTATGGTGCCTCTCACTTCCTGACTGCTGATTTCTGTGGATGGGTTATAGCAATTGCATGGCCCCATGGTGAGTTGGATCAGCCTGGTGATCCGAGTTGAAAACTAACTCCAGAGGAAAACCAAATTGATTTCAGTTGGATCAATGGCTCAGTGACTCACTGCATGCTCTGAGAGCTGCTGGGAAGGAGGAGGCTGGAAAGTGGGGGCAGGCCCAGTGTGAGATGTATGGGGTCAGGCATGACCAGCCATTTTTCAGCTTATACCTGACTGTGAAACTGTGGGGTTACTGCTAATACGATAACACGTGGAGGTTTTCTTTCGTTGTTGTTTTCTTTCTTCTGTACTTTTGATATTTTCTTGTAGTTTCCTGTCTTGTATTTTTCTTCCGTCCTGCCGAAAGAGACAGATTTTTTTCCTTCTGTCATATCTTAACCTGGCTGACTAGGTAACAAGAAGATATTCCTCACCCCGAATTGTTGTAAAACTGAGAACCACAGGTCTGGGAATAGCAGGATCTCTGGAACATTCTCTGTACCTGAGCTGTAACAGTATGTCCCCTTTTAGAAGCTGTATGTGTTGGGTAGGGAGCTGGTACCTCAAGATTAGGGGAGGTAGAAATATGTCACCATATCCAGTGGTAACAGAAAAGACCCTCAGATGTTCAGTGATGTATTAGAGAATACACTTGAATCCTGCACCCTCCAAAGTCTGCCATGCTTCAGTTTCAGAATTACTAAAGAGATTGTTTAAACCTGTCCAGAATATTGCAGGGATTATCAGAGATCCTTCGTGGTTCTCTCAGAGAGGTGCCTTTTAAAAGGGAGACACAGTGGCACAGGTGCTTCACCATGAAGGCTGAGAGCTTTAGCAGAATCACACCACCATTTGTAAACTGCCTTGGTTCTATCTTCAAACACGTTTGTTTTCCAAACACCCCTGTTAAGGTTAGAAGAATACAAATGCTAACTGAAGCTTTAATGTTTTCTCTAGCCCATGTATTTGTTAGCTCTACATGTCTTAGCAGTATGCATTTTCTTAGTTCATGAGTAGCTTGTCAAAAAATACTTGTGGTTTTGAGACTTGTGCAGAAGTTGTTCTTTCATATCTTATTGCCTCACTCATTTACGTCATGCATTTATCTTAAATGGGATGTTGGGTTGTTCTAGAAACCCTGGGTTTGGATACCTAGATGGTAATAAAGTTTTCAAAATAAAAAATACTTCAAACAGGAGTTAAAAATAATTTTCATTTTCAAGCACTATTCCTAAGAGGATAGAAAAACAGTCTAACTGAAGTGTTTGTCTCCCACGAGACTTAAATAAATATTCATACTGTCCTTCAAAGATATGACACCTTGATCTCATAATCAAAGATTTTCCTGTATTTCCTGGGAATCTTGCCCACTATGTGGAAGCTAACTTTTTCACCACAAATTCTTACTAGAAACTTTTAGTTCTATCCACAATGACAAGATCTGTTCTTTTTCCTCTTGGATAAATACTCATTTGAGCCTATTAGTTCTTTTCAGGTAGTGGTTTCAGGATGGTGATGGTCCTACTTTGACATATAGAAAGAGGCTGAAAGCTGAGTTCCTTCACTCTGGAAAAAAATTTTTGAGGATGGAATTAACTGTGATCAACAACCTAAAGGGGGATGTCTAGAAGAAGCCAGACTCTTCCCTGAGATGCACAGCCTTGCACCAGGCAGGTCTAGCCCTGTCGGGGGCCAGGGCTTGGGTTAAACCATGTCCAGAGGTCCCTTCAAACCAAAGTTGGTTTATAACCATCAGTGTGAGTTCCTTTAATTCTCACTGAGATTTATCACCAAGGTCAGCAAGATCCAAGAGATGAAACTTGTCATTTGAAGGGAAGAAAACTGGAAGAATGGGGATATGTCAGCAGTGATACTTGTTCTTACCAGGCTGTTTTGGTTTCAGGGCAATAAAAATAATGTTTGAGTATTTTAAATGCAGGTTTTGCTGTATAGATTAGGTTGTGTGGTCTCTTGCATGTTATGTCCTTCCACTGGGCCTGTGCCAAGATTCATTGGCTTAATTTAGAAGGTAAGCATGAACAGCTTCTGCTATTTTCAGCACTGAAATATACTTATGAGACAGATGAAAGAGTTTAAGACCTTTATTTATCTGTGAAAGATGGACTGTCTCCACTGCTGCAGGTACAATACCTTGTAAGGATATAGGAGGTCTTGATGGGCAGCATCAAGAATTCTGGTTGGAACCAAGGACTGGAGCAGTAGATGTAGTTTAACAAGCTGGGGCACACCTGATCTCAACATAAGCAAGGAAGGTTATAAGTCAGGCATACAACCTAATGTGATTTCCCTTCATAGTAGAAAGAGAGCAGTGTCAAAGCTGGAAGAAATAAACCCCCCAAATTTTAGAGCTTGCTCAGTGGTTGAGAGACCCCAGCATTATGCTTGCTCTCTGTTGGCTTTCCTTCCAGCAGTCATACATGATGTAATGCAGGAGATGTTGCTGGTGTGGTCTTTAGCTTCAGACTATGCCTGTTATGAAATATGGGTAAGGTTTCAGAGAGAA
The DNA here is from genome assembly GCA_013397245.1 of Thryothorus ludovicianus. NCBI lineage: Eukaryota > Metazoa > Chordata > Aves > Passeriformes > Certhiidae > Thryothorus > Thryothorus ludovicianus. The sequence continues at coordinate 843,946 of VZTB01013241.1, forward strand.
GGATTAAATTACATGTGTTGATGTCTGCTTTACAATTTGATACTCATTTTTACTAATTTGAACCATTAGGAATAGTTGCTCCATAAAATCATATTTCAGCACTTGGATTAGTTAAAAAAAAAACTTAAAATGCCCATTTCCCTTTACCTTTCCTGTTAATCCTTCTTTGTTTTCATATGTTTTAACTGTCGGCCTTTAGAAAGAGCAAGAAATAGTTTTTTAGGTTGTTGGGAGTGAGAAGTGGTTCCCACTTGTCACTGAATCACTGAAATGATTTGCTTATCAAGCAGTGCTCATCAAAAACATGGAATGATGGGACATCATTTGAACCTTTCTGCAGAGTTTAGTACCTGACAGTCATTTCTCTATGAGCTTGTGCTAGTCTTGGTAGTTTCATGAGACTGGAGAAATTTTTAAAATTTGAGTTCTGATGATTGATAAGCCTTAGTTTAAAAAAAAAGAGAAAGCCAAAAAGCATTAATGCTTTCTTTCAAATTACTTGCCTAGTTCATGAAACAGAGCAGAAATTCACGTTTGAACTATTGGAAGTTACTAGAATAGTAGGACAGTGTAATAATCTGTTTTGATGAAGTTCAGGGTCATATTTCTTGGAATGACTGGATAAGCATAGAGGTGACCTTGAGGTACAAATGCTTTTTTTTTTTTTTTTTTTT
>VZTB01013241.1:844645-870933 GCA_013397245.1 Thryothorus ludovicianus
TCAATCCAAGGAAAGTGAATCTGCAAATAGTTGCCAGGGAGAAGGGTAACCATTCTAAAGTCAGAGCTCTATACTTGGGCTGCTTTGCCCTTCTGACTTGTTCAGTTCTCTGACTTGTTCTGTGTGCATTGCCATTTTATTAGGCAATACCACACTTTGAACACAAAAAATTTCTTTCCTTTTTTCCCTGACTTCAGTGCAAAAAATGTTTTCAGTGTGAACTTCAGTTTTCTTCCTTGATGTTTTTAATTTCTTTCTGGAATATTGAACTATCACAAGCTTTGTGCAGAAATTTGGAATTAGCAGGTGGGAAGACTGACATAAAACCAAAGGAATGTCTTTAGTCTTGTGCTGGAGTGTATGCAGCCTTCTGGTTAATTTTGTTCTGGTTGGAATTTTACCTGTTGAATCTAGAACTTCCTTGGTTGTACCCCTTCAATTTTGAACAACCCAAATTTAAGTCAGCTGATGTTCTCAGGTTCTTTTTAGGCATGTGAGTGCCTTAATTTCTTCCCTTTCCTAACCATCTCCCTCAGAACTCACTCTCATCTTTAAACTTTAGGTAAATACCATTTTTGTATTTGTTCAAAAATCTTTTGGTTTCTTTAAACTGTAATTGCACCTCTGCCTTGATGTTTTAATATGTATTGTACCTGGGTTTTTGTTCAATGCATAGCTTCATATTTTTCAACTTAGAGTGAGAAGTAGTTCATCCTGGGGATAAAGGGAAATCAATGAGAAGCCTGTACTTAGACTGAGAACCCCTGCAGAAAGCTTTGATTGGAGAAGGGCTGCAGATCTGACTCTTGCTCACATTTGTCCATCAGGTGGCCAGTCATTTTTGTATGTGTGACTGTGTGCCACAGATGGTAGGGATGGAAAAAGATCTGTTACATCATGTAGTTCCTCTTCCAAATTGTGGATATAGTCACTTCAGCAGAGACACACCTCTTGATAGTTGTTGTTGTTGTTGAAGGCTTGTTGTCCTTCAAGAAGTCACTACTAATTTTAATTTTGCAGTGTTTTGATCTGACTGCTTTTTGTGATCACTGATTTCTAGTAGATTTGGAAGATGAGCCTGCCTTCAGTAGGAATGTGTTAATTGACAGGTGTCCTGAAGTTCTGCATTCTTGGCAGTGGTCCAGGATGACAGAGCAGTAATGACTTAGAAACTGCTATTCCTTCCTGGTGAAAGGATTGGAGGAAATCTGTGAAGTTATTAACTACTACTCTCTTCTAACAGATTGTGAGAAGATCATTATGGCATCTAATTAGTTGAGATTACCTCCTTTATGCAGAATGTTTGGGTTTTTTTAAATTCCTTTACATGCTGTCTTATGACTTGCACTATTAGGTTTTTTTCTCCTCTCTTCAGAATTCTGGATGGTTACTCTGAGGATTTGAGTAAGGGATCATGTTCCTATCTCTGTGTGGTGTAATTAGCACAGCTATTTAAATGTTATCTGGAACCCATTTACCCGATCTGTCAGTTGCTGCTTAGTTCAGTGGAAATGCTTTTATGTAAATCACAGAACAATACTTCTGACTTGTAACAAGATTGGGCTGAATTTAGGGAACTGAAACACTTCATCCTGGAATAAAAATGTCTTGCTGAATCAAGGGTAGATTATGAAAGCTGCCACTTTTTAAAAGTGTATTATGCTAACATATGTATATGTATAAATTGAATTAGCTGTGATACTCCTACAGTAAGAAACTTCCCACTGATTCTAAAAAATTTAAAGAAAAGCTGACACACATGAAATTTTCTTCCCAATTTGCATTCTAGTTCTTCAGCTGGTCTTAGAATATTTGGAATTGAGGCCTGATGGGGTGCAGGGCAGATGCCTTCCTTTTACTTCCTATTAATTTCTTAATGCAAGTAGTTCGTTTTATGGCCCAGAGACACTTGCATTTTATAGGGATCTAGTGGCATTTATAATTATTTGATTGCTCTTAGGCTTCTGTGGAAAATAACCACATCTTTTTTTTATTCCATTCAAATAAAAATGACCTTCCCTTCCCCCCCACCCTCCTTCAGTGTGCTGACCTTTTTCCATCCCATATTTTGGTGGTAGATCTTGAACCTAAAGAAAATAATTATGGAAGTTTCCCATCGTTCATGTATGAGCAGCTCATGTAGTTCTGGATTTTGTTCAGAAGGTTGGGCTTCTGACATGGTGACCAAGGAAAGATTAATTAACTGGCTTTTGTTTGTCTGTCTCAGTTTTCAGCCTGGACTGTAAGCTTGTGTCACTTTGCTCTGTTATAAATACTGTGTTAAAATGCAGCAATTTTTTAAAAGAAACTGTTTGATTTTTTGCCAGGGATTCCTGAGCCATTTAGTAAGAGTTTGAGGGATCCTATTCCTTCTCTGAAAATCAGTGCCAATTTTGGATTGTGCAGCTGTCCCAATTTCCTTTTTATTAGTTTTCACTCTAGGAATATTTTTTTGTTGTCTGATGTTTATTCTGTTAGCATATTTAAAGTCAGCTATTTCCTTCCCCACATAGCTTTTGCTTTACTTTTTTTTCTTCCCTTTCATTTTTTTTTCTTTTAACACGGAAAAAGAAATAGATTTTCCAGAGATCTGATGGTAAAGCAGTATGGCATTTATTTGACTATTCCAGAAATGATCCTTCTGTTATTCCATACAGTACTGCATAGCTTTTGGCTCAGCTGGCCTGCATAATAGGGGATAGCCTCCCTGCTAAGCCAAGCAACTCCTCTTTGCTTTGAAGAGCACGTCAGGCATGTGTGGTAGTAGATTATCACAATTATCAAGTATCAGTACTGACTTAGTATTTGTCCCTGGCCTTTTCCATCTTAACTTGAGGAAAGTCTGTTCTGTGACTGTCTGTCAGCCTGTCTCTCTGAGGAGAGCTGTGGTTAGTAGTTTATTAATAGTTTGCACATAGATCATCACAGACTTACTATAGAGCTCTTGAGCATAAATGGGGGTTTTGCAGTTTTATATAAACAAGAGGCTCCTTTCATCATTTGATCTCTATGGACAGACAGTGTTGGAAGCAGGCATTGTTAATGGGTTTGTTATGGCTCAGTAAGTTTTTCTTAACTTTAAAAAAAAAAACCCAACCAACTTTCTGAATGCTTTCCATAATGTAGAGTTGTTTGGTTTTGTCTTAAATTTTTGGTATTTGTGTCATGGCTACTAGTTGTTTTAGGACTACAATTATTAACTACAAAGAGACCAGCTATTCTTGTTCCCTGGAAGGAAGATTTGATGCTCTCTGAGGTTCTGAGATGTTACAATGAATGTTGGAAGAGATGGAGTTTGGGAAAACCTGAGCCAATATACATATGCATAATGAAAAACTCTTTTACATGTTTTGCTTTTAACTGCTTTTGAAATGAAGTGAGCATAGGTCCTTAAATGTTAAGCTGGGTGTCCTTAGTGTTTGGAAAAAAGGTAGCATGAGCTGCAGATAGTTTTTTGTTTTGTTTTTTTTTGTTTTTTTGTTTTTTTGTTTTTTTTAATATGGCAAGTAGTTGGTTTTCTTTTTGTTATTTCTGTTTTCCTCTTTCCTGTTTTCCCTGTTTGCTTCCCAGACCAGTACTTGAATGTGCTTCTTGGTGTGTGCTTGCTTGGGGATAGAGGTGGAATTGTTGATGGGATAGTTCAAAAAGAGAGTAATTGTCCAAAAATAATAGCGATAACTACAGTGTCTCAAAGTTAAAATGTGAGCATGAAAATGTGAAAATTACTTTCACCTGAGTGGTTAATTCAGTCAGTGTGTCAAGAAATTAAATGTCAAGAATAAAATGATCTAGAGAAGATACCTATGGGTCTTCAAGTCACAAAAATAACCTGGATGCTTAGCACTGGTAAAGAGAAATACTGCATCATACTAAAGGACAAGCAACTCCATGATTCCATTCACTGAGTCCAAAAGTGTGCAAGAAATCAAAATAGATTGGATGATTAGTCCTCTTCCATACATACAATTAAAATAGCAAAAAATTACTGAACTCTCTAAGCCAAACTTGAGAGTCTATGTCAGGATTTAGGCAAATTTTTGTTCACTGGGAGCTGAGAGGGAAACTTCTCATGGGGAAAAGGGCTTCAGATGCTTTACTGAGCTGCACCTGATACTGGACTTTGTGGGAAAGAAATGTAGATGGATGAAATCTGTACATTAGGGTGAGAATCACTATCTGACTAGGTTTGGGTTTTGATTTTGTGTTTGGGGTGTTTTTTCTTCTTTTTTTTTTCTACAGAGGAGAGCAGCTGGATAAGATCTGTGGGAGTTGTGCTTCCAGCTCTGCTCCTTTTTTGCTGATGCCTTGTGTTGAACTCTTCCTGGAGGATGAAATGTCTCTTGGCACATTTGTTGCCATCTGCTGTTTGTCTCTGTTGATAAGTCTTAGTTAGCACTTTTCCTTGGAAAGTACATGACATAGTTTCAAAAACTGCTTCATTTACCTGTTGCTGTGGGACTAGGCACATGTTTTCCAGCTGGTACATATCATTACAGTTTCAGATGACTAACATGAAAAATGATAATTGAAGCTACAAGCCTATTACGTAGTGAACTTTAATTAGTTAAACTGCTTCGTATTCGTTTACTGTTGGTGCTAATGCTCTTAAAATTAATTGGCACTAAAGGGGGTTCAAAGTTTATAGGCAATCATTGCTGTTATAATGTGCTATATTACTAGGTAACTTGGCTTATTAGGTGATTTTGTTCTCGATTATTGCTGCAAGTCAACAAGGACAGAGTAATTATCTCCCAAACAATAGCCTTGCTCCCCAGACAGATGCGAGCAGACCCTTCCCGTGGAGTTCTGCAGTGATCTAGCAAATAGGCAAGGGAAGGAGATCTGCATATGTCACCCAGCAGCAGATGGGGAAGATATTTAGAAAGTGGGATAGCACACTTTCAGATCCTCTGTTATGCTAATAAAGTTTTTGTGTGAGAACACGGCAATGTCAGTCTATCAATGACATCAACCCCTGGCATGTGCAGGCCATCAAAGCAAACACAGAATGCCTTTGTATGCATAGCTGGACAGTGTAAGCCAGTTGCTACTGGAGTGAAGGTCATCTCTCATTTTCCTAGAATAGACTGAATACCTAGCATACACACTGATTAAACTTTTCTTCTTTTGAATGCAAGTTGTGATTTTGTTAAAATGGAAAATTTAGAGTAATGGGAATTTCTAGACCCCGTGGGAATTTCACTTCTAAGTTGTTAATGCATTATGTGCCACTGGTGTAGTATAATATGGCTTATATCAGTCTACAAGCATTTAATAGAAGAAATAATAAATTGAGTGGATTAATATTACCTAGTAAGTATAACACATTATTAATTAATAACTTTAATTCCTAAGCACATATTTAAGATGGTAGAGTTTATATCAGAGCTTAATTACAAGTGAAGATGACTTTCCTGAGTGGAAAAAGGAAAAATTGCAGTGGTGAAACTGTGGCATAGTGTGACTGAGCAGTGCCAATGTGCATCTCTTGTTGGGTACTCTCAAAAATGCCTTCAGGAGAAGGTTCATTGAATCTTCAGATTTTAAGTGTCTCGATCTGAGTTCTGATACTATTTTAAGTCCCCCTTTACAGCCAGCATGTAAATCTTTATTTAGGACTGTCTTTCAGCAACTGCACACAGCAGGTCAGGTATTTATTCCATCCCAGGAAACTGCTGTTTCCAGGAATAAAAAAAGGTAACCACTAGATCTCCCTAGTTTTCTCTGTCACTTATTTACTTCGAGATTGAGAAGTTTTGCAGGAGTGTGTTTGTGAATGGACATGTCTTGTGTGAATTTTAAAGATACCGCAGTGTTTCAAGTGATAAAGGTGGATAATTACTTTGAATGGTAGGCTGCTTAGTATTGTCTTATTGGAAGTATCTGTGGAATTTTACAGTGGATGATTCTTTGTAGCTGCAGTGATTTTGCTGTCTTTGAGCAGTATCAGTTTCCAAGTCAATCTTGGGTATGTGGAGACATTATAGTGGCTAAACACTGACGCACATAGATTGGATCAGCTTTGTAGGAATAGTCCTGAAGACAGGAATTCATTCCATGTGTTTTAAGCTAAGGTGTTTAACCTGCTTTTTAGGGGTTTTTTTTCTGTTGTTCTATTCTTTAGCGCTTACAATTATGACATTTAATTCTCTCTTTTAGGAGATTGTAGTTTCTCAGAATAAAAAAAGATGAAGAGTGCAGAAAAAACAATCCTTGTGACTTTCACGAAATTATTACTCTTGAGGTTACAAATGTGGAAGTACAGGGCACTGCAGCTTCATTTACGTGTAGCCTGTGAAGATACAGAGAAACCTAAGTGGCTGTTTTGTTTGTTTCACTTTTTTTCTGTAAGGAAGGAAAAAGAAGAGTGCTTTATTAAATCATTGCACTGTAGATATGATGATTTTAAAGGAATCTGTTAAGTGTGCTTATTTGATAATGTAGAGGGCTCCTCAGGAGTGGATTCATTTTGGTATTTTAGCCTTGAAACCAAGTTTCCATGTTTAAATCTACTAAAACTGTTGATGTCATGTGTCTAATAACCCATCTGCTTGAATAAAGATAAAGCCTCCTACTTAGTCTGTCTACCTCAAGGGAATAATCGAGCAGCCATAGTGACAATACTGCTCTGAGCCAACAAAATACATTTTTCCCCAGGAGTTCACTTTGAAGCATGAATTATTTTAAAGGCAGTAGTGAGAAGTGCCCTAAAATGAGGCTCATTGAAGAACAAGTATCTGTCTCATATTGTTTGTCATGGCCAGTGAAGTTGAAGAAAACAAACCAAACCCCAAGATAACCCAACTTCACCTTATTTAAAAAAATAGCAAGATATCCATCTTTATGAGTAGCATTGTATGATGTATGTTTTCGGGCTGGGCTGGATTTCTTAGTAGACCATTCTGCCATTCAGCAGTCTACAGGCTGCTTCAGTTTTGCTCCATAAAATCTTGAAGCAGTTGTGGTTTTTGGGCTTCCAACTGTGACAGAGACCGTTGCCAGTCAGAGGAACCAAGAACCAAAATTTTGTAGATATCTGATGTCCCAAATGGGTGTGAATCAATTTGGAATATCTAATGCATCTCTCTTCCTTCTCTTTCCCCCTCAGTGTGGTACAATTCCTCTTGTATAATGAGTTTCTTGTGTTGGTGCAGATTCAGAGTTGGCAGCATAAATGACCCATGTTTCAGTTCTTCTTAACTTCATGGTAAAGGAGTTGCATGGAGGTGGTGGTGGATTTCCCATAATTTGTGCTAAATCAAAGTCCCATGCCTTGCTTCTAAAAATTGTGCTGTCACTCAACCTGAAGTTAAAAGCTTGAAGTAGACTAGTTAAATTTTATGGCCCATGTGTGATGGAGGAGGGTCAATAAGGAATCACTGCAGTCTTCTGCCACACTGAAATATTGTATTTTATGTGACATGTTTTGGATAAAATTTCAATGAATTGGATGCCTTTCATAAAGGTAATTCTATGCAGTTATAATAAGTCGTGTAGTTGGCAAGAGAGGAACTGTGTTACTCATTTGGCATAGCATAGAAATATTTGTACTTAAAAATTAGTATTCAATAATTAATTTGGACCTTTCTTTATTTTCCTTGTTTAATGCAAGGGGGTTTCTTTGTTTATGTACTAAATGTTTATGAAAGAGGTCAGGTCCTACCCATGCGTGCATGATCTGATATCTTGAGTTTGCTTTGCTGTTCTGTACATCTGCATAAGGAATTTGCAATAAAAAAGTGATGTTTCCCTTGTCTTAGTTAATCTTGAAATGTTTACTGTTTATTTTATGGTTATAATTCTGATTATCAGTTTGTCTCTTTCCTCACATTATATTTGTGCTTAGGAGGGATCAAATTACCTGTGCTATAAATTACCTCTGAATATGCTAATAAATTTTGTGTGCTTTTATGTCTTCTGGTTTCTGAATAGTACCTTGTGCCTTGAATTTTTTAGGAGATTAAATAAAATTTTTAAACAGAAAAATTACTAATGTAATAAACAGAAGTATCTTTGTATCAGTAATTCCTGCAGCTTTTAGTGTTTTAATGCTTACTGCAAATTGCCAGTTTTTAAGGCTTTTGAGTGAGATAGAAGGTTGGGACCAGAAGGGAGGTTGGACTGCAACTTTTTAGATGAGCTGTCTTGTATTAGCTGGGGAGCATTTTTGAAGTATACATTGGAGACTTGAGGGCTTTTGCTATTGGAATGGTCCAAGGTTTTTTGGATAGCAGATATGCCCTTGTGAAGAAGGTGAACTGCTAGAAGGGGACCCTGTGATGAATGCTGGTGGTTGGATGCTGGGCCATGACTGATGACTGTGCTGCCCCAATGCAGCCACTCTGGGTATGGTGGGTGGTCAGAGACACTTCCTGATGTGCAACAAAGCATTGTTAATACCAGTGCCTGAGCCCACAAGAAGGTCCCAAGGAGTTGGAAACTAAGAGTGGCCTGGGTGGGTTATACCAGGCCTGAGTGCCTGAGCACAGCTCAGAAAAAAAGAAAACCAAGGGCCCTCTTACCCCTAGTGTCACATAGTTAATATTTAGGAAATAGGTTGTTCTAATTATATTTGTTTTCCTCTTTCCACTTTCCTCCTTTTCTTTGGCCTTAACATACCAAGAAGAAATTCTTGAAATGATGCATTGACCTGTATGTATAAGCATATTGTTACAGGGTAGTTTAGTCATGCCCCTGTAGTATTTGCCATAAGCACTGCTCTCATTTCTGAGGCTTTCACGTTGAATACCATGTTGGTTATAGATAAAGGTGGGAACCTAGAGTTATGTTACCAAAGCTGTTGAGTAAAGTCAACTCTCCCACGTGTTTGACATATAGTGAGGTGTCTGGGGTGGGTGAGGAGGGGATGCAAGAGGGGAGAACAGGCTGCTGATGAGCACCAGGATGGTGCAGGTGCCAGCCAGCAGCATCTACCTGACTGTTCCAAACTGTCTTCTCAGAGTACAAAAATGGGATTTGCTGCCCAGATTCTGGCTTCTGTTCTGGCTAGACCAAATGGAAAGGCCTTTTTCTTTGGGGGGGAGCAAGCATCTGCTTTTCCTTGGGAGGGAGAAAGGTGAGGGGTGTTATCTGGGTCTTTCTGGATGCTCTGGGCACATATAGTGGTCTACATTTTCTGTACCAGTGCTCCATGTGTTCTCCCTGCCCTGTTCTTTCAACCCACCTGAGCAGGTTGCTGGCAGCTCCCTAGTGCCTGCACTGCTTGTGGTTTGTTGCTGTACGAGCTGAGGTGACTTGCACCACCAGATGGAAGATGAAGTAGTGTTTTCCTTCAATGTATCCCTCTATAGACAGTGTTTTGTTACACCTCCGAGCTCTTTCACTGTCCGTCTGTGTGTAGGCGTTCGAGCTGCACGTTACCCCCTACCCTGGTGTTTGGAGGTGTGATCTAGCTTGCTCCCTGCTCTGCTCCAGACAGGCTGGAGTGTCCTTGAACCTGCCCTCGCCTCTCTGAAGCGAAGAACGAGAAGCCTTCAGGCAGCTTAAGTGTCGGCCGTGGTGCAGCTGACAGGAAAGTGATCCGGTGCTTGGCCGCGCTGCAGCCGGGGCTGCCAGTGGCATGTGCTGGGCTCCGTGAGCCCTGCCAGGGCTGGGGGTCGTGGCCAGGGCCCCCCTGCACCCAGCCAGGTGCATTCTGCCTGTGGATGTGGTCAGAAATCCTCCTCTGGCCCAAAATGTCGCGGCTGTTTGCCACAGCTGCCCGTCCTGTCAAAACAGTGATTGGTCTCGGGGTTAAAGGTCGATGAAAACTGTTGCTAACTTGAGATGATTGATGTTGGAAAACTAATTAGGAGCGGGGGTAATTAATTTGATCACTTGTACTAGTTTCTCTTAGAGGGTTTGAAGGACTTTGCTGAGCTTCTTTTATCAGTTTCTTTTTAATTGAAGGAGGGATGTGTTTCTAGTGGACTGCTTCCAAGAGGAAAGACAACGTAAATTCATAAGCAGTGCTTGAATTTACTTGTGTGATTCTCCAGAGGCTGGCAGGGAGGTTCCTGTTTTGCTTAGAGGGGGAAATGTCAGACACCCTAGTGAAATTTTCCTATGAAATACCTTGTGACATAGTTGAGAGCTCATTGATGATACTCTACCACAGAAGATGTTGTCTGTAGTTGAGGAGGTAACAGAGGAGTGTTAAAAGGGTATTCTGGTAACATTGCTTTGGCTTATTCAATTGCTGATGACGAGACAATGTGTTTCCACTTTGGTCCCTGCTGCTAAAGTGTAATATAATTATTTGTATTAGACACCAACCACCTGTTAATATCGTTCTTCTAAAGGTCATTGTGTGGTGCCTTGCTGTCTGAATTTAACAGCCCTGTATCAGGTTTGTTGGTCACTCTTTTGTGTGACACCAGACAAGTGTTTGTGGGGAAAGAATGTGAACCTGATACCCTGACGGCCAAGGGAGAGGAGAGGACCAGGGACAGGCTCTGCTGCTGCTGCTATTGTCATGCCAGGCCAGGGCTGGAAAACAGGCAGCTTCCTTCTGAGGTGCTTTCATCTAACACAGTCCTTGTTTGGGACAAAACCAACTTGCTAGAATTTCCCAAGAGGAGCAGACTGATATGTGCAAGCCCAGCCTTTTTGGTATCCTGGATGTGGAGGGGACACTGTGTTCCTAACCTGGGTTATAAAGGAGAGGAGGAGTTCTGTTCCACTGGCTGTCAGTCCTCCTACTGCCATGTAAGGAAAGTGAGGTGGTGATGATGTGATTGTGCTTGGTGGATGTTTGATAAATTATGTTAAAACATATGGTCTTGGCAGTTAACCTTAATCCTGGTGTTGGATTCTTTTATTAATATCTGTACAGTGACCTGAAAATTCAAAGCACTGTATCATTGAGAAATGTTGACCTTGTAAACTGAAAATTTTTAATTAATTTTGCTGGAAAAAAGGTGGTATGCATTTAACTTGAACTTTCACCCTTCCTACCTGACCTAGTATTAGCTTTTGAGAGAGATGAGGGACAGGTAGGACTTGCAGATGAGCTTATTCCATGCTTGTATCCAGTGCAGGAAGCAGATGCAAGTGACTGCTGCTGCAGGGGCTCAGATGAATGACTTTGTTTTCAAATTTCCAGAAAATGAAAGCTTCAGCTGCCAAAAGAACAAAACAAAGCACCTGGTTTACCACATGGTGTAGGACATTCCAGCACTTGCAAAGAGGGAGGGTTGGCTTTAAGCCATCCATATTCCAGTGTCATTAGTAACTGCTGCTAACTGTTGGATTGAATTACTGGCTGAGAAAGAGCAAGGGCTTTTAGAGTCTTCTCTGCAATTGAAAATAGTCACATGAAGAACTCCCATTACTGACAATTTTATAAGGAATAAGGATCTCACTTTATCAGTTGCATATTTATTGGCTCAAACCATTTGAGGCTCATTATGCGTGTGTAGATAACTCGTTGTGGTTGTTTGAAAAGGTTCATTAGGGTCTTCAAGAATTCTGGCTTTATAAAAATCTAATTCATTATTTCTGCAATGAAAGAGTTAATGAAGGATCACTTGTGGCTTTTAATTTTCAGCTAATTAAAAAGAACGTCTGTTTTTGCCTTGACACTTGTCGTTAAAAGTGCCAAATATAGGAATTTTTTTTTGTGTGTGAGTTGAAGGGTGAGGAGGAGGGGGAAAAGTTACATGTAAATCATTTAGCCATTAACCTAATGTGGTGGATTTATAAATCCTATTACTATAAGCCCTTTTCATTTCCACTGAGGCCTGACGTGTGCTTGATCCTGCTAATGTAAAATTCATTCTGTCTAAGTGATTACTGAAGTAAGACATTTTAGTCAATTTTAATCAGATTGTGTGATACTTGCTTGAACACCAATGTTAAGTAAGATATGGACACAGTTTGGCCATGTCTTAATTAGCCTTACAAATCAGACTAGGAATCAATCAGTGAGCCAAGTCTATGAACCTTTTTGACACCTAATGCTTTCTGTGGGGGGAAGAACCATCTATGCTGAGGGCTGAAAATACAGGGCTTGGAAGCAAGATTAAGATTGTAATTTGGTGTTCTTGCTTTATGGTATGCTTGGCAGTCCCTCACAGTGTGCAAGTCCTTTGTGGTGCAGCCCTCATTGGTGTTTCAGGCTTGAGGCCAGTGGGGTGCTTCCCACAGCCCATCATAAATCCCTGTCTCCGCAGCAGGAGCAGCAATTGGAGCATTTTTCTGAAGCTGCTTTTGCTCCAAGATACATCTGTTATTTTGGTGGAGGGTGTGTGTGTGTGAGGGACAGCTTATCTTAAAATGTAACCTCCTCCCTCCAGGTTTTCACTGGGAACTGCTGACTTGAATTCATGGGACATCTGTGTTTCTTGGATTTAGCTGTCTCTGTTTTCCCTATAGGGAAGCATTAGTATGGAAGATCTGCCTCATAAACCCCTCAAATATTGCTTGCTGTTGAGATCAGAGGTGGTTTTTGTGAAATGTCATAATTTGATAAGACAAGTAAATACTTTGTTTTTCCTGGATCATTGCTTTTTCAGTAGGCTGATGTGAGCCTCAAACTGGTTTTCAGTCCATGCTAGTTTACCCAGTTGTTGAAGACTCATTATTAGCCAATATTTTTTCTGTTCTAATCATCTAGAATTTCTGTATAGCTAACAACTTCCTTGGTATTTTCTTCTAATATATGGACCATTTCCTTTTATTACCAAGATACTTGAAAAACTTGTCCTTGAAGGATTCTGTAGAAGTCTTTGGTCTTTTTTCCCCCCACCCTCTTCTTTTGCTTTTGGTGTCTAGTGCAGCATGGTGGAAAGCCTTAGGAGGAAAAGGTGCTTGAAGTGTATGGCAATTTCAATGTTAAGTACCAGAGACAGCAGATGTTCTCCCAATATCTTTTGCAGAAGTCTCAACTGCACATGACATTGTGTCAGTGCTGAGAATTTTGTAACCTGGTGACAGACAGACAGACAGGTCCATTGCAAATCACCAGCTTAGCCTGGAGATTTTGCTTTACCATTGTTGGAAGATTACCTGCACAATGATTTTGTTTTAAAGCTTGAAAATTCAACCACCAGCAGTGTCGGCAAACCGTTTTCAGAATCACTCTAAAAGTCTGTGTGATACAGACTTTGTAAGTTGTTTTTATTTCTCGGCTTCCAGGCAATTTAAATATCTTTTCTCCTCTATCTAACCTGTTAAATTACCTCTCTCTGTTAAGGTGAAGCATTCCTCATTTAGTCAGATGTTACTTAGTTGATGATAGGACTGCAAGCACATGTGGAAGAAAGTGGGGAACGTCTTTTGCTTGATCTGAATGCCTCTTTGTCTTCTATTTTCTCTTTCCTACGGTTACTGTTGGTCTGCCAGGTGTGCCTTTTTGAATGAAAATGAGAAACTTCTTTAGTGTAGATCTCTTACTGTGGTTGGGATGAGGCTCATTTGAAAAGCTTTAAAATTAGATGTTAATTACCTTTCTCTTCTACTGGATAATCTTCTGTACTTTAACCAAATAAGGATAATCTTCTATACTTTAATCAAATAAATATTCAAATACTTTGAATTTGCCAAATTTCAGCTTTTTGACAGTTTATGTGATGGATTGTAGGGGAGAGCAAGTGTTCATGAAAAGGCAGAACTTAGAAAAAAAAATCATAGCAGTTCAGGTGAATGGGGCATTTATAATTAAATGGCATTAGTCTGAACAACTGTGCAGTGATGGCCAAGGAGAGAACTGTCAAGGTTCAAATCAGCCTTTTAAGATGGTAGGTGCCAATACCATAAGGTTATAAGCCTGAGAAGGATGCAGTGAAGTCCATTCTAGATCATATTTTAGGGTAAGATTTTCATTCATCTTGGTCAAATTGTGCTTAGTTCTTGACTTTGAATATTAAATACCTTCCTGTAATTGTATGTATATAGAGGATCAAAATCAGTGTCCAGGTTCTTAAACGTAAGGTACTTCTGGGGTACTGTGTCTTAGAAAAGAACATGTCCTGCAGAAGAGAACAGGTGGCTCTTATCAGCCATCTTTCATGTATATTTCCTGGGAAAATGCTTTAAAGTCTCTTGTTTCACAGCTCATCAAGACTTACCAAAATTAATTCTACCTCTTTCAGAAAGCAGCAATATCTCTTCAATGTCCTGGAGGCATGTGGACAGATATGTTTTAGGGTTTTTTTTTAACCCAGCAGAGTTAATGTATTTTTTAATATGTAAAAGTTTAGTATTCCTGATTTTTTTTTTCTCTTTTTGTTTAATGGACACTATATTCTTCAGCACTCTCAAGGGAATATGTATGGGCTTTTTTTTCATGGCATTTGTATCATTTTAATGATAGATTTTTTTTGTGTGTGTTTGGTTTGGTTTTCTTTGTTTACTGAGGCACATAGGAAGATCCATCTGAACATCAGGAAATACTTTTTTACTGTGAGGGTGACTGAGAGCAGTCACAGCTCGTCCAGAGAAAGTGTGGAGTCCCCATCATTGGAGCTACTCAAAGGTGTCTGGACATGGCCCTGGACAATCCAGCTCGAGGTGGCCCTGCCTGAGCTGGGGAGCTGGACCAGATGACCTCCAGAGTTCCCTTCCAACCTCAGCCACCTGTGGTTTTGTGAAAAAGTCTATTTCTTTTCCCCTAATTTAAACCAGGCCTTAAAATTTCAGCAAATTCTTACAGGGATTTTTATTCCCACAGCATATCCCTATCTTTGCTTCTGTTTTGGGGGTTGGTTTGTTTGTTTGTTATTTTAGGCACCTGTACTTATCTAAGGGCATTAAAAACGAGCTTAGCAACATTTTTGTCTGTAATAGCAGTGGATGAAACCAAGCCACTGTCCCCCAGTGCTTGTGGTTGGATTATTATGTTGGCACTAAAACTCAGGGCCCTGCAAGTCTCATTTCAGATATAATTCTAATGAGGATATTGAATGACTGGTGTGACAATAATGTTAATCAGTGCTGGTGCCTTCTACTTTAACTGAAAAGTGAGAGCAAGAGAGAGCTTTGAAAGAAGGTTTCCTTGGCATATGAGTGAAAGCTGAGTTTTTTATTAACAATTCAAACTCCTGTAATAAGTAATAGGAAAGCTTATTAGCTATGTTTTTAGATTAAACAAAACCTTTAGGTTGTGATGTTCTTTCTTTTAACAGAATTTGTGGGATGAAGAATTTAAATGAAAATTTCTAAAGCTGAAGATTGATTGAGTTGAAGTATGTAGCACGAAATCAATCCTGTCAAATTGTAGGGAAATAAGTGAGACATTTATAAACATTGTTAATGTTTTAGAAATCTAGTTTTGTGCAAATGTATTTTGAATTCTTTACAAATGAGATAACAGTAGGTCTAAATGACAAATTAAAGATTTAAAAAATAATCAGCATGCCTCTCTTGTAGTAATGGATTTATGGAGGTAGCATGCTTAACTTGCATTTGTAATTAAGGTTTTTCCATCATTAAAATAGAAATGTATTCCTGTTGAGCAGTATCTTTTTATGTGATTTATGTGGATTGAATGAGTGGCAAAACTCCACTACTTTAATCTGTTATGTGGCTAAAAGTCAGTATTTGGATTGGATTCCTAGAGGGTCATACTGAAAGGTTAAATACATTTGTCTGTTTTCTTAGTCTTCAAATTTCCATATTCTTTACAAGTAACAAACAAATCCATGTCCTGTGGGATTGTACAATGACAGCTTAGCAACTTGGCTTCATTAGTAATGAAGCCATACTGCTGTTAATTTCAAACCTCTAAATACTGAAATGGGTGGGCTGTACGTGGAGTGCTTAACAACAGACCAGTGCATAAAAGAAACCTCTGAAATTATAATTTCTTTGCATAAATTCTTAGTCCTGAAAAATGTAATTGTATGCGCTGATAAGCCACTAAACTCATTCCATTTTTAAAAACAGTACAAATGTCCTGGGTTATGAGACTGACTACAAATGGTATTAAAAATGCCCTATAATGCCATTTTAGGTAATTGACCAAGTGACCACTACCTAAAGGCTGGTAAGAAGGTGGTCCCTTTCAGGAATTTGCTTTTACATGAAGCTTATCTTTTCTCAATTGGAGTACTCCCAAAATTGTGTCATAGAACATATTTCTGTTTCTGCAGGAGCTCTCTGACATCAAACATGGTTCCATCCTTAGATCTCAGGTGATTGTGATATGTGTGCTGTAGTGAATATCTATGGATAGGCAATAGCTTCCAAAGACATGGGCCTTTTTATTCCTGTACATCCTTACAGGAAAAATCTGTAAGGTGAAGTTGCCCCAACCCACCCTACAGTTCCTATTCCTGACTTAGAGTTGCAAACCCTATTTAACAAGCAATTTAGGATTGTTAGCTAGTAATTTTCTTTTGTAGTTAGTTTAAAAATAGTTAAAAAGCTTAAATGAGCCCTTTTTAAAAAATGTAGTTGGAAGGTTATGCATCTTACAATCATTTGGCTGGCTAGTATATTTTATTTCTGACATGCCTTATAAATGCTTACTTTGTTCTAGGAGTCTTTCATGTCCTGAGGAACTCTGTCTTGGGCTTTGGTTGGTTGTTGGTTTTCTTGTCAGACATATCTAGGGAATTTAGGAAGCTCATTTTTAAGTGTTAATCTAAAAAGACTGTATCTGACTCTGACAGACTGTCAGGAGCTCTTTCATCTGTATCCAATCCAGCTTCATCAAGTGCTGTAAAAAAGTCACACTGTACAAATCAGAACTATGACTGAGACTTCATGCTGTTAACCATGCATGTTCCTTGTGGTATTTTCTAATCTTTGGAGCTATCACTAGGTTCTGCCTGAAGCAGGAACTGTTCAGTGTGCCACATAGAGCTGAAACTGTTCATGGAATCACAGAATATGCTGAGTTGGAAGGGACCCAGTGGGATCATCAAGTCCCACTCCTGGCCTGTGCAGGACAGCGCAGATCACAGCCTGTGCCTGAGAGCATTGTCCAAACACTGCTTGAGCTCTGCCAGGCTGGTGCTCTGACCACTTCCCTGGGGAGCTGTTCCAGTGCCCAGCCAGGCTCTGGATGGAGAACCTTTTCCTGATATCCAGCCTAAATCTCCCCTGACACACTTCAGGCCATTCCCTTGGGTCCTGTCCCTGTCACCAGAGCAGAGATCAGTGTCTGTCCCTCCTCTTCCCCTCCTGAGGAAGCTGTGACTGCAGTGAGGGCTCCCCTCAGTCTCCTCCAGGCTGAACACACCCAGTGCCCTCAGCCCCTCCTCATAAGGTTTCTTGTCCCACCCAAGAAGGTTTTTACCAAACTGCTAAAAGATGAGACATCAGTACACAGAGCTGTGTCTGAAGACTTGGAGGAGGTGTCCCAACAAGACATGGGTTTATGGAACTGAAGGTTTAGATGCAATGTAAGACAGAGTGGCAGGGAGTGGTGTTCAGGCTGACAGCAGAGAGAAAAGTCTATAAGCATTTGTGAAATAGCCTGCATAAGTAATATATTGTGGAAATATATAATAATAATTTTTATTATTACTCTGAAGGTAAATGAAAAATTAAAATGGAACAGTTATGAACCCTCTAGGCATTCATATACACTTGATCTCTCATTTTTTGCATTTCAGCAGCTTTGGTGGAATGTTGAACATCCCAATATAGTTGGGAAGCTGAATGTGCAGGAACTTTATGCTTGGTCCTTAAGGCTCACAGTCTGTTAGATCTGAAGCAGATTTATTTTGAAGTCTTTCAGGATGGTCCTTTTCTTCAGAGAAGAGAGATGACCTGGAAAGTGCAAGAGCTGTGTCTGTAGCACTGTGCTGGAGGCACTCCCTTATTCACAGAAGGCCCACTTGCTGTTGGTTTCATGGTGCTTCCTGCTCACATATCCCACCCTTTGCCAGCATGGACATGCTCTCCTGCCCCTCAGTGCTGGTTCAAGTCTGTTGGCACGGATAGTTTTGTCCCATTTAGGCCAATGGATCCTTCTTTGTCCAAGCAATTCTTGGTGCTGACACCAGCTGCAGCCACGGAGGATGAATAAGTATTGTTTAACTTTATAAAAACACCTGTCGTGTTGTCTAAATATATCTAATTTAATGAAACGAAATTATATGCTTTATGAAAATCCTGCACGACATTTAAGAAATTAGGTAAGAGAACTTTCTTTGGAGGCTAATTAGAGGCTAAAATACTATTCTGAATTTGCATAAATGTTTCTTTGATAGACAATCACTTAGTCATAATGAAAGAACAGGTTTAAAGCAATTCAAGCCACTTAAAAGATTTTTTGATGGACACAACATCCACACACAATCCATTCATTACCAAGACTACCATGTCCTCTTATCTCCTATAAAATGTCAGGATCATTTTCAGTGGATGTTAGCTCTATCTAGTCAGAGATTGCCTTGCTCTGATCTGTGTAGCTGTTGCAAAATGCCTGTGGTTCTCGAAGAAAAAGGCTGTATTGTTCAGTAGAAGGCCTTTTAAGAATACTCATCAGGTAGTGCAAGTATGTTCTGCATCTGGTTTCCTCTTTAGCACTTTCTTGTCTTCTCCCAGGCCTTCCTTTTTCTCCAAGCACACAAATTGTGGTTATTACTTAAAAGATGCTGACCAGGAGAACCTTAGAAAAGTCTTAATTCCATTTTTTTTTGCTTTTTATTTAAAAAAACACCCCAGAAACAGGAGAGGAAGATTTGATTCTCAGGGAGTTTGTCATCATCTCAGTGCACTGAGTTTATCTATTGCTTAAAAAAATGTTTATTCTTTGTGTATTAGTTTTATTTCTTTTTCAGCTTTATAGACATACTTGATGTTTTTGAAAAACTGTCTTTACTGATTCTGAGACATACTCCCTGATTTCTCCAGGGCTTCTGGTTCTATGGCTATGAGAGTAACTTTTCTTGGAGATGGGACAATACTTCCATTTCTGTCACTTCAAGATTGAGAGACATGCTTATATATTTGAAGGATTACTTTTAACACTGTAGTTTTAAACCTGATGTAGAGAATGGTATGCTTATTCCCTACTCTGAAATAGATTTTGCTGTTATTTAGAGGAAAATTTCTGTGTTCTGGTTTTAAACCTTGACTGGATTCTTACTTGTCTGACTAAAAAGGAAACTTTCATTTATTAATAATTAATTTCAATTATTTATTGTTCTTGTCATTTTACTTTTTCTAGTGAAAGACTGATTATATTTTGCTGAATGTGTTAAACCTGTTCTATTTGAGAAACAAAGCAAAGCTTTCCTGTCTAAATGTTTGTTCATTCCACTGAAACAAACGCTATTGTTTTCTCTAAGAAGAAAATACTTGTCCATATGCATTTAAATATTGAATAACTTAACACATGTTTTGATTTTATTAGGAGATAGTAAATGATGCTTGTCACATTTTCTTAATTAGAAATGGTTTTATTTGTGGTTTGAGATACAGTTAGCTTTTGATATAGTTGCAATCATCTTATTAGGCAAAGCTACCTTTCCATCTTATAGTTAAGTATACAAAATGTTCGTCAAGCACAAATTTATCTAATGCTTTGGAATAAAAAAAGAATCACAAAAGGTAATGAGACAGGATTTGTTTGAGTACCATATTCTTCAAGGGGTTTTAGATGCAGTTGATCTTGTTTCTTCATTAAGTGAAACAGGGATCCCTGTTCCTTCATTTGTTTTAGGTGTTCACTTTTGAACAAGTTAGAAAGAAAATAACTCCATGGGTGGGCTGTGAGCCCTGGTGCTTCTCTAGGAACTGTCCCTGTGTTTGGTTTTTCTGGAGGTTTAGGAGGTGTCCGGGCTGTACCAACATTTTTTCACAGCTAGTTATCACATGGACATTGTATTCCTGCTGCTTCTGGGAACACTGAACACTTCTGGGAAGTGGGTCAGGGCCACGTCAGTTACCTTCTATGCACTCAAGTGTTCAATTTCATTGTTGAGCACTCTGCTTCTCTGATTTCCAAGATTGTAAAATCATTTCCAACACAGAAGTTTTTGCGTGTTATGTGGGTTTTTTGTTTGTTTGGGGTTTTCTGTTACTTTTTGGTTTTTTTGTTTTATTCATTTTTGTTTGTGGCTTTTTACTTTTATTCAGTGCTTTTAAGAGTATGTTTCATTGTTCTTTCTTTCATCCTAATACCAAAATAACCCTGTCCAAAATAGGCAAATTTTGCTTTAGCATAGCATAATTTGTAACATACTGTGTAGAATAATTGTTTCACAACTTACTAAGAAAACAATTCTGGTTCTCCCATTCTCTTCAGTGAAGCTTACCACAAATACTTGAAATAGAAGTACTGTAGAATTTTAAGGATATAATTGTTTCTGGTGCCAAGGGAACATTGTCTTCAAATTTTAATTTGATTTGCATCATCATCTGTATTTTACTGTCATCTTTGCATTTCTTGTCAAAATGTGACAAAGTTGCACATAATTTTTTTGTATTCAGCCCATTTCTGTTGCTGCATTTTTTGTGTGTCTCCTGTTATTTTTGAGGCAAAGGATTCTACCTTTTCTTGACATGCAAACAATATGTCTCTGGATCTTTGGGTACAGTAAGACAGCCCTTGGAACCATTCTCCCTTAGATTTTGGTGCTCCATTCAATACTGCTATTATGTACAAAAGCTCTGGAAGTTGTATTACTGTCTGTCAGCTTTGCTGGGTGGATTATCAACAGTTAACTTTAGCATTTCTGAAGAAAAACTAAACCAAAACAACATAGAAGGGAAAACTTAGGCAGTTTGGGGTATATTTCTCATGCTGTTAATGTTTCATAAGAGTGTACATTTTGAGAAATGTGACTTTGAATATATTGTCTAACTACAGCAAATAATAAAAGCTCTTTGAAACAAACTTATTAACTACTTGAATCTGATCACTCAGACTTTTCTAAATCAAGTCAATTGTCTGATAAAAAGATTGAATTGGGATTCTTCATTCTCTGTGGCAAACAAGGCCTCCATCTTTCTTTCACGTATGCTTAGGGCATGTGTGCCTTTCTGTCCAGCAATAGAAATCTTTTCTGAAATTCCTCCTTAATAAAATCTTTTTATAGCATTCTGTGACCATGGTTTATCAGTGCTAAAGTCTACTGAAAACAAAATCCTAGCAAAGCCAATGAATAGGTTACAAAAATACAGAGGTTCAGAAATATTTTAGTGGTGTTACTGGAAGAGTTTTTCCAGCTCATTTATTCCTCTGTCCCATGGGAAGGACCAGCTAATCTGAATTATTAAAGCAGATGACAGAATTATTTTCTTACTATATAATTGCAGAAGTAAATAAGTGAGGTGGAAAAATATATCAAGTCTACCCTAGATAACTACAGATAGTTTTCAAAAACCCAGTTTTTTACAAGGCCTTAAGGCTGCTTGTTTTTCTCCTAGTGCAGAGTGAATGCACAAGGAGTGGTGGGTTGGGTTTGTTTGTTTTTGTATATGCTTCTTTGGTACGATGTTTTTGTAATGGTTGTGCTCATTCTTTTCAGTCTGCTCTTAAGTCCTCCCTTCTGTTCTTCATGTCTGTGACCCCAGGATTCTGCAGAAAATGTGTGTTTACAGGAGAAATATTTGCATCAGCATATTAATTTTGTATCCTGTCTCATTGGTTTTTAACTCTTGTATCTTAGATGTGTCCACAGAAGCATCCTTCATCAGAAAGTACTCTTCAGAGGTTTTTAAATAAGGAATCTTTAGAAATACTTGATGTAATAGATAATAGTAAAGCTGTTCTATGTATATTTATTTGTTCTTAATCTTTTCCTATCTTAAATCACAATCTCATTTAATTAAATAATTAGTGAGTTGGGATAGGATTAGAATAGGGAATTTTGCAGTTTGATGAGGGATTGTCTGCAATTAAAATCTTTTAAGTTTATATTGACTTGCAGTTCATGGGTGTGAGAATGTGTGTTGCTAGTCTGGCTTTTACAAGAAAAAAAGTTAAAAGAGTTTCACAGATGTTCACTGTGCTGAGAAGTTCACAGGTTTTTAGAAGTGTGTGTTTGCTAGGGGGAGAGGGCATGGCTGTACAGATGGGTTGCCAGGCAATTAATTCTTCCTACTTGGAATAGGAGACAGTCCAGCTCTCATAAGCAGTACAGTTTTATTTGCAAAAGGAAACTACCCAATACCATTTTTCCTATTCTCTTCCTTCTTTCTTCTGTCTTCCCACCTCCCTTCCTCTGCTGTGCATTTCTGAGAAACTGCTCAGGATTGATATGATAGCAGAGCTGTCATTCTCTTTAACCAAAAAAAAAAGTCACTTTTATTCTAGGTATTTTAATAGAGTCCCATTAAGGATGTATTGCTGACTGAAATATTGGCATGAAGGGCTCTCACTGAGCTGAGCCCAGGAATTAAGAAGTCAGGAAATGGGCTGCTGCATTGCTAAAGAACCTTGTGTGACACAGTATCTCCTGATTGGGGGGATCATTACTGCTATTATGACTCGACTTGCGTAGGAATTTTAAATTTCATCTGAATGTCAGTAATAACCCTCTTAGCAAATTATCCTGAATAAAATCACGAAGGCATTTTATATAATAGGTGTTGAATTACTGGATAGATTTGCTAATTAAATACTCTTTGTTCTGCTGCAGTTGACATTACAGGGTAAGATCTTGAACAATTATTCTCAACAGCTGTACTTTGTTAAGGGAAAAATTAACTACAAAGTTTATTTTTTTTTCTACACTTGAAATTGGCAGATTTTTGAAATGTGCTTGAAAAAATTCCATCATCCAGTTGGTAATGAGAGGATAAATATGCAGGTGTTGCTGTGAAATCAGATAACTACTGACTGCCTTATTAATGAATTTAGCAATACTTTATAACCTTCTGTTTTGTAGCTGTTGGCACTTACAAGTGATCTCCTGTCAGAACGGGTGGCACTAGCATATGCCAGTCACTTGATGAAGCCAACTTGTCTGTGACCCTCTTGTTGTGATTACCTACACCCACTGCTGTCCTCAGGGACAACTGAGAAATCGTTTTTGCACAGCCAGACAATTTTTNTCATTATTAATAGAATTATTTCAGAGAGTGAAGTAGAAAATGCCAGAGATTATCGAGGGAAAATTGGTAGACCTTCCTTTCTTTTAAGTATAAACTCTTCATTTCAGTGTAATTTTTCAATTTTGTTTCAGGGACTCCTGTTTGCTTTTGGAGTACTAAGGGAGAGGTATAAAACCTTTCTATGTAGGAGTTAGCTAGTAAGTGAGAGGAAGGGTTGTGGGGTGGTGAATATGTTAGAATTTTGACTACTTTATATGAAATTTGATATCATGTACCAGTGATATGTCTTTAGAATAATTTCAAAACTCCATAGAAAGGTGGTGGGGTCGAATGTCTGAATCACTCACTAGGAGATGAATGGGAGTGGAATAGCCCCTTTTTAAGCTTCCAATTAAAATGGAATTGTGTATATCTGATTCCAGTGGCAGTTACAGCCTAGCAGGAATCTGCAGTTAAGGTTCACCATTTTCCTGTTGTATAAAGAAGGCTGAGGATAGCTGAGCTTTCTGCAGTTTTCGACTTGAGCAGAGTTCAGGCATCACATTGTCTGAGTGCCTAGTTTGCAACACCAGTGGATGGTCTTTAAATCAACTGGGTGTTTTGAACTTGACCCAGAGAGTGTAAATCCATAGATATCCATATGTTCTTGGGGAATAACCCTGATAAGGACCTGTGTTGTGAGTTCAGCTGTGTCAAAGTTACATCATTGCTTGGAACCGAACCTGTCTTTAAGTGCCTTGAGGGGAATACAGCTTTCAGTGCATAACTGCAGATAAAAAACATCATAATTGCACTGTGGGTGTGTAAAGGTTCTGAAATACTAAAAAGAAACTTGCCATTAAAGGAATGCCAGTGTTGTCATCCTGTTTGTATGCTGTTGTGTAGAGGTGGAGATTTTGCCTGTTTCAGAATTCCTTGCTGTGATAGCATAGCCAGCATCACAACAGTCAAGGTTATCATTCCTTGGCCTTACAAAAGTAATGAGATTTCCCTGAACATGATCTTATTCCCACGGAGTATAGACAGCTCTTGCCTGTTTGTCCCTTTTCTTTCCTCATCCCTGCTGATATCTACTGCTCAGCTCCCTGTCATAGACTTCTTGAGTATGAGTCTTAATTCTACCCTTTGGCAAATGTGGCCAAGGAATGTTGCAATTTAACATGTGAAAAATAGTAAAGATGAGACTTGGTTTGATAAATTTGATAGAAGCTCTTGATATAATGTGTGGCCTGACTATCTTTAGAGTTCCAAATTCTTTGGGTTCACCTAACAGAGTGATCTATCATGGCTGTAACATGTGGTTCAGATTAATCCTCAGGAAAATTTAAAGTATAAATATATACGACTAGCATGATTAGCTGAAGAAAAACTGAGGTTTATGCTGAGTGTCAATGGAAAGGATTGAAACCAGGGAAGTGGAATCTGGAGCTGTGTGCCAGAGCACGAGGATCTTGATAAAAAGGAAATGGGGAGTGCAGTGGAACCATGGCCAAGTGACTGGAGGAATGGACCAGATGTTGGTTCTAATGCACCTGTACAGAATTCACCAAGCTCTTCCTGCTGCTGCAAGATTTTTTTAAGCTCATTTGATTGTCCCTTTTCTGTGCTACAGCTGTACCTGTGACTCCAGATGAGGTGCTCTCCCCACCCTCCACTGTGCTGAGCGCTATTAGAGATGGAAGCAGGAGCCTACTCACATGAGGACTTTTTAGCTATTCCTCAGGCTCAGAGAGGTGCTATTCAGAGCTTTTGGGGAGCTTGGGATGCATTCTTGGTTGAGGAGCAAGCCTGGTTGCACCCACTGATTCAAGATCTGTATCCTGTCTTTCCCTGCTTCTTGTCCCAGTTCTGGTTTCCATAACGAGTTTGCTTTTTGATGACCCATTTTGAGATTGCTACAGGGATAATCAACCTTTTGACCATAGTCTTCTAAAGTGAGCACCATCCAGACTGCACTGAATAAGACGGGATGTTTTTGGGAAAAAATTCAATGACATCAAGAGATAAGATGATGGATATGAAGGCAACAACTGACCTAAATTACTGAAAGAGACTTAATTCTGGCACTTGCTGATTAGGTTGTATTTAAGCCATTTGATTCAGTGTTCTTTTTTTCCTAAGGTAGAATGTGTGCATGCACATGCAATTTTGAGATTTGTTTTAATCTTGTTTTAGGGGAGTTAATAATAGCATTAATACAAGGTCAAACAAGAATTTACTCATGTAATAGGAGTATTGAGGTGACTGTGTGTTGCCAGGAGAGAGGTGATTTGCTTTGTTTTGAAAGGTGAGAGCATTTGGAGTTAGCAACCTAATGGATATGTTTGCATGTTTTAGCCTGTAATTATATCATATGCTAATCTTTGATTATTTTTTTTATTTCAGATTTTGATGCATACCAAGGAGATGGTGCAGAAGGTAATGCTGAGCATTTTCATTAAACAACAACACTTAAAGAGCACACCTGGTGAATTTTTTTTATTCTAGGAGAACTGTAACCCAAACAGACCTGAAATCACTTCTTAGGATGCCTGGTTTACAAATGTAATCCTTCCTGATGGCTTATAGCTTTTTTCTTTTCTTACCACAGATATGATCTGGACCCTGCTTGAAGCCTATGTGGGACTGTTTCAAGCAAATTAGCAACAGTGCTAATTAGAGTTTACTCATAGACCTGTTACACCATGTGTTCTAGTGGTTTATTATGGTTTATTTTTTGGCATCCTTTAAACTATATCACGAGGTAGTTTTTTGACTCTTGGAGTTTGATGTGGACATAGCCATGTTGCATTTTTTACAGCTGCATTGGTTTTCCATCCCTGAAAATATCAGGTTTTCATTTATTTTTCTCAATATTATGCAATTAGATGCATCTGCCAATTTTTTTTGTTGTGACATTTAATGGTGTTGGCAATTTTTCTTTTCACCTTTTTTCTTGCTATGCCTTTCATATGCACCTCAGCCTTTTTTATGTTCCTCAGTTTGTCTAGAATTTGCTCCATTATCTAGAGTATTCTGGAAATACAGCTGGTGTTTGAATGCAGTCTTCTCCAAGCAGGGCATTGAAATTGTTATCAGAATCAGAAGGGATGAGAGGAGCAGAGTGTCAGTCAGTGAGAAGGAGTTCAGTAAATGTGTTCATCTCTGGGTGTAACTGTTCAGTAGTTCAGCTTGGGCAGATAAAACTTTTGGGTCATAGTAGCTAGATCCTTTTCCCAAAGGAGCATTCCCTGAAAGATCTGCTGCCCAGGGGAGGACAAGCACAGGTGGTTGGATCAGCAGGAGTTAAAAGATGGGAGAGGAAAGATGGAAATATGGTCATCTGCATAATC
>VZTB01013241.1:873312-884039 GCA_013397245.1 Thryothorus ludovicianus
AAGTAGTGGTAATTCCTGCAACAGGAAGAACAGAGATCTAAGTGAGAAAAACTAAGTACACACATATATATACACATATACATGTACACATAAATGGAAAGTTTGTAAGGAAGATTTTGGTTAAAATGATAACCTGAGTTCAAATCTAGATAGGAAACCAGTGAGATTTTGTGCTGAAGGTCCTGTTCTTGGTGAGGGTGTCTGTTAGATGGCAAAAGAACTTGAATGCACATCCAACTTCAGTGAGGCATGAGAAAAGGATAGTTCATAGCTGGTGTTAAGAGTGTAATTAAGTGAATATGGATACTGAAAATCAACAGGGAAAGTAAGTCACAGAGGAAAGAAAGCAAAAAAAGTAGAACATGAAGACAGAACAGGACACTTGGCATATGCAGACACTCTGATGAAG
The DNA here is from genome assembly GCA_013397245.1 of Thryothorus ludovicianus. NCBI lineage: Eukaryota > Metazoa > Chordata > Aves > Passeriformes > Certhiidae > Thryothorus > Thryothorus ludovicianus. Next base: position 873,722 of record VZTB01013241.1, read on the forward strand.
AATGTGAAGTAAAAACATAGGAAGAAAGTAAAAAGAAGAAAGCAGGTGGGAAACTTTTAGCCAAGCCAAGGTGGGTAAATGTGTACTGGAACCAAAGATTGTTGGAGGTTCATGATGTTTTGAGCTGTTGCATTTCTGTCCTCTTAGAACAGAGGTAAGAGATACTTGGTACTATATTAAGACAATGTATCAGTGCCATTTGAAGCTTTTGTATATGGATAAAACATAGCCTGTGTGTAGAAAAACAGCACCTTTTCCTCTCTAGGAAATCAGGCTATAGAAAGGTAGGTATATTGAGGGGAAGGGTAGAAGAAACTTGCCTGATTTTCCTGAACATCCACACACAGAGCTCTGGTCTGCAGTCATAGTTCTTCTCCCCTCCCTGGTTTAGGATGAGAGTGGGAAGAAAGAAAGGTGTCTTTGCAAGATGGCTTTTCTATAAGGCTATTTGCATTTTCTAAGTGACCATCTCTTGTCTTTGCCTAGTAAGTAGGTCCCTGCTGTGAAATCCCTTGTTTGCTTAATTTATGTGAGAGGTGAGATGGTGTAACTGTTCTAGTAAGATGAGCTGGAATCAGTTATCTCCAAGGTCCCTTCAATCCCATTTTTCTCGGCCTTGCTTAATTTTGTTAAGGAGTTAGATGTACCAAGGTGTAGGTACTGAAAAAGTCAATGGATGAACCTTAATTTTAGTAGTAGCTCATAGTTACTAATGTGTAATTAATTAATGATGTCTGCCCAGTCTTTAAAATGTGTATGCAAATATACAATGTGTAATGTAATTGTTTTAAAACTTAAAATCAATGCATTTAGATACAGAAGTTGAATTTGTCCATAGTTAAATTGTTGCATTTGTTTTTAATGTTGGTGTATTTGTAGGTCAAAAGTGAAGTGAACAAGCTGTACAAATTGTTGGAAATCGATATTGATGGAATTTTTAAGTCCTTGCTGTTGCTAAAAAAGAAGAAATACGCTGCTCTGACTGTGGAACCAACAGGAGATGGGAAATATGTAACTAAACAAGAGCTAAAAGGGCTGGATATAGTCCGGAGAGACTGGTGTGATCTTGCTAAACAGACTGGAAAGTAAGTTTCTTTGTGGCATTGTCTTCTTTGCTCTGTTTTAAACCGTACATGATTCATAAACATTTGATACTGTGTTTCCTGGAGATCACAGGCTGGTAACTAACATCAGTGTTAGAATTTGGCTGGTTTCTGTAAGAGGTGGTAAACGTGACCTTCTGGCATTGGTAGCAGGTTTTACCTGTGCAAATCCGTATGTTTCCTAATTTCACTATCTGGTTTTGCATCTGCTGTGGAAGCTGTGCTTTTGAGCTGTCACAGTGTTGTAAATGCCATTTAATAAACCAGAGCTGAAATCTTGTGAAGGTGGTAGATGCTGTCGGCATTTGCAGTTGTAGGTTCTAGGTCAGATGTTTTATTTCCTAGCTGGGTAAAGAAGCTGGTGGTCAACACTTTCAGCACTATAAAAGACCTGGAAGTGCACTGGGTGCAGCCTGAAGAGGTGATCCCAAGACTGCTTCTATTTCCTTTTGCCATGACACTCCTTTGATACTTCATTTTGATGGATACTGGATTGACTGTTTATTAATTGTCATTGCACAAGGCATTTTAATGCTTTAATTCACTAGAAGTAATACATTTAGCACCATAGAAAGAAAATTAGAGAGAGTGAAGAGGTGGTCATTTGGGTGCTGACTCATTGTATAATGCCTCTTGAAAACTTAAACAGCTCGTGGTCCAAATGTATCCAGAAATGAATACTTTTCACATCTGTAAAAATACACCACACACTTGCTTACTGTTCTTAAGACTTGCATTTTCTAAGAAAAGATGCATCATAATAGAAGCAAATTTTTCCAAGTTAGGAATGTATTAGTAATTAAAGCTATACAAATGTTGGAGAGTGTTCTTTAGTGACTAACTCTTCTGCAGCTGGCAGATCTTCCAACCACATTTTGCAGCAATAGGCAAGACTTCGCTGGCTTGGTATGTTCCCTTCTCCCCCATCTTAAGATACCTGCTGTGGAATAATAAATGGAAAAATGATGTGGCAGCAGAAAATAGAAAGTTGCACTCAACCATTCCAAATCACTATTTAGCATTAGAACTATTTGCAATAATTTGCTTTTAGTAAAATAAGTAAATAAATAAAACACAACATAAAATTTATAGAAATTTGCCAGTATATTTTTCATCAGACTTCATCCTCAGGCTCTTTAATGTCTAGAGAAAATCTGGGGGAAGAGAAGATTGTGTCTGTTGCAATGGTTTTGCATGTGCCAAGCTTTTCTTAAATTTTGTACTGTTCTTGCAGCTATGTTATTGGTCAGATTCTTTCTGATCAGCCCCGAGACGTAATTGTGGAAAATATTCAAAGGCGACTTATAGAAATTGGAGAAAATGTGGTCAATGGTCAGATCCCTGCAAATCAGTTTGAAATAAACAAGGTAAGTGATCTTGCAGCCCTTTTCTGTTTCAGAAAACTCTACTGTTCCTGAATATATTGACTGCTGACAAAAATATTTCTAATCCTTATGATGCTGTGAAATAGCAGGAGCTTTATTAGGTACTGAATAGTTCAGGACATGCTGCAAAGATCTACAGGATGAGAGAAAAAAAGCCCTACTGGAGCTGGAGACTCCAGAATAACAACCCTGTCTCTTGTCCCATCCTGCTGTTTACCAGGCTCATTCTGCTCTTAGAGAGTGACACGATGCTTTCAGAAGTTTTCTCCTAAGCTGTTACTTTATACTTCAGGCTTGAAATGCATAAATTGAAGAATGCAAAGGAAAATAATCAAATACTCTGTTTTCTAGAAAAATCTCATAAAATTTCCCTAGAAAGCTCCATATAAAAAAGCTAATAGTCTTTTTCAGACCTCATTTAAGACTTTCCCGCAGCAAGAAGTAAAATACTCTACTTTGTCTACAGCAGTTTTAGCAACAGTGTTGTGGTTTTGGGGTTGTTTTTTTGTGAATCCTCAGTGATGAAACCTATATTTGTAACTTCAGAGACTCCCTTTCCTGTTGGGGGTGGAGTTTCACCAATGAATTGTGTATTTCATGCCCCTCTTACACTTCTAATAGCAGAGATCTGTCAGTTGTCCATCCAAAGTCTGTTTCTTTTGCCAGCTGGACGTCTGTCTGCTCTGAAAGACTGTGCTAATCAGTTAAGAAATGTGTTCAAGTTGTCATATGAATGTAGAGAAATCAATGAATTTTATGGTTGACTTAAAAAAAGAATGTTCTGATGCAAATCTTCTAAGAGCACTTAGTGTCCCAGTAAAAGATATATATAGCAAAATGCTCACTTTAAATTCCTAAAGTTCCTCTGTTTTACTACTTCATCAAAAAATGTATTTAGCTATTAAGTCAAGTGTTGAAGTTGTTTCTAAGAATTGGGATGTCTGTAAATATTTAAATGTAGCATTTTATTTAAATGAATGTGTGAGATACATGGAAATACTTAAATTCAGTTGTATCCTTTTGCTACAGAGCTTGTTAGATACCCTTAGCTAAACAATATTCAGATTTACTGTATGACCTTAATGGAACAGAGGGTAATCTCTCGCTCTATTTTTGTATTTTGCATAATATTGTCATCTTCAATTTGGTTTAATTTTAAAACAATTGCATTATGATCATAATGCTAATGCATTTTTCAAATGGTAATTGTTAAAACATCCTTTTGTTTTAATAATAATAACATTTATAAAATTTGAAGGACTTGTACCTAGGGCTTAACATATGGCAGATACGTTTGTTGCAGTTTTTTATCTTACTTTGTGTTTCAGATGAACTTGTGAAGGATGAAGATAGCTGCTATGTAATCTTGTCTTTTAAAGTTCTGAGTTGTCCATCCCTGAAGTAATAGATTTTTCTCATAGTTATGTTTCTGTTTTCCCCTCTGATATTTTAGGCATTGACAAAAAATCCCCAGGATTATCCTGACAAAAAATCCTTGCCACATGTGCATGTTGCCATGTGGATAAACTCTCATGGAGGCCGAAAGGTGAAGGCAGGAGACACAGTGTCATACATCATTTGTCAGGTAAAAATGTCTTTCTTTATAGCTAAATACTAGGAATTGTATTGTTTTGAGATGTGGAAAAGAAAACCAGCTCAGCTTCTGGGAAAATATGTTTTGGCATTTCTTTTTGGTGAGGTAGTCTTATATTTTAAAACAGTCGTTTCTCTGTACTAAATTTAGTTTTATAGAGCATTGTGATCAGCTCAGCAACTATTTCCATATCGTGACTGGTAAAATCTCCCTGAATTCATTCATGTTTGGAACTAGAACTTACTTTAAAGAAAATGCCTGGTCTCCATTTTAAGCAGAAGTGAGTTCTGGCAGTGAAGAACCCTTCATTCCTGGAAAGCTAATTGTTGTTGTTGGTTAAAGTGTCGTTGTTATTTCCAGTCTCAACCTGTGTCTTCAATTCACAGTCATTGGATCTGATGGTACCTCTGATATACAGACTGGGAAATTTGAGCCACTTTTAGGTTTCAGGTGTTTATCCTAGAAGTGCTTATCACTATTTCACAAATATATATTCCACTTTGGTTTTTTTAATTAAAAAAAAAAAGCATAGGTTGAATTAGATGGACCAAGGGCTCACTTAGGCCAAGCTGATGAGCTTGACAATGTGACTGTTTCAGCTCCTTCATTATTTTCAAACTGAAAGATACTGTATTGCCTTAATTGGGAGTTCTTAGCCTGGCATCCCAAAGCTGCCAAAACTTTTGAGAGCTGAGCCACGGGTGCGGCTGAGCAGTGGCACAATGCAAGAGAAGAATATACTTGTTGAAAGAAGGGAGCTGAAGGAGATGCATTGTAATTATTTTTGCAAAGCAGCTGGATGAGCTGAATAGTCCTAAATTAATTTTGTTCTGAATACTGAGTTGTCTGAAAGGAGTAGGAGGGCCCAATGGCTTGCAGTCTGTCTTTATTAGTGATGCGTTTTCAGTCCATGGTTGCTGACCCTATTGAAACCAGTAGCTCGTCTTAAATGAAAAAATGAAGGTGTCATGTATTAATGCATTAGTTCTATTTTGCTGAAAAAAAAATCAAAAAGGGACTGTACTTAGGGAAAAAACCAAAAAAAACCAAACAATTGTGGTACCCCTACCCTACCCCATTCCTATAAATGTTTATGTCTGTTATGGAATCTTGCTAAATACTGCTTTAAGTTTTGCTCTAAGATTTTGGGCATACATTAAAAATGAAATTCCCTAGTGCAGTTGAGGAGTGGAATTACGATTCTGTAGATTTAAATGTTGCATTTTCCAAGAGTACTGTTGTCTTAGATCTGATACTTAATTCTTCCATGTATATAATTTTCAATTTAGTTATTGCCTTCCCAAATTGAATAATTTTCTCCTTATCTTCCTCTTTTAAGTTGGAAAAGAATGTGATGTATATTTTAACCTCTAAGGGGTATTTTTTTTGGCTCGTGATGTCACCATACATTTCTTTCAGTATTTCTGAATATTTTAGAATTTCGTCTTTCAAATCAACACTGTTGCCTCTGTTATTTATTCATATGCCAATGAGTAATGATCCATTCTCTGACCATTCGTTCTATTTGTTTCTTTATAGAATTAAAGAATATAAATTTCCTAGCAAAACAGATAGAGTTTTGATAACCATGACTTAGAATTTGCTTGTTGTGCAAAATGATAATGCTGGTTTAGTACAAAGTGAATCCAAACTGCATGCCCTCTGTGTATTTTTAACTGGGCTGATGGTTACAATGTGTTTTCATTGTGCATTTCAGAATTGACAGATGGGACTGTTTACTCTGTCTGCTCGTACTGATTTGCACGTGTAGGCTGCAATAATACAAGCTGGTTTTGCATTCTTGAACTTGCTAGTTGATGCCAGCATCAGCAGTGCAGTTTTTTTACTGCTGCTGGATTTGTATTGGATGCATAATAAATCAACCAAAAGAGTGTGTAACAATTTTGCATTAAAATAATGCATAATATTTGAAGCATAATCCTTTGTATAGACTTTTTTCAGACTTTGTTTTCTATGTGTCTCCTTAGGATGGATCAGATCTCAGTGCTGGCCAGCGAGCATATGCTCCAGAACAGTTAAAAAAGCAAGAAAACCTTAAAATTGATACTCAGTACTACCTGTCTCAGCAAATACATCCAGTAGTTGCTAGAATATGTGAGCCCATAGAGGGAATTGATTCTGTTCTTATTGCAACATGGTTAGGTAAGTATTCTAAATTCAGTTTATTTGAAGAATTGTGACATCCAAAGTGAGAGGTTTTAATGTGTGTTTCTCAACAGAAATGCTCCTCAGATCAGTCTTTTTACATTGAACAATAGCTTGTGTTAAAAAGCCTATAGAAAGCAGTGTGGAGTGGACTCTAAATGTATTTGTGACTTCTGCAGGATTATGTTTTTTCAGAAGGTGATCACTAATGTGAATTTAATCTTACAGTCCTTGTTCAGAGCTGCAAAAATATGCTTTTCAGAAATGACAGTGCTATTGCGTGTCTTTGAGATATTCTTAAGTTACTCCAGGAGTTCTGGAGTGTGCGTCTGAATTAACATTTTTCCAGAGAGAAATGCTGGCATCTGTGGCATCTTCCCAGGGAAAAAAACAGTCATAATTACAATGAAATAATACAATTTTTTACTGGGATGTAAGTAAAGACTTGATTGCTAGAACTGACGTAGTGGATAATAGAAGCATAAAATCTTATTAACAGTTTAACTGCTTCATGATGGAATTAAGTGGTCCCAAAACCAAGAAGTGCTGTCAAAAAATATAACTAATGTTAGTGATCCATGAAATCAACAGTTTTAATTCAAATGAGCAACAGGGAATTGCTCTTCTGTCTAATAATTAGAATTAGATATTTTTCTGCCCAACTGTGATTGCCTCTTTCTTTTCTTTTCCATGGGCTTTTTACCTAGAAAAACTGAAAGGTTAAAATTTGTTAACAGTTCTGTAGGGTCTCTCTTCTTGCTCTGTGTATGTATTCCTTTTAGTGTTGTTTTCTCCCCAAAAGTGATTAACCAACAGACTTGACTTATCTACTTGATAAACAGAAGTTTTGTGATTTGTATCTTACATGTAGTTCATTATTTTTAAAACTGTTGCTCAAAGACATGAAAAAGTTGTTAATTTTGCTGACTATGAAATTCTTTTCAAGACTGCCTTTTCTCAAGGAGAACTTCTTAGAGGGTTGCACTGTGTCAGTTTAATAATCTGTTTGTGCTATGCCTGTGTCTGCAGAAGTTCAGACCTGCAGAGATTACTTTGTTAAGAATATTGGAACACTCAAAGGAAGAGTCAGTCATCAGCATTCTGTGTGTAGGGTAAAGGAGGCCAAGATCCAGAATTTGACCAATTAACAATCCCCTCCAGAAGGCATCAGTAGCAGAACCCTTCACCTGTGTAACTGCATCTCTGTAGCTCCCTTTTAGTAACAGCTGGTTAGTTTGGAGATTGTACTTAGAATGTGTGCAAGAAAGGTCCTGCCTTGTTTCTCAGCAAGGGGGAGTTAGAATTTCAAGGATTTTAATCTCCCAGGACAATCCTTGTAATTTACAGCTTTTTCCATCTCCATTTCTGAGTTGTTGAGAAGAGATTGAAGACAGAAATCCTGCTTTTTCTGAGTCAGCAAAGGTGTTTCCTGGAGGCATTTGATGCTGCCGTGTGTCCTCAACAGCTCTCATGCTTTGAGGAGGTGTCAGCCCTGCTCCACACATGCAGGCTGACCACACAAATCATCCTGTTTATTATGTGGCAAGGCCTTGGTATCCAACTTTCCCTTGATGTCAGAGTCGACTGTGTGGTATGCCTGACTGAAAAGGTCAAGTACTTTTGGTTAGGTTGAAGGGGTTTAAAATAGGCAGCAAACTTGTACTTCATTTAGGTAAAAGACAGGAACAACTTCTGAAGCTAGTTTATTTTATTTGGCAAAGATTGTTAGTCTTGTAGAGGTAAGCTCAAATTCAGAGCTCTGATTCACAACAGGTTAGAATTTCACAAGACTGACTCCTTTCAGACACCTAAATTAACTACCCAGATCTTAAGAACTCTGTGCCACTTGATAGCACCTACTGTTTGCAAATGCCTGTGCTGCTTTTTGCACTGTAGTACGTTCCAGATGAAGATTTCTTTTATGGTCTGTAATAGCATCATGCAGCTGAGACTTTATTAATAGTCCACAATGGTCAGTCTGAAAACCTGTATGTATCTATTACAGTCTTAGATGTGAAGTGAGTTCAGTTTGACCTTGCTGTACAGTCAAAATTTTATCATCTTCCCTAGCTTTGTTTTCTTGGAAAAGCTTAAATTGAGCTTGAGGGTAAAGTCAGATCTTTTTCCAGACTTCTGATCTGCTTGGGCTTTCATATACAGCACTTGATCAGAGCTGTACCTAAGTCATTGCAAGCTGAAGTTATCTTTCAGGGTTTTTTTAATGGTGCTGGAGGCATTGTCAAGTGGTTTTCTTCCAAAGAAATAAAAAATCCTTTGTAAGATACAAAAGAGTACAAGATACTTGAGTCCAACTTGCTAAAAAAAGCAAATATGGAAACTGTTTACTGATCAGTGGTGCTAAGTTGGGCTTTTTTACTTAGTATTTTCATTATATATCCAAATTCCCATTGTTTTTCCCATCTTGTTGCAAAAATGCTCATTTTCCCATTCTGAAGGATATATAAACATCACAGCTATGGACCAAAACCCTGTTGCATTCTCATTGTGTGTCTTCCTCCACTGATCAGATTTATTGTGTTATGTAGAATATGTGTCTGTATAGGGAGAGTGATTGTTGAAAAAAATCCTGGCTGCATGTTTAACAGAATCTACAGTAATGCATGGTTATAGGATGAAAGTGTCCTATCACCCTGCTAGTCTGAGTAGATAAAATCGAACTCAGCTAGGGAGGCTTGGCTCACAAAGAGCTGAAAAGTTCTTGTTTTGTCTGTGCTCAAAGCAAGTAATTTTAAATTATTTTAAACACTGAAGGATAGGAGCAAATAATGCAACTTAAAAATTGCAGAGAATCCCTTAAATATCATATTTGCTATGGAATCAAGTTGAAAACGGCCTTTTGTTTTGGGGCATTGTTGGAGGTCTGAAAGATGGAAGTTCATTGCTCCTAAAAACAAGAACCTCATGGGCATAATTCTGTATTCACTCTCTTTGTCTTTCTGAGGAAAGGCAGTGATAAGGATTATCTCAGTTTGTAAAACTAAATGAAGTGTGCAACCTAATCAATTATATCATTTAATAGACCTAATCTTCCTAAATCTTGGAGATCTTACTTCATCTTTAAGATATCTAGCTTTTAAACTGGAAAACTGTATGGCAGAGCCATTCTTGTACTGTATTTCAAATAAGAGTTTTTTGTTAAAACATAAGTACTGCTCCTTGTCACAAAGAAAAGTTGCACCTTATTTGTGTTTTGTCAGAAATAAGCAGACATGGAAGCAGAGTTCTTTAACATGGGACTTCTGTAGCTGTTACTACATAATATTATTTGCTTCAAATGATGCAAGTTGATGACTGCTATCCTAGACAGTGTCATGATGTTCTGAAAGAGTTGTGTTCTGCTGCCTTACAGAGGGATGTGCACATTTGTGCTCTGCAGATTGCTTGGCACTGGGCATTTCTTAGGAAGGCTGTCTGATTTTAGGGACTCATTACGGGATCCTGATGAGTCTTGTCACTGGGAATACTTCCCAGTACTGCTGCCTGCTTGGAAGCAGTGTCTGTGTTTGCTGCTTCTTGTAAGGAAACCCACCAGCACCAAATATATTGCCCTTTTTTATGGTCTTTTAAAAAAATTATTATTAGAGAATCGTTTAGTTGTCTGATACAGCGTGTAGCAGACGCTCGAGACAGAAACAAGGATCGATGCTCTCCTTGTGGCATGCAGAATTTATCTCAGGTTTCGACTTTTTTGTTGTTTTCCTCACATTCGGGAGTGAAGTGGAAGGATAGTGATGAAAATTAAGATTTAAGTCATGACAATATGATAACTAGCCCTGGAGCGTGTGAACTTTGCGGTTTGAGGTCTGGCTGGGTGTTTTGGGACGCTCCAGACCTGCTCAGAACCTGAGAGTCGTTAAAGCGCGTTGGGCGCTCCATATGAATAAAAGAAAAGAGTGACAATGTGAATGAATAAAAAAAACCAACGCGGAGATGAATGACTAAAAGAAGCGAAGTGGATGTGAACGAACACGCGAGGAGCCCCGGCCGGGCGGGCGGCCCCGGCCCCGCGGGCCCCGCTGCAGAGCGCGGCGCCGGCCGCGGGGTGGCAG
>VZTB01013241.1:893768-926268 GCA_013397245.1 Thryothorus ludovicianus
ATGATGGCACTGACTTCTGTAATCATCTTCTCTCAAGAGTCATGCATTGGAAGTGTTTTCATTTGGTGGGTGGGTGGGTAGGGGTAAGAAATCACTTTGGTGTGAGGGAAAGATGTCTTGTGGTGGCAATAGTACAATATTTTACTTATTGCTGTGCTAATAGTACTAGAATTATATGGGCATGTGATGCAGAGTAGTTAGGGCCAGAATTGTGACACCAGCTGATGTAGTAGGCCGGATCAGGTAGCTAGACTCTACCTTCAGATTAACTCCAGTGATTATTTTCAGTCCTTTCTTATGTATGGAAATAAGCTTCTGAGTCTTTTCCAGATTTGAACTTATATCACTGTCATTTTGGTTTATACATACGGAAACAGAGATGTTTATTTTTAGTACTGAAAGCTTCCAAGTCAAGGCAGAATTGAGAGCGATTGGAGTGAGAGAGAAAATATTAATGTGATTCCATTCACAATTTACTGTGAACCTGAGAGAGAGAAGGGAGGTTGCCACCAAATTGTCAGGAATTTCCTCCTCCCCTCCACCGTAGTATTTTGTGATCCTCTCCTTGGTTGAGGATGACAAAATGAGTTTTGTTTGGAATCAAGTTTTGGTTAACCAGGAGGAAGTTAGAAATACCTTGATTATTGAACAGGGCAGTCAGTATTCTACCATAGGAAAGTGTAATACATCTGTCATAATTAATGTTTCTTGAATAATAAAAGATAACCCTTTTGGTTATGGTGTGTAGTGCATTTTGGGGATGAGTAAGCAGTTATTTGTCACAGCACTCATCGAGTCCATTAACTGGAATCGATTCACTATTACTGCAACTTCTCCATGATCTGCCCTGTAAAGGAATTGTTTGGTTCAGACTTGAGCATCAATACGATTTTTAGTGAAGTGTTTCAAAGTAGTGATCGATCTGTCTTTACAAAGGGTTTAACTCTCCTCATTGGATTTTACCAGCCGTGACGGACATGCATCCATCTCGCTGGTGGTTGAGAGGCTGAGTAGGACTCTGTGCACTCCAAATTTTAGCCACTGAGAATGAGTTAACATAAGCGAAGAAGCAGAATCTGTACTTAGTCTCCAGGCTGGTACCTTGCCAGAGAAGGCTTAATGACACTGGATATCTCTGTCAGCTCTTTGTAGAAAAGGCTCCCCAGGCTCGCCACCGCATGGATCAGGTTCTAAGAAATATGGATTGCTTCAATAGAGTAAAACTAACTTTGTAATTTCCTCTGTAGGTAGAATGCAGGAATGTAAGGACTTATTATCACAATAATTTGTCTGCTTAGGCTTATAAATGGCAGTATTGTGAACACCGTGTTACAAGGAAGTGTGCCCAGAGGTAAATATGGTCGTGGTTATGATTGCCACCAAGTGTGTAATGTTTACCTAGGTGATTGAATCACTCATCTAATAACAAGATGTTGCTGTCTTCAGAGGATTACAGAAAGCAGAGTCTTTGAAGGTACTCTGTTGGAACTGATCTGTCACCCCAGTCAAGGCAATGATGAATTTCAGCAACACTTGGAGAGCAGGTTTGTGCTGCAGTAGAGGGATGCAGTTGTTGCTCAGTGTATCTGATCTGGCTTTAAATTGACTACAACGTGTGTAGCTTTGGTGTACCAGTAGCAGCATTTGTTGTGAGATTCTGTAGCCAAGAATTTAAAATCTTGGGCAGATCTGTGCATCCTGTGGAGAGATCTGCCACAATGACATTACTGGTAGTGCTTGAAAGGGAGTGAGCAAATGTGTCCTCCTTTGGATACATTGGATTGACAGAAGTGCTGCAGATACTATATGGATTTAGAGATTTTGCTGCTTTTGAGTCTATTTTAATAACAAATAATGAATCACAAGAGAGTTTATAAAGATTACTGGTCTTAAACGGATCATTGTTCTTCTTTTTACAGGAGTTTTAGAGAGCCATTTTAAATTATTTTAGGTTTTTATGTTCAATTTAAAGTTTGATGGGAAATTATCCCACTAGTCTATAATTAGAGACATTACAAGAAGGAAAAGTCCAGGTAATCTAAATAAGGAATAAAGTAAGTCTTAAAACCACCAGTTCTCAGGGAATTCTGATGTACTTAATGCCTTATACTGTAGAACTTGGACCAACCAATTACTGAAATACCAAACCAGGGTGAGTCTGTATTAGTCTACAGAGCTTTCAATAGAAACAGCTTGCCAGGAGATCACCCAAGTGCACAAGTTCTGTTGGGACAAAATGCTTGATGCTCTTGTGTGTGTAACCAGGAATTCTCACAGTGCCCAAGCCCCTGGCCTCCATCAGGACAACCAGAGTTAAAATCTGGTTTTCTCTGGATATAGTTCCTTCCATTAGAGTACGTTTGCTTGATGTTCATGACCTAAAAGTGATGTGCTTATCAGAAATGTTTTCTTAGAAGTCACTGTTAATACGAAGATCCATGGTCCAATGCTGATTTTCAAAAGTGAAAATTACTTGCTTTAAGCCCTTTTTAAAAAAAATCCAAAAGCTAAAATGGCACTGTCTTTGTTAATTCAGAATTGAATGGGGCATATAAAAAGAAACAATATGGATTGTTTTGTAATAACTGAAGTAAATCTATGTTACCTATCCTAAAGTTTCTCAATTTTTATCATGAATTTTTCCTTCAACTTCAAAAGCAAGCTTAAAATAAATTTTACAGTAGTTAGGAAACTAAAATGTTTTTCATTCAGTCACCTTCTTTTTGTAAACAATTTTGTTTGATGCTGTCTTTCATAGTCCACATTCCTAAAGATAATTGAATAAGAAAATCATAGGGCTGGGAGGCAGTGGAGGACATACATGAAAAACTTTGTCTATGTTTGCTCTAAAATGCTTTTCCTTTTGGCATATTGCGAATGGCTTTTGCAGGTGTTTATTTTTCTCCTACTCTTAAATGTTAAAAGAATTATTTTCATTTTTTCTAGTTTCAAGCAGTTACCATTGCCAAAAATAATTACAGCAATGTTCAGTCACTCTTTTATTTCTTGATAAAACACTCTTAGAAAAATTAAATAAGGTGCTGCTCCTCAGCAGAAGTTATGTCAGTATTCAAAATCTCGTCATAAGGAAGCTTTGTAGTGAAAAGATAATGTATAAAACTTTTATTTAACTTTATCTGAGCAGCTATTTAGTTCTCGTTGATGTTTAATATTTGGTGTAGTGAGGGAAAAACGGATAAGTACATTAAGTTTGAGAATTGAACTCATCAAGTGGGGAGTACTTCAGACCTTTCAGCTCGATTCCTGGAATTAAGTTTATATATGAAAAAACCTCTGAGCAATGAGTCTGGGCAGCACCATTTAGCAAAACTCTTCTGCCTTTGTGTGCTCGTTCATGTGCTGTGGGAGGGGGAAAGTGGCCCTTGAGCTGGGTGAGACTTTTGGGGAATTACTAATTTTTCATTTATGGTGGCCAAGAGAAGCAGTACCAGCTATAATGCAACAAATTTTCTATAAGATATCCTGTATCCTAGGAAACACCATGATCAATTTTAGCAGCCTGTGCTGTGTTAGAGTTGACATTTGTTCATCTTCCTGACTCATGTAACCTGTAGTTCTACAGGTTTATTTGAAAGGATTAGTTTTAAGAGCCAGTGAAGTTTTGGATCATCTGAGGTTAAAAAGAGATGTTTATTCATCTTAATTGAGACTATTCCCTTCTGCAGGAAGAAATGGCAAATACTGTTACATTAAACATGGCTTCATAGAAGGGTTTTGGATTTGCTTCAGTGTCTTGTTCAGAAGTCCAGTCAAGCTGCACAGGGTCTATTTTCTGCAGAGTACCAGTGTTTCCTGCAGTGGATATCTACAAATGAATTATTTTTATTAATGCCCAAGCATTGCTTCTTTAGGAGGTAGTGTGATTTGAGTGCAGAACTTTATTCCAGTAAATATAGTCAGATAGTTTTGCTTCAAAACAGTTGTTGGCCCATATGTAGCATGTGTTGTGTTGGTCTCTGGGAAGAATCCTGGAAGCTTATGAGTCAGGTTGGCTAGATTGGTCTTCAGATTACATTTCATCATATGGCATCTACTGATGGGCTTTACTTCTACATTTTACTCATCATTAGATAATCTATTACTTCTATTCAATCAAACATGGAGTTTTTGCACTATTTCTTTTGTAAATTGATTCTGGAGAAGCAGCAGCTCTGCCCATGCTTTAGTCCTGTGCATTCTGTGATGGCACACTGTTTTAATGGCCTTTCTGTTTCTATAGATGAACCACTCCTCTCTTTTTCCATGCCATGCTTAAGATTATTGTGTCTTCAGTGTGCCTGCAGCTGAATGAGATGCCTGCAGCATCCTATGAGACAAAAAAAAAAAAAGTCTGTAGTCCTGCTAAAATTCTTAAAGCAGCTTTATGGCAGTCTTGTTCACTTTGCTCTGTATGAAGGGTTTCACCTATCCAGTTATCTCCAGTCTAGAAGAGTGTGTTGGGCTTTGAATCCATAAATGTACAAGAGGAACGTTTCTGAAGTCTTCTAAAGGCCTGCCAGGTTTCCACATGAAAATTAAGGCTCTGCAGAATTTGACAAGTAGATGTTATCCTTTTTTCCTGAGCAAAGTCATTGGCTTTGTAAGTGGCATCTGCAGGAGACATCACAAATCTATGACTATCAGTAAAGGTCTGCAGATAGGAATGTTTATGCAGTGGCTGAACTAATTCCATCTAAAAATAAAAATCTCGGTTTCAGAATTGTAGCAGATACTCAGAGTGCCTTGCATGTGTATCTTCCACATCCTATGGAGCAGTACAGGCCAAGCATTGGTGTTTGAAGATTGGTTTGTTTTTTATACTGAACCAGAAAACAACACTTCTTTGTCTCTCTTTTCCCTTTCTGTACTGGTGTTTCCATGTCAAATGTGGAAAATAAGAAATTATGAATTCCCACATGGATTTATCTAATTAATACATCCACTCTACATCAGTATGATCCCAGACATTGATATAGCTGCCATTTTTCTTGTATTCTTTTTTCCTTTATCGCTTACAACCATCTCTCTTAGAAGATTATATACATGCACATGTTGGAGAGCATTTTTGTAATAATATACTATCCTTTCCTAATGAAAATTTGGTCCACCAAACAATGTTATTCCTTTTACCCTGATTTGGTGGAAATTCCTGTATTAATACCTTCATTTTGGATTATGTGTATTTATAATGTCTTTCTTAAAGTGTTTGCATTATCAACACTTAATTTCTGCACTCTGACTTGAATGCAGAGTATTTAACACTGTGCATATTTTATAGTTGGTATGTTCTAGTTGATTAAATTTTTAGAATTTACTGGATTTGGAAGAATTATATGAAAGGACAAAACAGGAGGTGGAGTCAAGTGGAGGTGTACCCTCATCAACTCTGCAGTCAGCCCCCATTCCTTTGAGTGCAAGGCAACCCAGCTGTGAGGATTGCTGGCCACACTCACTGTCATCAGAGAGAGAAAGAAGTGGGGGATGGGGAGAGAGAGAAAATTAGCAAGACAAAATTCCTTTCTATCAATCCTGTCTTTACACAAATTCAGACTTCTGAGTTCCCATACGTGAGTGTGTAACTTAATTTCCAAATTACATGATGAAAGCACATCTGTCCCAAAATTAATACCTCTTGAGAATATCATAATTGTATATACTGAAAATAATTAGTATCTGTAATTTGCAAGTCATAAATGTCTAATTTTTAGCGAAGTTGTTTGTTTCCATTTAAGATAAATTCTCAATTTAATATCCAAAGCAACATTTGACTATACTACTAAGGGGCCAGAATTGTTTAAAAACAGAGAACCCCCTGGCCCCCCAAAATACAGAGACACAAAATGGCATCTGCTGGGTTCTGTTACAGAATAAGACATTGGATTTCTGCAGTAAGTTTGTAATTGCTGTAATAATTTTTATTGGATAACCTGTTTTTTCTCATACTGGGGCAATACTGGATGATCTTGCAATAGAACTAGCAGATAATCAAGCTCCCCATTACTGACCACCTGTCAAGCACAAAGATTGAGTGTAGCATTTGAATTTGATAGGAATTCTCTTTGTGTATCTACCTGTGCATCCATCCATCTGAGTATGAATAATGTCATTAAGATTAGTACAACTATTTAGAAATATTAACCAGTATTCCAGTAGTTCATGCAGTGTTGATGCTTTCTCGCACCATTCTTTAATATTTGCGTGTGGTTTTTATGCTTTCTTGAAGGAAGCAATTAATCAAATTCCCCCTCCCTCCTACTGCTTTTTGCATTTCTTTTTCTTTCTTTGATAATAGATCACCATTTGTACTGAGTTGTTCCTTTGATGGAGCATCTTTTGGTGACCACCTTGTTAGGATCTGGGGTCTTTTTTTTACCCCATCAGTTAAATAGCAGAAATAAACTGAGCTGTGGTATGATCCTTGAGAGTTTCATGTATGATTAAATATAAGGTAGTTTAGGATCTAACATCCTTTCTTGCTCCCCAATCCCCCAAGTAAAAGGTGCTGAAATACCTTTTAGAGAATTCATAATTTAAATTCTGTATATTCTGATTTGTTTTTGGAGGTTTCCCAACAAGAGTTAGTCAGGCACACTAAGACACAGAAAATAAGGCAGTGTTATCTGCCAAGAAGTGGTCAGGGATTTCTCCAAAGTTGTGTTTTCAGTGTTTGTCCTGTGTCCATTTCTGAGGGGCTTCATAAGGCTCATGGCAATGTGCCACCCAGCAATCAGATGTCATTCAGAAAAAAGCTTGAGTAGCAAATACCTGTTTGAGGAGCATCTGAGATTGTAGTGAAAATAAGCAAAATGATCAAGAGAGTGATTAAAAGCTTTCATAATGAGAATTACATTTATAGTTTCTATATAAATTTACCTGGATCTTTCCAGACACAGATCTGTGTGTGAGAAGCCAACATCATAATCAAGGCTTAGTCTCTCATATTGATGGGGTCAGTGTGATCACTGGCCATTTTTGGTTTTTTTTAGACAGAAGGCATCTAGACAGATCTCTTTCCTTTCCATTCTTTTCACCCTAATTTTAACTGTAGGTAACTCTTTAGCTGCAAGTTTTCCAGCTTTCTCCTTGGGGTGGGTCACTGAACTATCTGTAACAGATCAAGCAGGATGCAGCCCTAGGAGGCTGTTAGAAGCTGTGTTTTGGTAGGAAATACCTTCAGAGGCAGCACAGTATCCTTAAAATGAGTAAGTTAGTGAAAGAAAATGCAGGTTCATAGAATCATTGAAAGGTTTGGGTCAGAAGGGACCTTGAAGATGATCCAGTTGCAGCCCCCCTGCCATGGGCACGATCATCACTCTCTAGATAAGGTTGCTCCAGGCCCTATCCAGCCTGGCCTTGGACACTGTCAAGGATAAACCTCTCCCATTGTTCTGGTAATTTCTTCAGATTAATTCTAGCAGGCTTTATTAGTTGTTATTAGAACATTCCAGGTTTGTCCGAATAGTGACACTAACAAAGCAGTTTTGCTTTTTATGTCTCTTAGAGTGTTTTGGAACTCTTAGGAAAAAGATTCCCTTTGGATTATAAAAGTTGTTGAAAAAAATTTAAGTGTTACATATTTAATGAGTACATCTAATTTGACTTTTTGGGAAAAGTCAGTTTATTCACAAAAAATCTGTAAAATGTCTTGCTGGTTGTCTGACCTTATGAGACACCAGCACACACACAGAGGTAAACATTCCTTCATTCCCCATTCTGTTCTGTATTGTTGCTTTCCATACTGACTGCTCAGTTGAGATCTTCCATACTTTTCTGTTATTCGCAAACATTTAAGCATCTCTAATAGAAGTATTTATTTATTTTGGCTAATACTTTAAAACCCATAAATTTTAAGACGTTTTCTTTACAGGAAAGTAGTAAGATAATTCTTCTAGCTGCCTAGAAAGTTACTGGAAAGTCATTAAATGGGAGAAGTATGTTAACTTTTATAGAAGGTCTTTCCACTGAAGAATTCTCTGTTGTATTCCCTAAAGGAAGATGTAGGCCTAATGCTGTTTTTTCTTAGTCCTATTTTTTAACCCAACACCATTTTTTTAGAGCAAAGCTGTATTAAAACTATCAGATTATGAAATTCTGCTACTTATTCAGAGAACCATAGGGCCAGCCTTAGATATTTTATTGCTTTTACCTCTTTCACAAGAGAAAGACAAGAATATGCTTGCATTGAACTTCACACATTGTTTGGCCAATTTTCTATAATCCAGTAAATACAAATTGTACCCTGGTTATCCATCTATGTCTGTCAAGCAAATTTAAATGGATGAGTGAATGAGTCAAATTCTATGCATGGAAATATACAAATATGCAAAATATGGGTCTAATTACAAGGCTGCTGAATTTACACAAGGTCAGGTAAACAAGGCACTCTGTAATGATTATTAATTGTTAATAATGCCTTTGGCAAAACACATTTCTGCTTTGAACACCTAACAGCTTTGCATTTTTAGTTACATGAAACAGCCGGATTGGTCAACTGTTGAAAAAGATAAAAGACCTCACCTCTGTAATTGCTTCCTACTTTTATCTGAGTAATGGAAAGGATACTGTTCTGAAAAATAAAAGTACATTCTACAGTGATGTGTGCAAGTTCTGTGGTAAAAATCAAAGAAATGCATTATCATTTATTCCTTGAATAAATGAATAAATTAATTTACAGATAACTTGTTTTCTCATAAGGTAGTCCTAGAAGCTCTTTCTATCTCATCCTGTGTTATGAAGAGCCATTTTTTCTGAGTCATCACTGTCCTTTGAAACAGTTGGGGGTTTTTATAAGGTGTTCAGTTTATCCTATATTAATTCTGTTACCCTTTCCTTCACCCTCATCTGTGTACCTTTTAAACTTACCTCTTCTTTGGTCCATTGTAAATATTTGTCATGTGACTGTAAGAATAATTTGCAGGAAAGGAGACAAAAAGGGTTGAAATGGGAAACAAGAGGTTCCATTGTTAAGTGAAATGAAACCATGCAAATAAAGATTCATTTTCTTTATATATTATAATACTGGATTGTAAGGTTGAATAAGCACTTAATTTGGACAGGAATGGTGAGGATGGTTGCAGGTAGAAAAACATACCTACAACATAGTTTTACCTGACATTTTCCCCTGGTGTTGCAAGTACAGTTCTCTCCTGTTGCAAACTGTGCAGCAGCCAGAGCTTGCTTTCAGCAGTACTCCTTGTTTTCTGTAGCACTACCACACTCTCAAACTAATGTATTTTGAAGATTGAACAAGTTTGAACTTAATGAGATAAAGTATTCAAATTTGGTTAAAATACTGAGAAAATGGTTAATTTTGTAATGTTTATTGGGTCATTGCAGGCCAATGACATAGACTGACTAAATAGCAAATGATGAGTTTTATTTAATGAAGGGATTTGCTCAGTGTAATATTGGTCTCTAACATTTACCAGGTGCTTAATGATTGAAGGAACTTCCTCCAAGACAATTTTTCCAGTAAAACTTTTGGTAAGAGATGCAACTACCTAGTTAGACTTTTCTGATAAAACTAACTGAGGTGTTCTCATCTGAATGACCATGTGAGTCTCTGCAGATACGGCTTCTCTCTGGCACTTTGTGTGAAGGAGTTCCAAAGGCTGTTTGAGAGAGCTGAAAATATTTCTGTTTTTCACTGCTGTGGTTCTGTCATCTTTTCAGCTTCACTGCGATTCTATTTTGAATTACAAAGAAAGGTAAACAAAACAACAAGTTTATAATCTGTATACTGTATTGTCCACGTTTGTAGGCTTTCTTTTGTCAACTTCTGTTTTCTTGGACTGTCTTTTGCACTCCTTTTATTCCTCTTTTGCCAGGATAGTGGTGGGTAAATATCAGCAAGCTCTGATGCACTCTTAAATGAGCCATGGTTTTCATGGGTATACAAAGGCCATACCTATGTATCAAAATCCTTTTCATCTTCTGTTTTCTCAGTATTCAAATATAGAATTGCTTGTAGATTGGTTTTAGCACTGCACATGATCAGACCTAGGGCAGCTACTGCATTAAATAGTTTTCAGTTTCTGATATTAATCTTCTATTATTCTGTTAATCCTGAGAATTTATAATAAAAATCTTTATTTTCAAATGTTAGCAGAAAGTGATGTTATTTAGCTGTATCTGTTATGTTTGTAACCATGAAAAAATTTATCAGGTTTTTTTTTTTATTTATCGGGCTGGTTTTGTTGCTGTTCTTTACACTGGTCTCTTCTGTCTGGTTTTAGTAATGTGCCCAGAATTGTAGACACCATTTCAAGCAAGGCCCCTCTGCTGCCTTTATACAGACAAACGATTTCTTCTAGTCCTTTGTTCAGGTTTTTTTTCCCCCTGCTTTTTTCTTTTCATTCACTTTTCCTTTTGATTAATGTATTATTTTAGCATAATTTTTGCCTTTCAGCATCAGTCTCTTACTGTGAGCTAACGTTTATCATTCTCACATCTCTTCTCTATCCTCCCCTCCCCAATATGGCCAGTATTATCTGCACTGGCTTTTATATTTATGCTCTTTTATGACTTTCTATTTGTCTGTTGCATTTCTGAATCTTTTCTATTTTCAACTCCTGCAAGAAGTTATTCCAATTTGTATGTAACTGTCACCTAAACAGTTTCTACTGTTGATTGTTTTGGCTCTGAATGGAAAGCCTGGGTGGTAAACAGCCTTATAAGTTTAGCAGAAGCTAAACTTTTCCATCTTTCAACATGAGGAACTCTCAATTCTGATGTGAATTATTTGTCTTTTCTCCTGTGTCAGTCTGGATACTTGCTGGCAAATTGAGTCTGTTTGGGTCAAACTGACCTCCTGCAGAAGTTTTGTCGTTTTGGATTTATGTAGGGATCTCATTCTTACTTTTTAAATATTTCTCTTTTATATCATGCTCTTTTTACCAGTAAGTGCATAGATTCTACTTAGACAAGTTTTGTTACTTTCTGTAAATTCTTTTAAATTATCACCTTTTTCCACTGTTAAAAAAGTACCCATGAATATCAGAAGGTTTTTTGGTAATTGAGAAGTATTCCTTAATTTACAAATGTGGTACTTATTTTTGCTGTGGCGCAAGCAGAAAAAGTGTAAGTGCATAATTTGATCATTTGGACCGTGTTTGAGGCAATTTGTGCTATTGATTGAATTTTCGAGTTCAGCTTTTTCTTTTGCTAATTTCAAAGTAAAGGTATAAGGTACATTGTTACTGATATATTTTTATTTTATTTTTTTCCCTTTCAACTTTTATGCATATTGGGAAGTTCAGTCTGTTTTGCAAACACTTACTAATGCTATAATATGTTTTCCCATATCTCCCTTCTCAAATTTTTACTGTTATTGATTGAAGATTCAATTGAGAAATGTGTTTAGAACCCTGCTTTCTGTGGTAATCATAGAAGTCAGTGGGAAGACAAGAAAATTGTATTGAAAGAAATTGTGTGCGTGTGTGTTTTGTGTTTCAGCATAGATTATCTCTGCCAAAATAATAGCTGTCATTTTGTTCTTGTTATATTAGTGGCCTGTAGCTTACTACTACCCCTTTTGCCTTGCTTTTGTCCATTCGTCTATTTGCGAGTAGAAAAAGAATATTGTGAAGGGCCATAATTTGGGGGCTTTATTATGCTAATAAAATCAATATTTTTGTTATCTATTTAAATTAAATATTCCAAGATGGTGACCCCACTCTCCCCTGGTATCAAAGCTGCAGACCTTAACATTCAGTGACTTTGAAACTTGAGTTCTGTTTAGAATTTCACGTCATGCCTGTCGCAGAAGAAAACGATGGAAAATGTATACGCTGAGCCTATAGGACTTCCTGCAGTGCTTATTAATCCTTTATGGATCATTTGAAATGTTTCTAGTTTATTTAAGCTTTGCTGCTTGTATCAGATTGTTCCTGCAAAAAAAGGGAAAAGTGATCATGCTTTGAATTTTTAAAAATGATCTCACTTTCAAGCAAAAGCACTTTTATGCTCCATTAGAGTTGAATTTGCCAAACTCTTACATCACATTAACACAAGCTTTACTGGATAGATAAACGTGTTGTTCAGGGACTGACTAGAACTTTACCAAACTGC
Source organism: Thryothorus ludovicianus (assembly GCA_013397245.1). Taxonomy (NCBI): domain Eukaryota; kingdom Metazoa; phylum Chordata; class Aves; order Passeriformes; family Certhiidae; genus Thryothorus; species Thryothorus ludovicianus. The sequence goes on from VZTB01013241.1 coordinate 905,838, forward strand.
ATATTAAGATTTTATCATCTTGCAGTTTTTGTCCTGAATATTTTCATCATGCAAATAGAGAGATCAGACAAAATTATTTCATTAAGAAACTGCAGCACAATTTTTATGTGTTAACAGAGGATAGAAAACAGGAAAATCAAATTTGATAGTTTGGTATAAGCCTAGAGTCTTGTTAAACTCCCAAGTGTGCCATCTTTTGCAAAGAACCAGTTAAAGTTTATGCACATAATTGAGGCTCTGCTTTTTGTGTTTTGCTGCTGTGATAGAGTTGTGGAATAAATGCATTATGATTTATAGGTTATGGAAAAAAACTCTAGATCCACAGGCAGGAGATGAAAACTCTGAGTTGAATTATCTTGGTGGCAAATTAGGGACAAGTCTCCACATGAAATGCAGTAGCAAATGGGTGAGCATGGCATTGAATTCACTGCACTTCACCAGGATAGAGAGGCCAGCACATCCCTTTGGGAATGGTCTGAAGGCTGAGATACCTTTTTTTTTCTGGGATCATCCCCATATATATTTTCTCAATATATATTTTCTTTGTTTAACTGGTAATTATATTTATAAATGGTTGTGTTCTCGCTGTAAGTGCTACTTTCAAGGAACTTATTTGGTTTTGTGTTTGTCAGTTAAACCAAAATCTTTATAATAATGAATACATTATATGTTCTAGTTTTACTATTTATGTAATATTTTAATAGGCTATCTGCCGAGAATTATATTTTCTGGGCATGGTTTATATGAAAAATCTGCCTTAAAAATCAGCAGCTTTAGAGCAAAATGGAAAATTATGTGTTGTTATTCTCCAAAAGTTTTTTGGAAGAAATCACATTCAGTGTTAGAATCTTAGCTTATCTTTTTCAGTTTCTTTTACTTTGTGTGTTTTATTACATAAGAGGGTGAGTTGGTATCAATATGAAGTAAAAACACCTTTTATGTGTTTTTATCATCTTACAAAATGCTTATTACCATAGTAACAGAGGGGGGCTATTAGCTTAGCATATTTCTTTAAATATTTCTAAAACATACATAAAGTATTCTCTACATATAACACCCATACATTATGTATGTGATCTTTAATTCCATTTACAAAACCCCCCACAACTGAAAAAAAAAAGCAACCAAAACTAAACAAATGAAAACCACCAAAGGAGACAAAATTATTTGCAGTATCAGCTTAAAGTTTCACTGTTTTTCTAAGGATGTGTTACCTGACTTGAATTTCCATCCACAGAAATTTTAAAAAAAAAAAGAAAATTTTAATTTTATTGAGGTGTTTCTGGATATGTGTCACATATGTAAATACATACAGATATATGTATACACACACTGATTCCCATCTGATGGAATTTGGTAAACAATTGGAATATATTTTCCCTGAAAATATAGTTTAAATGATCTGAATTGTTGCTAGTGTTTGCTTTTAATTTGTTTGCCCACCTTTCCCATCCTCTGACCTCTCTCATTTGTCTCTATTGCTATCTTCTTGAGTTTTTGAGAAGTTAATAACACCTGAGTTGTGCTAAAGCTAATTTAAAAGGAAAAAAACCCTTAAAGATAGATGTTTGAGGAGAAGATTTTAATTCAAAAATTCAGAGGTAACTGCTCAGAGAAGTCAGGGTAAATTACTCTGGTTAACAAATATCTGGGTGATGAGGGAGTGGCGTAGGTGTCTTCACTCTGCTGCAGATTACTCTTTCTAAAGATGATGGTCTTCCCTGAGCCATGCATCAGCAAGTACAAAGGGTGTATCAGCCCTTCCCTGCAGCACAGAAACATCTGGGTTGGCCTAGTACATAAACATCTGGATTGGCTTAGGTGGACTTCATACCTGCTTATTTCTTGTGATGCAGGGTGGGAAGAGAGATTCTACCACAACCTTCTCCATATTCCCCTGCTGGACATCTCTAGGCAGAATTGTGCCAACCAGACTGAAGGGATTGTTGCTGATAAGGTGGGATGGGATGAGAGAGGCAGAAGCATTTTGCTCGGTCATGTTGAGTTCAGGTTCACCAGCTGTGTGCCATCAGCAAACTCACCAGGGATACTCTGTGCTCCATCACACAGGCCATCAGTAGAGGATCCTGAATGGGACTGGACCCCAGGATCTTTACTCTGCTCTTTCCTGGTCTCCAACTAGATTCTGTTCCACTGGTCACCATGCTGGGCCTAGACACTGAGCCAGTTTTCAGTCCATCAAGGTTTCCTGGGCACTGGCTGATGTTATTCCAGCATAGCAGGTTCTTTTGTTTTTTCATTTTGACTCTGGCCACCAGAACTGTATGTGCTCCAGTATCATTCTCACCCATGTGTTTGAAGAAATTCAGCTAGTTTCTCATACTCAATTCTTCACTATTCAATCTCCACATCTTGCTAGGTCTGCCTCTAAAGCTGATGTTGAATAACTTGTCTGCCATGACTCTTTTTCAGGTGATAATTTCTGGCATGCTATATTTCCGTTCCGTAGGTGTGCACTGTAGTCTTTGTTCCCAGCGTGTCGCTTTTGTTTCACTGAACTAATGTGTATTTTGTGTCAAATGAACAAGGTTTTCCAAAACAAATTCTTCATGCTTATCATTATTTGCTGTTCTGCTTTTGTCATCTGTGAATTTTGTCTAAATTGATTCCTCTCTTCTACCAATCAGTGGTGTAAAAAGAGTGAGTGTAACCTTTTTGTTGTGATACAGCAGCACAATCCTTCTACATTCCATATTGACAAATTCTTACTTGACTGTCATTACTTTGTGTCTCATGGACAATTGATTTTTTTGAGGTGCTTCAACTTTGCACCTCTAAATCCATTTCATGTGTACTTCATTAGCACTGTGCAATGGTAATTTAATGCAGTGTCCTTTGAAAGTAAATCAAATGTCATTCAAGGGATTATTTGTAGTATATCTGCCTTGCTTGATGAAACCTGTAATCTTAAAAAAAAAATTAGCTACCATGTTTGCTTGAGGCTTTTCTGTATAAAAATATTTACTGATGTTAATTCCATTCCTGTTCTTAAATTCTTGATCACTTCAAGTCTATATCAGTATTTCTGTTGTTTTTTCTCAGGGTAATGTTAGGCTGATACATAGAAATAGTTACATGGATTGTTCTGATTTGCTTGTGTAACTATTTCAAGAAAATTTGTCGTTTTGGTTGAATTGGATCTCAGTCATTTGAGGCAGCTTCAAGGGTTGGCAAGTTCAGCAAGTAACACCATCTTGGCTCTAATAGGACTGATGAGTTCCAGCATTTTTTCTATGAATATGCTGAATTTTGAGGGCCTCTTAAGTATTTTCTTGTTAGCAAAGCAGAACATAGTTCTTCATCGTTACATGCTACTGTGCCATTACTGTGCTTTTCCAAAATACAGGGAAAAGTTGCATTTCTCATTTTTTCTACTGTAAACTATTTTTTGTTTCCATTTCATTATTACTTTGTTTCTACAGTCTTAGTTAATATCTAATTTTCCTTATTAGTGTTCTACTTTGGGAAACTTCTGATTTATGTCAGCAGCTGTCAACTTCCAGTCCCTGTTTTTTTATACTTATATTTTATACATGTAATTAAAATTTGCTTATAATTTTCCTTACCTTAAGAGAGAGCTTTCAAGTTGTTTGGAGCTGTTCTTTTACCCATATGAATATAGTGAGGTCGTAATATTAGTTTCTAAGTAGTCTTTTGCTCCAGACATTTAATTTTTCTTTCCCTGTCATAATGAAATTCAGATTTATTTATTTTTGATTAAATATTCTCTGTGTATTTTAGAAAATACTGGTTCTGGAGACTCGGGGCAACGTGTTTGTTTACTACAAACTCAAAGAAGTTACACGGTAGCAGCAAGGGTTTTTTTCTAGCAGACAGCATGTAACAAGTAACCTGTTCTGCTCTCAAGAGTTTGCAGTTGGAGAACTCTCCTGGGCCATACAATTTCAGTCTTGAGCTGTTGGCTTGAAGGGCCTTGCAGGTCTTGGTAGCAGCTAACCTTTATAAAAAACCAGAATCATAATGCATTTGAAGGATCATACTTTACCTGCTGATTTTATGCAGCTTGTTCTTAGTGAATGTGATTCACTAAATAAAATTTTTGAGTGTTAGGTTAAAAACAAAATAAAATCACTGCAACAGAAATGTTGTGTTATTTTGCTTTCTGTGTCTGTCACCAGAAGCAACAGGAAACAGTCAGTCTCTTCCCTGTTCTCATGTTTTTAGTTCAATGGGTTTATGACAGGCCTTTATTTCTGTTGAGTTGGCTTTTTTTTAATGCTTACACAGAAGCATCAATTTTTAAAGGTCCATCTAGTTACTTCAGGTGGTGTCCAGAATAGTTTAAGAGATTTTCAGAAAAAAAATGCACAAAACCTCCCACTTTTTGCTGCTGCTCTCCCTGAACCCATGTCCTCTAATTTTGTTCCTCCTAGCCTCAAAGCAGATTTTAATAAAATTTAAATTTTTGAAGCATTGCAACTTTTAGGGTGTCTGCCTTGCTATTTTGTCTAAAGTTGAGTCTTGGCTGAAATTTTAACCTAAAATAGATTAAGGTTTTTTCAAGATTAAATAAAGCATTTTTTTTCTGTCTTCAGCTAATCCGCAACAGCTCTTCAGAGATGCTGTTGTTTCTTTCTGACTTCGCTTGGCTGCTGAAGATCTGTTCTTTGTAGCAAGTAGCACATACACTCAGTTTATTAACTTTTGACATTCTTAATTATTAATAGGAAGGGTATAAACTCTCTCAAAATTCCATCTCCCTTTGACCTCTTGTCTCCATCTCCACACTGCACCTGGAGCAGGTGGTGTGCCATGTGTGATGTTCCTCAGAAGGCATTTCTTATTAACCTGGAGATGATGTGACCATCAGTCCCTTCTGATGGAGTGAACTGTGCAGTGATGGGAAAGGCAAATTAGACAAAGTCAGTAGGGAGGCAGAGCAAGAGCTCTCTGTCAAGAAGAATAGGCAGGTCTAAGGCCAAGTTTAAGCGCAGCCTAAGGAGCATGGAGCAAAGAGTTGTGGGCAGGTGTTGAGAGGAATTACAAAAATGGAAAGCTGAGAAGCCAAGGAGGAAGCTTGACCGTCCCATAGTACTTAGCAAAAAGTTTTTTGAGATTTTCAAATGTCTTGCTTGATGCTTAGTTTAATTAATGGTAGCCAGAAAAAAAGGTCTCGTTTAAGGTGGAGTTAAGTAGGGCAGTGGATGTTTATTATCTCATAATAAAGTATGCTACAGGTTTGGTTTAGTTATTCCAAATCAAAGTTCCAAAAAAAGTAAGGTGCAGTTCAAATGTAGACATCTTGGTATATGAACCTGAGGTGCTGAGGGAGAGGGAAAATCTGAGGTAATATAAATCAGTTCAGTTGAAGCCTGCAGGCTTGCTTGAATTATAATCACTTGCTTATTTTTAAACATTGCAGTAAAAGCAGTTTTAATGTTTTTCAGGTGGCCTTGCCACACTCTCAGTGTAGGTGCTATTGCTTTGAAGTCTTTAATATTTGGTTGAGGAAGAGTAGATATTTTGTCCTTCTTTCCTCCTTTCTGTGGGTTGTCTTTTGTCATCCTAAGAAAATCCATCTAGATTTGATAATTTTACAAAACTTTAAGAAAAATTTGTAGTGTGGAATGGGAGCCTAGGCATGATTAATAATTAAAAACCAAAAAAGCCCTACAAAACCAGGAAACCAACCCAAAAATGCTTGCAAGAATTGACTGTAGATGAGGAAAAGGGACTAGAACATGGCACATGAGACTGGAGCTGAATCTGAGTGGATGTAGATGAAACTAAAAGCAGAGAAGCTGAATTGAATGGGGTTGGCTGAATTAGAATATTCAAATATGATATCTGCTGGATAAGCACCTTGCTGGGCAGCTGGGCTTGAAATAGCATGAGGAGGCAGATATGGGTGAAAATTGCCTATGAAAATTGGGGCACAAAACCCAAGCAGTTATACTGGAATGTGATTGATTTAATAGAAAAAGGAAAGCATGAGAAAATTCATAAATATTTTCCTGCCTCTGCTGTTGGGAAATACTGGGCAAAATGCATTGCTTTCAGAGAAGATAGAAAGTTACTATGGGATACTCTGTTTATTTCAAGAAGCAAAATCTGTGTTTTCCTTTAAACTCTGTTTTGAAGAATGGATTTTTAAGAAAAATTAAAAGTAGGAGAGATATCCTGATACTACAGAGCTGGACATTTGAAAGTTGAAGATACAGTGACTGCTGCTTGTTTAAGCTCAATGCAGGTCATTTATGTATGGTGTTACCCATTCTGTGTTTCAGTGTGTACAGGTGGGACAGCGCTCCTTAGATGAGCAGCTGGTCTGTATTTGTTTCTCTCCATTGTATAGTGGATGCTCTTTACCTTATTGAATGTGCTCTCTGAAACTTTGCCTAGGATTATTTATTTTCTCATGGAGTTTTCTGTGGCACACTTAGTGCGGGATCAAGTGGCTCTTAAAAATCATCTTTACGAGAGCTGTGTGTAAAGCGACAGGTCAATTATTATTTCTGTTTGTCAAAGAGATGAGGCATAGAGGAATGAACAAGAATGTGTTCATAAGTTTGGTGCCCAATTTGTGGATCAAAGGACCTGGTTTTTCAGGGTATAGTACTGAGTAACTGCCTGAAGAAGAACTTTCAGGCTGCAGATGGGTCTAAGCTGATTCCTGAGGTGCTCGTTGCTTGTGGGTCTGTTCAGTGAAGTGGAAGTGACTTGTCCAGCAGCACAGAGAATCTGTGGAGTGGCAGTGGTGCATTTCAGCACCCTGGGGCCACGTTCAGTTGACTTTAGCACTTTGTTTTCATCCCTTTCATTTTACTGCATACTCTCCCCGGTGTTCAGGGGTGCAGCAGTAGCTCTTTCCCACTTCAAAAGCCTGTTTTATTGTAAAGGCAATCCAGGACTTTAAAAAGAATTAAAATATAGATGTGGCCCTTTAAATTGACACGTGATTTGTACATACAGGGAACTGAGATGAGGATTACCCTGGCTTCTGATTGCAGGCTTCTTGAGCTTAATGTATTTCTCATCTACTCTGTATGTGAAAATCTACTGCTAAAGGGTGCCACTGCATTTCACAAGGAACATATGCATACATCTGATGACAGGATTTGGTCTGTATAAAGGCATAACTTGTTTTTATTAATGATATCATGAAAATTAAGCTCTCAACCATTCAATCAGCTCACTGTGGCATAATAAATGTTCCAGCATGGAACTTGTGTTCCAGTAAAATATAGCAAATTTAATGTGACATCCATTGGTAACGTGTATTACACTGTTTTCAGCAATTTATTTTTCTCAGGCAAAATTATTTCTCTATATTTCCAAAATATTTCTGAAGATTTTGTTTTAGTGTGATTTCTTGGAGTCTTACTAGAAGCCTATATTGTAAACTATACTGTAACAATAAGTTCCTTGCAATTGTAAAGAAATAAAGTTTAAAAATATTACTTTATTACGTATTATAATTCTATTCATTGGAAAATGTTTTAATATAGTAGGTATTCTGTTAGAAGCCACCCAGTCTGATAATTTTAAGAGATTTTTTTTTTTCTTTTTAAGCAGCTGTTTCCTCTCTGATTTGGATTTTAATCATGACTTGACTTAAGCTTTCATGTCTTATTTATGCTGCCAGGAGAGAACTTGAGCACTAGTTTACTTAATTATTTGCTGTACAACAGCTGCTAATATTAAAAAGAGAGAAAAAAAAAAAACGCACAAAAAATGCCATCTCATCTTTAGGTCTGCTACGGACAAAAAAAGCAAAGGCAGGGAGGATGACTGTAGCTACCCTGTCTGCCTGGCACCGTCTTCCTCCTCCTCCTCTCTCTCTCACTTTCAGTTTTCAGTGTAATGAAGAGCAGGAGAACAATATTCTGTAATTAAGGATTCCATTAAGTTGAAGAAAAGAGCAAATGGAGTTATTTGTTCTCCTAGCTGAAAAAATTTGTCTGGGGTGGGGGTTCGTGGTAGTAGTGTAGAAAGAGAGAGAGGTGGGTGGAGAGACTAAGTCAGGGCTGTTTGTTGAATATACTGTTAAGGACTGTTACCATCCTAATTAATCAAGTTAGAAATTACAGCTGTAGTCGGTTTCCCCCCAATTCTTGTTATCAATTTTCTTCTCTTTTGAGACAAAGCAAATATAAATTTTGTGTTCATTTGTCATTCGTTCTTTGACTTCAGCATCTCTGAAAATAACAATGTAGCACAAAAGACCAGTATTTACCTAGTTGTAATGTGGGTTGCCATGGTGTTTTGCAAATTATTGCAATTATGTTCACCATGCGAGTCGCCCTTGGTAACTGGCGAAAAAACTGATAATCCTGTTTTGAACAAAAGGTCAAATTGCTGAATAGAAAGTCTTGATTAACTAAAAGATGTACAAAGTGGAATTATTTCCTACCATTCAGAAATAGTTCTTGATCGGGTTTGGGGGAGGGGGTGAGTAAGTACATCTGATTACTGAAGTACAAAGCTTTGAAAGGATGTTGTCTTGAGCCTTTCATGTAGTCTTAATGGTGGCTTTTTTGTCAAATTTACCCATTTGCGGCATTGAAAGAGGCAGCTGCATTTAAGCTTGAGAGATGGTGCTTTTTCAAGAGTTCAGTGCATGGAAAGTTCTCAGCAGTATCTGCAGTTTACTATTAGACCTTCGGCTATTAAAACTGATGTGCTGCATTTGAGCCCATAGCTCTTGGTGCTTGTAAAACCCTCTGACTGATGATCTAATAAAGTGCTCTTACCGGACAATCTCTGATCAGATACTTTAGGGGGGAAAAAAAAAATAATCACAGCTCTGAAAAGGGTGGAGGTAGAAACACATGGCTGTACTGAAAAGTTTGCTTTTGTAATCTGTGGTGAAAATGTTAGTAAATAAGACTGTATATTCAGTTTAAGCATTTTAAAAACCCCATATATTGTTCCAGAATTAATTTTTGTTTACATTTACAAAAGTAAAAATCAAGCAGAAGATATTAAAAATTTTCCACGATGACCACTCTTCAACAGTTATCTACAAGTACATAGAGTGAATGGTTTCCTGCACTTTAGTGCTGTGAATTTCTTTTCATCTTTCCTTTATCACTCTTGGGGGGGGTGGCAGGGGAAGGGAGGGAAGAGGTGAGGAGGATTAAGGAGTTTTGGTTTTTTAATTATTTCTACTTTTTGTTTTTTAAATAGCTACCTGGAAATTAATTCTTAAAACTTTGGAGAGCCTGTGTGAGAGCAGTGTGAAAGCAAAGTAAACCTGAACAAGTTTGTGGGTTTACATTCTGCATCACCTAGCAACCCCCTGGCTCAGCCAGTTCTCTCGTCTGCCCCCAGTCCTGTTTACAGACCATTCACACTGCTCTTCGAAACCGTGAAAGATATTCAGTTTCATTAGTGCCATTCTCAAGGAGAAAATAATTAAACTTAAATGAACAAACACTGCTTAGTGATGCTTTAAAGTTCTCTAGTTTAAGGTGACCAGACTGTTGAGACCCCTCTCTCTGCCATTACCTTTAACTCTTTTGAGCTCCTCTGAACTTACATACCCATGTCTGTGTGGTACCAGTTCTAAAGTTTCTGGAACTCTGTTAACTCCTTCAGTATTCAGAGATGTCATTTACCATATTGCAAAGAGAAATGCTTCACGTAAACAATCTTTTTGTCTCTTTACCAGCCTGAAATATATACTAGATTTGACTAACCCGCCTGTCGGTGCTGCCATGTATATGAGCAAAACCTTTGTATGTTCTGTCTTACATCTGATGTCTTGCAGGAAGTTCAGTGTGACAAGTCTGAAAAACTCAAGGACTGTACAAAAATTTGAGGGGAGAAGGAAGATAACAGAGTATTGTAGTAATTGGGGGCACTAGAGTGTTTTTAACTTTCTAACCAAACTAGAGGCATAGTTTTTAAGAAATCTTTTGAATTCTTACTGGTTTTGTGTTGCTAGACTCCTTGACAAGCAATACATGGATGGGCTGTATGAGCTCTTTGTGCTTTGTTGATAGTTGACAGACAAAGCAAAATTCTTTCTGAAGCAAGGTACTGTACTTAGTTGTGACCTATTGTAGCCTAAGAATATGGCTTCCTTTGAGTTGTGTGAATAGGGAGAGTATTTTGGCAGAATGGACTTAAATATCCTTCTAGAGGTTTTTGCTCTGAGTACAGAAATCCATAAGGCTGCTTTCACTGATCCTTTTCTCAATTTAGTTTTCCATGTGTAGTCATTTTAAGTATGTCTTCTCTCAGTTGCTTGCTCAAAGTCCATTTTAGCTGTTTTCAGTCTGTCTTAAGTGAAATAAAATTGTTGGTAATAGCTGGGTCTCTTTGTGAGTGCTGTGTTAGCCTGAGAAGACTTTTTAATCTTTTGTATTTTGGTGCCTAGAACCTTATTTTAGTGACGATAAGAAGACCAAGGCATTGGATTTGATGTGAAGTGAAGCAGAACATATTTGCTAATTTAGTTTGTAATGTACAACTGTTAAGGTTGGAATTTGTCCACTTGTGGGGCTATTACACGTGCTAAAATGAGAGCCACTGTTTGCATCAAATCTATCACAAGGGTTTGGAGTGCTCTATTATCCTTTCAGCAGACTGATGATGGAGCCTGGGCTTTGCACAAATGAGATCAATAAGTTTCAAATAACTTTTATGAAATGACATGTGACTGTACATCTAAAGGTATCTTAAAAAAATCAATTTTTAATAACATGTAAAACACTTACATTGACCTACAAGATATTTTTTCATTTATGTCTTGTTTGATAATTTTGTTTAAAACATTTTTTTATGTTAGCTTGAGTGTTTCAGTACTTGGGGGAGGGGGAAGGCTAGGGTGCATTTCTTACTTCTTCAGTTATCTCTTGCTTTGGTCACATGCACACACCTCCAAGACTTTTAGTGGTAAAACTGATATCACAGTGTTGAGAATATTTTCTTGAAAATAATGAAGTTTTCTTTTGATCTTGGATGGTTTCCTCCTTTTTAATTTTTTTTTTTCCAGTTATGGATCAGAATGCAATTCAAATTCTGTTATTTTGGAATATTCAGAATTACAAAATACCATTCTGGAAACTCTACAGACTTTCATTTTTGGTAGCCTCTAAACAGAAATTTGATACTCTGTGGCTGACTTTGCCTCACAAGAGTGATGCATTGCTGATTGGACTGTGAGATATGCAAGTTCTGAAGGAACTCCTAAAAAAGTATGCTATGGGACAGAATTTTGTTGTGGCTTAAATCTCTCAAATTTATGGGCATTTTCCATAAAATCCAAAGGGGAGTGTTTTGGATGTTTTAGGTCAGTGCACTTAGCTTCACTTGTCAAATGACCACCTGGAATCTACTTGAGAGCTTTTATCATTCTAGTATCACCAGCTTTTTTAAGATAGAAGGACATTTTGTATTTGGGGAAATTTAGGTAAGTGTTTATGTGCTCATTCATGCTTTCTTTAAGGCAGCAGGTCAGTGCAGCTACAGTGCCTAGAATTGCAGTTTGTGTAGCTGCTTTGGACCTTCCATGTGGTCCTGTGAAGGTGTAGTTCCCATTGGTGCCAGGTGCCTCTTTGGGGTGACACTTTTCCAGTGGGGAGCTGACAGATAGGAGTGTCTCTGAGAACAGGAGGATTTTGGAGTGGGCGTCCTCCTCTTTTGCCAGCATTGTGTTAAAGTGATCATTTGCCTTCCACTAGGAAGTTACTTGCCAAGATGCTTCAATTTGATAGCATCCTTTAATGTGAGTCATGTGATAATAATACTGGATAACCAGTCTTCTCCAGGCCCTGTACTGCTTTCAAGTAATGCACTTTCAAAAGCATATTTCCTCATTTCATCTTTTGTTTAAGAGACAGTTTAGTGTTTTTCCTAAGAGATCATGACTTTCTGTTCATCAGCCTGGATAATCCGGAATTCTAGAGGAGAGCGAACCTCCAGCAAAGGAATTTCCTTTCTTTAGAAGATTTTTTACTATCCACTCCATCCTACAGCTGAATTCTGATCAGTTATATAAAACTCAAGAAGCTTTCAAAATAAGGAAATGCTTAGAAAAGCAATTGAATTCGTATCATCCAACTTCCATTGAAGTTAGGCAGCATGAAATGGAGTGTGAAATGCTCTGGTCACTGTTTACATTTTCCCTAAATTGGATGATCAGGTAGCATCAGACTAAAAATACTCATACTGAGAAATGTAACCTATTTTTTTCCTGGATGAGAAGCTGGCTATAATATTTATTGTACAGAAAACGAAAAGTTAGTATGAAGTCAATGGCCAAGAGAGAGTTGATAAAATAGGTCCTTCTCTTGTGATCTGAATAGTCATATTCCATGCTGGATCTGTGATCAGGTTTCTTAATGCATTATAGGTGGCTTTATGTATAAATTTGGGGAACTAATTTCAGTTGTTGTTACTGTAATAGTTACTAAAATTATTTGCATTGACAAAATGCACACAGCACCTAACAAAATATCAGAGAACATAGAATAAGCACTCCCTGGGTAAGGGATTGAAGCTGTAGGGTAAATATATAAAGAATTTATGCTAACCTAAGGTGTTTCACTGTTCTAAGCATATGCTGCAGTATCTTTCAGCTGCAACAAGCTTGGCAGCATGTTTAACATGGTACTATTCCACTTAAAATAAAAAGATAAAAGCTCCAGTCAGCCAGCATCAATAGTGGACTCTTGACCCAGTTCCTTTTATAAAACAATTTATTTGAAGAGTCTGTAAAATATCAAAGGAATTTATTATTCAGAGATGATTAAATGTTATAGTGGTAGAAAACCTTAAAATATTCTTGAAAATCATCTTTGTCTTATATACTCAAATTGAAGCGCAAATATTTCAACTTACTTCTAAGATGTTTTTGACTGGAAAGTTTCAGTTACACCTGACAGAGACACCTTGCACGCACTCTTTGCTGTGAAATTTTTTTACATTTTAAAATTCTCAGATGGAGTTCAGACGTATCTCTTCTCTAGACATATCTCTTGAACATAACACCAGGGCTTTTGATTTAGTACAACTTGATCTCCCTGTAGTAATATATTAAAGAGGTTCTCCATTAATTTTTTGTTGAAGTTAAAAGTAGTCTGGAATGACTTGTATATCAATAATAATGTCTCTCCATAGACTACTTTGAAATCTCAATATGTCCAAGATCTCTAATGGAAGAAGCTTTGCAAGTCCCCTCAATTTCCTTCAAGATAAAAGATAAATTGAGATCTTTCTCAATTTATGTGTGGTATCACAGATGCATGTTTTCATTAGTGCTTGGTAACTGATTGGCTTGGAAAATATCAAGCTTTGAAGGATTCTGAAAAAGTTGCTGACCCAGAATTCTTCATTAGTGAGTGCTTTTGACTTCATTACTCCACTTTTTAGGGTTGGTTTGCATTCTTGTAAATAGTGTGCCTGTTTATTACTTATCCCAGAGATATTCCTTGATAGGAAAAATGCCAAAATGGATAAGATGCTCCGTTTCTAATTGTTTCTAATTGTGGTCATTTTTCTAAGGGGGGAGGAAAGAAAGGTAGCCCAATGGCTCGTTTTCCAGATATATTATGCTCTTCTGTGTCAGCACATTCTTTTTGTTTCCCTCATTTTTTTTTTCTGACAAAACTATCTTAGAATTTTGCCTTTATGAAGAATTTGCTTAGTGTTTTCTTTCCTGTGCCCAAAGAGGGGGGTTACCATGAGGTGGGTTTTTAAACATCATGAGGTGTCCCTTTCATATATTCATCCAGTCTTATATAAATTGAGGTAATCTCATCTCCAGGTTGTTTCCATTAGTAGCTGCAAGTTCCAGAGGAGTGGCTGTGTCTGCCCAGGCTGTCAGGAGACACACAGACCTGACAAAGCCAGATGTCTTAGGGTATCACCTGTGAGGAGCCCTCCTGATCAGAGTGTTCTGCACTGACTCTGCTTTGGTGGTTTCCCAGATCAGTGACTCCATCCATGAGATGGTTCCAGCAGCTCTCTCACGTGTCTTTGTGCTTGCTCTGGAGGGGCATTTGGGATGAAGCAGCCACGAAAAGTGCACAGAGCAAGCAGGCACCAGGACTCTGCAGAGGGTTGCTGTTCCTGCAGGAGAGAAGTGTGTGTTTCTGATTGTACCAATTCTGGCCTCAGCAAGTCTTCTCTCTGAAAAACCCTTTCAAATGTTAAATGTGACTTTCTTGTGTCTAGCAGCAGTAGAATTGGTTGGTTTATAACAGTGCATCCTCTGAGGTTTTTATCAGGTGTATTTCCCTACAAAAATGTGGGGTGTTGCTTGAGGAATCTAAGATATGCTGAAATTCACTGAAGTGGTGGAATCACTGTCCCTGGAAGTGTTCAAAAGATGTGTGGATGTGGCTCCTGGGGTAATGGCTGGACTCTGATCTTAGAGGTCTTTTCCAACCCTAAGGATTCTATGATTCACATTACTAAGTGATTAAAGTTTTGTGGTGGAGTCTTGTTTCACTATTTATGATAGCATTCCTGACCTGAGGGCATTTCTTCTTGGAATTGTGGCAATGGCAGGTAGGTGTCACTCAGGTCTGCTTTGTCTGCTGAAATTCCAGTGCATGACACTAGTTCTCACACACTGTCATTCAGACTTTCACTGCTGCTGGTATCTCACCAAGGTGGGGCAGATGCGTTGGATTGTCCCAGTGTTATTAGTAGAGTATTTCTTTGTTCTGAACAGCCAAGAAAGCAGATTAGAAGTTGAAATTTCTTCAAAGTAGTTTGATTTCTGATATGCAACAGTAAATCTTCCCTGACTTTACAGCAAGAGCTCATCTTTAAGCCAATATTCATATCACCTTTCACGTTGGAAGTATGAAATCATTGTGTAATTCTCGAAAGATGTAGTTACTACTGACAGTCAAAATGTTGGCCAAAGAATATGCAAACAGTGGTTGTGGTTCTAGTTCCTGACATGCTGTCTACTACTAGGAAAATTTGTCTGTTCCCCCAAACACTCAGCTATTTACAGGTGGGACAAGAACACAGCACATGTGTGGAACAAATTGTTGAAATTGGAACTGATAACTTTCAGCTCACTGGATTAAGTCCTCTGTTGCATGATGAACTGCCTGATTCACTTCATAAAATCATCTGTCTTTTAATATTGCTTGGGGGGGATCAGTAGATTTGATAGTGTATCGAGTAATGCAATATTGGTGGAACCTCATCCTTCCAGAGGATTTCAAGCCATTTCAGCCAGACTTGCCCTCTTAGGTGATACTATCCATAATAGTGGATGTTGTCAGGAAAGCAGGTTTTGAAGCTTCTGCTCTTGGAATAAGTGGAAATAATATGCTTTTGTAAGAGTAGTATGAAAAGAAAGGCCAGTGTGAAGTGAAAGTGTCCAGATTAGCAACTCACACTGGTACCTGGATCAGAAAATCTTCATTGCATTGTCTCTCACATTCAGCCTTCCAAGAACTGCTTTGCTGATGAGTGATATGAGCAGCAGGCTTAAGCTGGCTGGCCAGGACAGCATGTTCAGGCTTCTACTTCCCTTCTGATGGGTTTGATGGTGTAAGGTGATAACTTAGGCTCTGCAGTTCTGGAGACATGAGTTTGGGGTTAATGTGCTCAGATATGCCAGGCATCTGAGAATGGGCATCATCCACCAAGATCCCATTTCCAAAAATCCACATTAACATTGTCTTCAATAGGGAAGAAGATTTCAGAGAAGCAAGCGTGGATTACAAGTAAATTCAACTCTGAAGTAACTGATAGTGACTTTTGAATAATTTTCAATGCTTGCAGCTTTCTGCTTTTTACCAGACCATTTTTTTTCATTCCACATGAACTTTTAAAGCACTGTAGTGTCTCAGCATCCAAAGTGTCTGAAGGCAGGAACAGATGCAGAGCTGGAGTGTCTTAGAGAAGCACATTCAGTCCTCTACTGTAGTGGGTAACCAAGCTACATTGTCAAATGTAATTTGTAAAAATTATTGAGATAAAGCTCAGTAAATGCATGTTGTTGACCCCTGCAACTTCTGTTTGAAAGGCTGTTGCAAAACCACTTGCCTCTGTATTTTGGGGTAATATTTCTAACGCTTGTTGATCATTAGAATGGGAGAGGCTAATTCTCAAGAACAGACTTACAAAGAAACAAAAATTACTTTTGACTTGCAAATTTCTCCCTATTAGCTACAGTTCATGGACTTAATACTCCTTAGGGATTTTCTTTTATATTGTGCATGTATTTCAGGGGATTTTGCACAGTTTTTTATATTTTAAAATGAACTAAGCATTTGTGGGCAGGATGTTTGGAAACTAGCTGGTTACTTTTTTTCTTCCCTCTGTCAACTTGTATTTTATTTCCCACAGTATTGCAGCTACCAAGTAGAGCAAAGCTGAGGGTTCCCTATTATGATTTTATTTGATCTACTGCAAGTTAATTTACAGACTCAGTGATAGCTGTTGGGAAATGAAGGATTGGTTTTGTTTGGTCATTGAAGATGACAGGCATGGATCAAATAAGGGTTAACAATAATGCACTTGAACAGATTGAACCAGAACATAATGCATGTATTGAATTTGATTGCAACATGCATGTCCATGGAAAAGTTTTTTGTTTAAAAGAAATCAAGGCTATGGCTTAATTATCAAAGCAAAACAAGAGAGATAAAGAGCTACGTGTTTCTGATAGGGCTTTTTTCAAAAATAGCTCCCTTCACACAGTTATCTACATGTTTAATTTCCATGCATAATAGCAACAGTTATTGTTGTCATTTGTTACGAGAGATTAACAGATAGCAAGTACAAACAAACGCAAATAAGGCCTGAATAGAGAGGTGACAAAGAAGAAAAGACCTCTTTACTGGTAATTATAACTGGTGGGAAGTCTATACAAATGACATTAACTGTTTTCTCTATGAATTCAAGTGACATACAGTTTGTTAGTATCTACTCAACACATTTGGGCATTTTATTGTAGGCAATAACTTAAGTCTTCATTTTTTGGATAGAGTTTGTTGAGAAATGTACTGCTCAGTAAAGCTTGTATATTTTCATCGTTATTTCTTAATAGCTAAAAACAAGGATAATAATAAGCTGTTGAATTTAAATGGTTATTTTTATCCTAAGCTATGTTTTTTAGTTTAATCAGGAGTTTCTCAGTCTTTCTTCACCTGTTTTTTGTGACCAGCAGAGCCTCCCAGTGCTTTCTTCAAGAGAGACTGTGTTAGACTGAAACAATTGCATAAAGAAACTTGCTTCAAGTGTCATTATTCAGTGGTAGTTTGAGAGGACCTTCTATGCATTCCCTTAAAAGATAGCAGAAGATGTACCTTGAGAGTGGTGTAGTCCTTTGTTTCATAATTGTTAGCTAAAAAGGCCAATAGATGGCAGAAAACACAGTTACTTTTATCATACATTATTTTCATAGATGTCTATTTTTGAGTATTCTGTTCAGCTGAAGCTGGGATGCTGCTCCCATTCCAGGCTTTGTTTTTCCAGTTGCACTTGCATTCCCTAACAAATATCTTACTATCTGGCAGTTTCCATTATTTGTTTTTCTAATATAACAAATTGTTTCAAAGTTCAGGTGTAGTCATTTAATATGTTTTGAGTTATGAATGTTCTCTTTGTGCACTCAGAATCTTTTTATAGTTACAGCTGAAACAATTATGCTCTTCAACAGAAGAGTTTTGGAATGGGTGAGGACACCCTCCACACCTCCCCCTGCCTGGCTGTGTATTTTAAGGTGCTGTTCATGTCAGATTGCTGCTATAGAAAAAACAAATTTCCGAACAGAGCATGTCTTTTGTCTCTAAAAATTAATGCAAGATCTGTGAGAAATTATTATCCTTACAGAAATGTTTTTGTGTTCTCCCTCACAGTGGCTCTAATGATATTCTTGATACTCATTTAGGCGAGTGCCTCAAGATTTCAGTGCTATCCTTGAGTACCTTTTATTTGGTAGAAGGTTATTCCATGTCTGTTTAAACTGAGTCATTTAATCAGCGTGAGACAACAAATAAACACCTTCCTCTTTTAGAGATAAATCTTAGGTTCATTTGCAAAACCAAAGCCAAGGCCTGTCTTTTGCACTCGAGGCTCATTTGTGTCTGCTGACTCCAGAAGATGCAGGTCAGGTGTCTGTTAGGTCAGGCCCTAAGTCAGGATTTCTCCTGGTGAGCCATGTGTTGATGAAGTTGCTCAGTCTTGGTGAGCAGTGTCTTATGTTGCTAATATCACTTCTGAAGTATTTGTCATAAATAAATTGTATATGACAAAAAAAGTGGTACTAGGCCTGTTGGGGCAACAGTTGTGCAAGAGGCCAAATCACAAAAGGTTTTTGAATTCTTGACATTTTCTCACTGTTTGGTTTTAAATGTCATGATTTACATTGCTGATCTACATAACAATAAAGATCACACTTAGTGATCAGATACACTGATCAGTAAGGGGTTTCCAAAACCTCTTACTTTATTAAGATGGGTCTAGAGCAGAAAAATTATTTTTTTCCTCAACCCAAAATCTGTTAGGTGAATTGCTTTTGGAGATTTTTTTTTTCTTCCTCCATTTACTATAAGTGGATCATAGGGTAAGCTAATGGATAATAATGGATAAGCTTAAACTGATTTTAGGCTTTAAGATGTCAGAGGTGGGTGAAATGAATCTAACTGCCTATGTTAGTACACTCTTTCCATTCCTGCACTATGGGCTTTAGCACACAGCTCAGGAAGTGCTGTATACATTGATAATGCTGTGATGTTCTCCACACAGTTTTTTTTGGTCTGCCCACATGGACCTAGAAGCTCTGCTCTGCAAGGGCAGCAGGAAGTGTTGTGATGGATTTGGCACCAAGTGGGATAATTTGAGTATATGACTTGGTTGTAGAAATGGTTAAAGAGGAGAGGTCTCTGGAATTAAATGAAGTTATTTGGAAAGGATTTGAGGTTTCATCTTAAAAATATAAAAACTAAAACAGTCTTGGAGCACGTCTGAAATTATTATAGAATTTATTTTTGAATTGAAACCCAAGTGGAAATTAGGTAGAAGTCATTGCCAGAGCATAACATTGGGACAGCTTGTCAAAGAGCTAGTGAGAATAGAAGCAAGCAACTTTTTGAGTTGTCCTCTGATTCATAACATTTCTGTCAAAGTATCAAGGATCCAGGTGTGGTTGGATGTAACTTCTTTTCAGGAACAGCAACGAATTTGGAAATGGGCAAAAATTACCAGTCACTATTCCCAGCAAAGACATCACCAGCCAATAGTCTGAAATGCAGTGTCACAGGGCTGAGCTGCTCAGGGTGGTAAAAGCAGGAACTGCTTGAGAAGAGTTGCAGGAAGACTAAGTTGACTTCTCAGTTGGCAATAGAGGCTTAAATGCTCTGTCAAGTATGGTGAAGTGAGGAAATGATAAAAACCCAAACTTAATTTTGTGTCCAATATATGTATTGACCTAGTAGGGAAGAATAAAATTACAATTCTTGAAAAATAATAAATATCTTTCTGGAAATGACTGCTCCATGCCCAAATGCTCAGTAGTGTGGTCTAGGCAGTCAGAAATTGAGGAGAGAAAGGAGCAGAGAGCAAGATGGTAAATACCATTTTGTTTCTGTATAAATTCATCTTCATTGGTATCCTCAATACAGTGTGCAGTACTGGTTTCATCTTCCTTCCCACTTGTCCCATTTTCCCCCACTCCCTTATTTCCAAAAAGACTTAGGAGAGATTCAGGGAAGGGCAACAAAGATTTGGAGTGGTTCCCAGGCAAGGAACAACTAAGTAAATTAGGACTGTGGTTGGGAAAAGACTTTGATTGAAGGTGATGTGATGAAGGTCTATAAAATCATGAATGGCACAGAGAAGGTGAATGCAGAATGATTTTTCCTAGTCTCTCCTGATGCAAGAACTAGAAAGCATTAAAAGAAAAGCTGTGTGGCTTTGTGTGTGTTCAAGAAAAATAAAGTACTTTTCCATATAGTTTATAGTTCTTCTGCAGGATGTTGCAGATGCTAAAAGTTTACATGGGTTTGAAAAGCACTTGAAGCTCATTGGGGTCATTAATGCATTAATTCAGTCACCACTGAATGCAGAGACAGTGGTTCAGGTGGTCTTGAGCTATTTCCAAAAGCTGGGAAAATCTTTGGAAGAGTTTTACCGTGTCCTTTCTCTTTTGCCATTCCTAAAGTATCTTCTGTTGGTGATTCTTAGGGATGAGGTGTGACATTGTTTTTAGCCTGTGGTTGAACCTGGCACAAGAAGTTCATCCTTACCTGGAATCATTCCTTCATACATACTCTCAATAGAAGCCTTTTCCATTGTCTCCCTGAGCTGACATAGAGGAAACTGGCTCAGATTTTATTTCATTTTAGCTCATCAAAATGTTAGTTTTTCCTAAATGAATCAGTTTATGTTGAAGTCTTGGAAGTTTTCTGAAATAAAAAAAAACAAAAATCAAAAGAAAACTTAGAAAAGAAGAAATGAAAGCTTCTGG